>CM050166.1:0-190432 GCA_027410445.1 Discoglossus pictus | reverse complement strand
ATACTGTAGCTCCTATATACCGCTGCTCCTATATACCATAGATCCTATATACTGTAGCTCCTATATACTGCAGCTCCTATATACTGTAGCCCCTATATACCGCAGCTCCTATATACCGCAGCTCCTATATACCGAAGAAGCTCATATATACCGTAGCTCCTATATACCGCAGCTCTTATATACTGCAGCTCATATATACTGTAGCTCCTATATACTGCAGCTCCTATATACTGCAGCTCCTATATACCGCAGCTCCTATATACTGTAGCTCCTATATACTGCAGCTCCTATATACCGCAGCTCCTATATACCGTAGCTCCTATATACCGCAGCTCATATATACCGTAGCTCATATATACTGTAGCTCATATATACTGTAGCTCCTATATACTGTAGCTCCTATATACTGCAGCTCCTATATACTGTAGCACCTATATACTGCAGCTCCTATATACTGTAGCTCCTATATACTGCAGCTCCTATATACTGCAGCTCCTATATACCGCTGCTCCTATATACCGTAGCTCCTATATACTGTAGCTCCTATATACTGCAGCTCCTATATACTGCAGCTCCTATATACTGTAGCTCCTATATACTGTAGCTCCTATATACCGCAGCTCCTATATACTGTAGCTCCTATATACTGCAGCTCCTATATACTGCAGCTCCTATATACAGCAGCTCCTATATACTGTAGCTCCTATATACTGTAGCTCCTATATACTGCAGCTCCTATATACTGCAGCTCCTATATACTGCAGCTCCTATATACTGCAGCTCCTATATACCGCAGCTCCTATATACTGCAGCTCCTATATACTGTAGCTCCTATATACTGCAGCTCCTATATACTGCAGCTCCTATATACTGCAGCTCCTATATACTGTAGCTCCTATATACTGCAGCTCCTATATACCGAAGCTCCTATATACTGCAGCTCCTATATACTCCATTTCCTGTATACTGTAGCTCCTATATACCGCAGCTCCTATATACCACACCTCCTATATACTGCAGCTCCTATATACTGCAGCTCATATATACTGCAGATCCTATATACTGCAGCTCCTTTATACTGCAGCTCCTATATACCGTAGCTCCTATATACCGTAGCTCCTATATACCGCAGCTCCTATATACCGCAGCTCCCTTATACCGCGGCTCCTATCTACTGTAGCTCCTATATACCGCAGCTCCTATATACCGTAGCTCCTATATACCGTAGCTCCTATATACCGCAGCTCCCATATACCGCAGCTCCCATATACCGTAGCTCCTATATACCGTAGCTCCTATATACTGTAGCTCCTATATACTGCAGCTTCCAACCTGTCAGTTATTTCTCTCTGAACCACTGATGTGCTCCGATATTGTCCACATGCTCTGCGGTGTAGAGTGTCTTGCGGTGGGGTCCACCAAATGCTCAGCCTGACCAGTTTCGCCTTGCTGGCTTCCTCAGAGGCTAGTGGTTATTACCATTATCTCTGCTTCCCTCCCTCCCTCCCTTCCCTCTTCCTCCACCTCCCTTTGCCTCTGCCTCTCTCCCTACCCTCTCTTCTTTCCTCCCTCTCTTTCCCTCTCTCTCTTCTCCTCCCTCTCCCTTCCTCTCTCCATCTCTCTCTCTCTATCCTACCCTCTCTCTTTCTTTCTCTCTCCCTCCCTTTTTTCTCTGCCACCCTCCCTCTCCCCCTCGTCTCTCTCTCCCAAGGTAACAATAAAATAAAATTCCTTCCTGACCCCAGATACTGGCGATCAGATTCCTCCCTGGATCAACACTCTCTCTAATGATCCAGGATAAGTCTGAATTCCCTTTTTAATTAGAAATAAATCCAGTCTCCTTTCAAAGTTATCTATCGAATCCGCTGTCACCACCTCCTTTGGTAGCGAGTTCCACAGATTAACCCTAACTGTGAAGAACCCTTTTCTTTCTTTAAGGTGAAATATTTTTACTTCTAACCTCAGGATGTCCTCGTCAGTTTAAAACCTCTTGGCACAAAAAGCTCCCGTGACAAATCTTTATACTGACCCTGGATGTATTTATATAAGGTAATCATATCTCCTCTTAGGGGGCTTTTTTCTAGAGAAAATAAGTGTAATTTGGTTAGTCTTTCCTCATAACTTAGCCCCTCCATTCCCCTTATTAGTTTTGTTGCCCTCCTCTGTACCTTGTTCCTTTTAAGGAAGTGGTGCCCAAAATTGTCCTCCATATTCCAAATGAGTGCGTACTAGGGATTTGTATAGTGGCAGAATTATATTTGCTTCCCTGGCTTCTATACCCTTCTTAATACATGCTAATATTTTACTCGCCTTTGCAGCTTCTGCTTGGCATTGAGCACTGTTACCTAGGTGTTCACCTAGGGCCCAAATTCACTGGCAGATATACTCTCTTTGCAGAGTTTGAAATGTCTGAAGACACCAAAGAGACTGTGGTTTATATACAATCAGTGATATATGCATCAATTTAGATAGCACTGGGCCCCCCAAGGGCCCCGGTGCATTGCACCGACTAGCCCCTGAACAGAGACTGTGGGTTATATAGAATCAGTGAAATAATATATATTTTCCACTTGTCTTTCAAAGCTATGTTTAATGATGTGAAGCAGTATTGATAACCCATCAGCCCTATTAAATTAGCTTTACGTGTAAAACCGCTGCCCGTAACGTTGGCCTCAAGACTTACAGCTATTAAATTAGACCCGTAAAGCAACCCGTCAAGGACTTGCGGTGTAGGGCCGAGAGAGGGCTACGGAACATGGAAATTTGAACTGCGCAGCCGCAAATCCTTTGATCTGTCAAGCCTGTAGCTGTTACGTTTCCAATCACGCTATTAAATTCACTGCCGTTCAAGCCCGTAACCCGCAAATGGAGCCCAAAGGCCAACGTGTACCATAGACGACCCACTAGAGGGGTAAAGTCCAATCCATAGCACTGTAAATGCAAATATACACACACTACTGTACTCATATTAAAAGGGAAAGTGATTTTAGGGATTGAAATAAAAAGCGCAACATTCTGAAGCTCGTAAATCTGCAATATAAAATAATTTATTTCATGTTTAATTTCTTGTTTCCTTTAGCTCCATCTAAACCCGTAACTCCTGGTTTGACTAATTGATCATGTTCACGGCCACGTATCCAACATTCTAAAAAAGGTTTACGGGTTTGCGTCTCAAGCCGTAACTCGCGGCCTGTTCTAATTTAATCGCTTCCCGATGCTGCTATGGGCTTCTAATTTAATAGGGCTGCGTGTCCCTTAAACCCAGACCATCACTCACCGTTGCTGCAGAAGAAGAAGGTCACACTTTATCATCTCTATAAGAAAAGGGCTGCAGCACACAAATGGTGACAATAGTAATACTCAGCGACCTCATCCCATAACGGCACCCGAGCCCGGGTGGTCACTTGTTTTATGTAAATAAAACCCAAATATTCAAAAGCAATTAAAAACATTTCAGTTGCTTTGTAGCTTTTAATTCCTGACAGCACAAAGGGTACACAGGCACAAAGGGTACACAGGCACAAAGGGTACACAGGCATAAAGGGTACACAGGCATAAAGGGTACACAGGCACAAAGGGTACATCATAAGGGGCGGAATTAGTCAAAGCTTGTGTATGGAATTGTGCTCAAGAGCCCTGGAAATGTGCTGGGTCAAGATGGAAACTGCTCAGGAATCTTCGGTTTGCTGGACGGAAAGTGAACTAGGGCTAATTTAAACCAAAATGTATTGGTTGCGTCAGGTTCTTGTTGGTATGTAACGGAGAGTAATCTTCAGGATTCCTGGCTTCTTGCTATAAGATGAGATGTGAAAGCTCAGAGGTCCTGGATTCTGTGCGATGCCAAGATCTTGCTAATGGAGACTTAAGATGATGCTTAGAGGACCAATATACTTATTGTGGCTGCTAATGATGTCAGCAGATCTTGCAGTGAATTGGAGGCAAAAAATACCCAGATGCTTCTACCATTACTTTAAGTTCTGGGTGATTTTTTTCAGTGCTCAAAAGAAATATAGATTACTGCCTTTGTGTTGATGGGGTAGACAAACTGGTCATAGTCTCTGCTTCTGGAAGGATCCATTCAATTCCTCTTCAGTTTGATTCCTCTCCTCCACTGTTAGTTGGTAAATGTCTAAATTAGATACCTGCCGTGGGATTGCTGTGGAATTTCAAGTTAAGACACTTCAGCCCTGATAGTGATGGGGTCGGTGCATTAAGACACTTCAGCCCTGATAGTGATGGGGTCAGTGCATTAAGACACTTCAGCCCTGATAGTGATGGGGTCGGTGCATTAAGACACTTCAGCCCTGATAGTGATGGGGTCAGTGCATTAAGACACTTCAGCCCTGATAGTGATGGGGTCAGTGCATTAAGACACTTCAGTCCTAGTGTTGATGAGAAACCTTGTATTAAATACTTCTGCCCTGGTGTTGATGTGGGGTTGGATTTTAGACACCTCTGCCCCGGTATTGATCGGGAAGTGCTCCTTAGACACCTCTGCCCTGGTATTGATCGGGAAGTGCTCGTTAGACAACTTTGCCCTGGTATTGATCGGGAAGTGCTCGTTAGACACATCTGCCCTGATGTTGATGGGAAAGCGTTCTTCTCCTCTGGTATTCATGGGAACGTGTTCATTAGACACTACTGTTCTGGTGTAAGTGGGGAAGCCTTTGTTAGATACTTTTGCCCTAGTGTTAATGGGGAAGTGCTCTTTAGATAATTCTGCTTTGGTGTTGACGGGGAAGCTCCCATTAGATATTTCTGCCCTTTTAATGATGGGGGATTGTTAGTTAGACACCTCTGCCCTGGTGTTGATAGGTAAATGCTCATTAGACACCTTTGCTGTAGTGTTAATGGGGAAGGCTTCATTGGACACTTCTGCTCTGGTGTTCACTGGGAAGTGCTCATTAGACACCTCTGCCCTGGTGCCAATGGGTAAGCTCTTGTTAGATACTTCTACACTGGTGTTGATGGGGAAACATTTGTTAGACACCTCTGCCCTTGTAGTAATGGGGAAGAGCTCATTGGAAACCTCTGCTATAGTGTTGATGGGGAAGTTCTCATTAGACACTTCTACATGGCTATTGGTGGGTAAGCTCTTATTGCACATCTCTGCTCTGGTGTTGATGGGAAATCGCTCATTAGACACCTCTACACGGTGATTGGTGGGTAAACTCTTATTAGACACTTCTGCTCTGGTCTTGATGGGGAATCTCTCATTAGACACCTCTACACGGTGATTGGTGGGTAAACTGTTATTAGACACTTCTGCTCTGGTGTTGATGGGGAATCGCTCATTAGACACTTCTGCTCTGGTGTTGATGGGGAATCGCTCATTAGACACCTCTGCTCTGGTATTGATGGGGAATCGCTCATTAGACACCTCTGCTCTGGTATTGATGGGAAATCGCTCATTAGACATCTCTGCTCTGGTATTGATGGGAAATCGCTCATTAGACACTTCTGCTCTGGTGTTGATGAGGAATCGCTTATTAGACACTTCTGCTCTGGTGTTGATGGGGAATCGCTCATTAGACACTTCTGCTTTGGTGTTGATGGGGAATCGCTCATTAGACACCTCTGCTCTGGTATTGATGGGGAATCGCTCATTAGACACCTCTGCTCTGGTATTGATGGGGAATCGCTCATTAGACACCTCTGCTCTGGTATTGATGGGGACTCGCTCATTAGACACTTCTGCTCTGGTGTTGATGGGGAATCGCTCATTAGACACTTCTGCTCTGGTGTTGATGAGGAATCGCTTATTAGACACTTCTGCTCTGGTGTTGATGGGGAATCGCACATTAGACACCTCTGCTCTGGTATTGATGGGGAATCGCTCATTAGACACTTCTGCTTTGGTGTTGATGGGGAATCGCTCATTAGACACCTCTGCTTTGGTGTTGATGGGGAATCGCTCATTAGACACCTCTGCTCTGGTGTTGATGGGGAATCGCTCATTAGACACTTCTGCTTTGGTGTTGATGGGGAATCGCTCATTAGACACCTCTGCTTTGGTGTTGATGGGGAATCGCTCATTAGACACCTCTGCTCTGGTGTTGATGGGGAATCGCTCATTAGACACCTCTGCTCTGGTATTGATGGGGAATCGCTCATTAGACACCTCTGCTCTGGTATTGATGGGGAATCGCTCATTAGACACCTCTGCTCTGGTATTGATGGGAAATCGCTCATTAGACACCTCTGCTCTGGTATTGATGGGAAATCGCTCATTAGACACTTCTGCTTTGGTGTTGATGGGGAATCGCTCATTAGACACTTCTGCTCTGGTGTTGATGGGGACTCGCTCATTAGACACCTCTGCTCTGGTGTTGATGGGGAATCGCTCATTAGACACTTCTGCTCTGGTGTTGATGGGGACTCGCTCATTAGACACCTCTGCTCTGGTGTTGATGGGAACTCGCTCATTAGACACCTCTGCTCTGGTGTTGATGGGGAATCGCTCATTAGACACCTCTGCTCTGGTGTTGATGGGGAATTGCTCATTAGACACTTCTGCTCTGGTATTGATGGGGAATCGCTCATTAGACACCTCTGCTCTGGTATTGATGGGGAATCGTTCATTAGACACCTCTGCTCTGGTGTTGATGGGGAATCGCTCATTAGACACCTGTAGCCTGGTCTTAATGGGTAAACTCTTATTAGATACTTTTGCTTTGGTGTTGATGAGGAAGCGTTTATTGGACACCTCTGCTCTAGTATTAATGGGGAACCGTTCATTAGACACCCCTACTCTGGTGTTAATGGGTAAATTATTATTAGATACTTCTGCTCTGGTGTTGATGGGGAAGCGTTTGTTAGCCACTTCTGGTCTAGTGTAGGTGGGAAAGCACTTGTTAGGCACTTCTGCTTTTTGTTCATTAGACACCTCTGTTCTTTTATCGACAAGGGACTTTTCATTAGACACCTTTGATCTGGAGTTAATTGGAAAGTGTTCATTACACACTTCTGCTCTAGTGTTAATGGGGAACTCTTCATTCGACACCTCGGCTCTGGTGGTGCTGTAAGGAAACCGTTCTATCACTCTGTGGGTTTTGGTGTTATTTGGGAATTGTTCGTTGTCTCTGGTGTTGATAGAAATTGGGACATTAAATACGTTTGCTCTGGTGTTGATGGGGAACTGTTCATTGGACACGTGTGGTTTGATGTTACTGGAAAATGGAGGGTTACACACTGCTGCTTTGGTGTTGAAAGACTTGTTGGATCCATCAGTTGTGGTGTTGTGGAGATGAACATTAAGCACCTCGTCTCTGGTGTTGTTGTGGAAAGAAACATTAAACAATTCATACTGGGTGTTGCTGAGGGTGGTGTCATTGGACACGTGGGCTTTGGTGCTTCTTGACTCATTGTAACCTTGAGCTGTGGGTGACTGAATCCCAAATGAAAGCTTTGAGATATCTTCTTGGATTTTGCTAGAGCCTTGATTGAGTAACTTGCATGTTATCTTGTAGCTCGACGCATCTGAAAAAGAAAACACTATTTTCCAGTGTTCTGTTTAAGTTGATAATGGCGGGTGTGTATGGTATAGGAGTGCTATTTGTGTCGGACACTACCAATGCGGAGGGTGTGCCTAGGAAGTGAGGTGATATCTGTAACATTAGGTAACCTCTTTTGTATGTATGTATGTACTCGAGTGCTTTGTCCTATCATGCATGTGATGGAGACCAAATTACAGGTGTTCTTTAATCTTTAAGAAGTGACCCATCATCACCTTACTGCTCGCCCAGTTACCTTGCTTTTTGCCTGGGTCTTGCTCGGTGCTGGTCATCAAGCAGTCTTCTAGCTTGGCCTCTGTTCTTGGTTTATACTCATACCCTGCTCCACTATTCAGGCATCCTATAAGGTATGAGGAGGTCATGATCCCCTTCTGTGAATAGAAATAGCAGCCGACATTACAATCTGTAACCAGAGAAATGGAAACTGATACTGAAGGAAGTGCAGATGGAGATAAAAGGCAAGTGGGACTGGGTGGGCATCCGGGCAAGGATTCAGGGGAGGCCGTGACTGACCATAGGAAGGAAAGGAAATGGCTGCAGAAAGACTGGGAGGGTGAGGGTGAGAGATTGGGGGTTAGGGAAATGATTCAGTGAGAAGACTGGGTGTAGTACACAAGATACGGAAGAGTGGATTTGATGCAGGGAATTAATTTGGGGTATTAACTGGGTGTCAGGAAATGAATTCAGGAGAGAGTGGCTGTGGCTGATGAAATGGAAGAGGATCCAGGATGATTTTAGTGGCTGTGGGTCAGTATCCAGGATGACTATATAGCGGTGATGGGATAGGATCCAGGATGACTATATAGCAGTGATGGGATAGGATCCAGGATGACTATATAGCGGTGATGGGATAGGATCCAGGATGACTATATAGCGATGATGGTACAGGATCTAGGATGACTATATAGCGGTGATGGTATAGGATCCAGGTTGACTGTAACGGAGCTGTGACATCAGAGGTCAATATCTCCGCTAATAAATAACAAAGATAGCCAAGTATAGCGCAGAACGGTCCCACAAGTCCCTCTTTCCACAATGGATGATACACACCGTGGATTTCCAGAACAGGCATCATTTTTAATTCTTTTACACACATATATATACAGTCAGAACGGGGGGGGGGGGGGGGGGGGTGAGAGTCCCCACCAGGACAATGGAATACTCCCACCTTTGGCCATACAAAGACTTAATTAGTAACTGGATTATAATCTTAACACATCAACACTGGAGCCGACTGGTTCCCTACACAATAGAACTTTTACAAACAAAGCAGATGGATAATTGTGTTAGCTTTTCCTGTCCCTTGCAGACTTCCATTTCTAAACAAAGATGATGGAAAGCCAAGATTAACCCTTGGGTCTCGTATGATCCAGTTAACCCTTCCTTACCAGTTAAGCCTTCCCTGGCCTGGTATAATGTCCTGGGCAAGGATGCAATGTCCTTGGTATAATAACAGTGATGGGTTTCTGTTACACTGCTCCCCCGTGACCATAAGCCGGCATACATGGTCTGGTCCCAACGGATTGGCCTGGGGAGGTCCGGACAAAACTTTTTGTTGGTCTCTTTTCTAGTTCCGTTTGCCTAGACAACCCATAAGCATTACTGTTGTGCTTGCCCAGGCGATACTGGATTGCGCAGTCAAAGGGTTGCAGCGCTAGACTCCAGCGCAAGAGTCGGGCATTGTCTCCAGACACCCGGTTGAGCCACACCAACGGGTTGAAGGTCAGTAAACAGGGTAAAGGGTTGTCCATACAAATATGGCTGTAACTTTTTGAGTGCCCATACCACAGCCAGGCATTCCTTCTCGATGGCGGCGTAGCTTACTTCCCGGGGTAGCAACTTGCGACTCAAATAAGCCACCGGGTGTTCGCCGCCGTCAGGTCCAACTTGGCTCAATACGGCTCCCAATCCAAACATAGAAGCATCTGTGTGGACAAGAAAACGTTTGGTTGGATCAGGAGCAGCCAACACAGGGGCCTGGATCAGAGCCGTTTTCAATTGCTGGAATGCCTGTTCACACTCTGGGGCCCAGACTATCTACCTAGGAAGGTTCTTACGGGTCAAATCAGTAAGGGGATTTTGGCTAGAGCACTATAGTTGGGCACAAATTTGCGATAGTACCCTACTGTCCCCAGGAACGCTAGGACCTGGGTCTTGGTCCGGGGGGTGGGCACTGTGCTACTGCCTCTACCTTGGCAGGTTCGGGTTTCTGCTGCCCGCTACCTACCTGATGGCCAAGGTATTGTACCTCTGTCATCCCTAGGTGTCACTTGCTTGGTTTGAGAGTCAACCCTGCTGCCCTAATGCGGTCTAACACTAGTCCTACATGGGTCAGGTGTTCCTCCCAGTGGTCACTATAAATGGCAATATCGTCCAGGTATGCACAAGCATACTCTTGGAGTCCATCCAATAGCCGGTCTACCATCTGCTGAAACGTGGACGGAGCATTTTTCAACCTGAATGGCATGACCCGAAACTGGTACAGGCCAAACGGGGTGACAAACGCTGACTTGTTTATGGCTTCTGCGGCTAGTGGAATTTGCCAGTATTCCTTACACAAATCTATGGTGGTGAGGTATCACCCTCGGGCCAATCTATCTAGGAGCTCATCTATCCGGGGCATGGGGTAGGCATCAGACACGGTTCGGGCATTTAGCCTCCTATAATCTACACAGAACCGGGTCGTTCCGTCCTTCTTGGGTACTAGCACTACCGGGGAGGCCCAGGGACTAACAGAGTGCTCAATAACTCCTAAATGTAGCATCTCCTGAATCTCTTTCCACATCGACTCCTTTACGGATTTGGGGATGCGGTAGGGGGGCTGGCGTAGGGGTAATTGGCCGGGGGTGTCTACCCGGTGAGTGGCCAGAGGGGTGTACCCAGGCAGGTTGGAGAAGGTGGCCTCCTTTGCTCGTAGCATCTTCTGTGCCTGCGTACACTCCTGTGGGCTCAGCCGCTCTCCTAACTGTACCCCTCCTAAACTCTCTGTCTGGTCCCCCTCGTCTAAAAGGTCGGGTAGTGGAAGGTTCTCAACATCTTCAGAGGATGGGGCGCAGATAGCTGCCACATCCTCCGTGCGCTCATGATAGGGTTTTAGCATATTCACATGGAGCATGCGGTTTTTCCCTACTCCTGAGCACGGGCCAATCACATAAGTGGTATCACATTGTTGTGCTACCACCTTGTATGGGCCCTGCCAGGCGGCCTGCAGCTTGTCAGTGCGGACAGGTTTTAACATTAAAACTTTCTGTCCCACTTGAAACCTGCGGTCCCTGGCTCCCCTATAGTACCTCCGGCGCTGGCATTGTTGTGCCGCCTGGAGGTTGGAGCGTACAATCTGGGTCAACTCCTCCAAGCGGTCCCTAAACTCCAACACATATGGGACGATAGGGGTACCGTCTATACTGGTCTCTCCTTCCCACTGTTCTCTTATTAAATCTAGGGGACCTCTCACCCGTCTCCCGAACAGTAGTTCAAACGGGGAGAATCCGGTGGATTCTTGGGGTACTTCCCTATATGCAAATAACAAATGGGGCAGAAATCTTTCCCAGTCCTCTCTAGTGTCGGTTAACGCCCGGAGTATCTGTTTCAGCGTCCCATTAAAGCGTTCCCATAGGCCATTAGACTGGGGGTGGAAGCGGAGTTCACTATGGGCTTAATGCCACAGAGTCTCCAGAGTTGGTGGGTGACCTCAGCTGTGAATTGGGTGCCCTGGTCCGAAATAATCTCACTGGGAAATCCCAGGCGGGAGAAAATCTGCATCAGTGCATTCGCAACAGTCTCAGCGTGGATATTGGTCAGTGCTACCGCCTCTGGATACCTAGTGGCATAATCTAGGATGGTCAAGATATATTTCTTGCCAGAAGGGCTTGGCCTATTTAGGGGCCCTACTAAGTCTACGGGCACCCGGGTAAATGGTTCTTCTACCATTGGCAGGGGGCGAAGTTTGGCTTTCTGGCGCTCTCCCCGTTTACCCACCCTCTGGCATGTATCACAGGTCCTACAATACTGCCGGATATCCTTGGATATCCCTGGCCAGAAAAAGTTCTGGGTTAGAGGTTAGTCTAAATACCGGCTAAGTGTCCAGATAGAGGGATATCGTGGGCAATCCGGAGCAATTCCTGCCTATATTTCTGGGGCACTACCAACTGCTTAGTGAATATCGGTATAGACCCAGGCCCTACCCTTTCTGTATTACTATACAGTAATCCCTTGTCCCATGAGCACTGTTCCCCCTCTAACCCTGCCTGACTGGAGATGACCCGATCTTTATATACGTGTAACTAGGGGTCTATGGCTACCTCCTTCCCAAATTCTAGGGGGCTATCCCAGGGCAGATTCTCTAGAGGTGAGTACTGGTTGCTTAAATGAGCCTCAGAGTGTGTGGGCTGATCAGCGTTGCGAGCTTGCTGCCGGGTGAACGTCTTGGATGGTTGGTTGGGGCAAAAAGGTTGAAGTGAGCGGGCCCAAATCATTCCCCAGAAGTACATTCGTGGGCAGTTTTTGCATCAACCCCACTGTTACAACTCCCGATCCCGCACCCCAGTTCAGATGCACCTTGGCAGTGGGTAAGCGGAGTACTGCTCCCCCTGCTACCCTTACGGCCACTGATCTACCGGTATGGGCTTGGTCTGGGACCAAATGGGTCTGAACGAGGGTTAGTGTGGCTCCGGTGTCCCGTAATCCTTGAACATTCTTTCCCTCTAGCCACACTGGTTGTCCGTGGTGACGTCGGATGTCCGAGGCTTCCAGAACGGGGTTTACTTCGTGTAACACCCCTAGCTGTTCCTCTGAGTAGTAGTGGTTCACATCGTGGTCACTGGGCTCGGTGTGGTAGCAATGGGCTGCGGCTATGCTTGGCGGTGGTGGACCCGGATGCACCCCGGGGGTACGGGTCCTGTTCTGGGGGCATTCCCACTGCATATGGCCTGTCTGCTGGCATTGGTAACACCGGATCGGGGTACGAGGAGGGTACCTGGGAGAGGATGGGTTGGTTCCCCTGGCGTGACTTGAGGTTACTCCGGTCACAGTGGTGCTGGTCAGCACTGTGGATCGGGAGGTGGTGCGAGGTGGTGGTTGGGACTGGCGGCGTGCGTCAAAGTGCTTGTCCGCCAGTCGGGCGGCTTCGTGGACGTTACGGGGGTTACGGTCGCTTACCCAAACTTGTACTTCTGTGGTTAGTCTGCTGAAGAACTGCTCCAGTAACAACAACTGTAGCAGCTCTTCTAGGGTGGTGACTTGGTTCGCCTGAACCCATCCCATGGCCGCTTGGTGTAGGCGACAAGCCCACTCTGTATGGGAGTCCTTCTCTTGTTTGAGGAGCTCCCGAAATCGGCGTCGATAGGCCTCTGGGGTGATCGCATACCGGGTGAGGATAGCTTGCTTCACCCGGTAGTAGTCTCGGCTGTCCTCGTCAGGTACAGCCCTATACGCCTCTGCGGCACGGCCAGACAATTTGCCTGCTAACAGGGGTAACCAGTCTGCTTGCTCAACACCATTTAGATGGCACAGTATTTCAAAGTCCTGCAAGTATCCATCTATATCCTCGTCTGTATCTGTGATGGCTTTGAAGGCATTATATGGGAGCTTGGCTTTGTCTTGCGTGGGTTCCGACATTGCGGGTGGCCCCTCTCTGGATCCCTGGCCCGCTAGTTGCAGCTGTAGGGTCTGTTGCTGGTTGGCCACAACAGTTCTGTACCTCCGCCATCCCTCTGGTGATAGTCTCTTCTGATTTGGAGTTTTGGTAAAAGGCCAACCTTACCCTTAGCTCTTTAGCGACTGCGCTCTCTCTCCTCCATCTCTGGTCCCGGTACAGCACTGCTGGCTCGGTCTCCCTCCATCAGTTCAGCAATTAGGACGTCTTTCACATTGTTGCTGGCTACTTGGCCCCTGGCTTCCAGCAGTTCTTTTAATGTTGCTCTTTTCAGGGCTGCGTAGTTCGTCTCCATGCGAACCGCTGCTGCTGCTTCGTTGAGAGGCTTGGCTTCTATCCCGTCACTGCCACCAAATGTAACGGAGCTGTGACATCAGAGGTCAATATCTCCGCTAATAAATAACAAAGATATCTAAGTATAGCGCAGCCCGGTCCCACAAGTCCCTCTTTCCACAATGGACGATACACACCGTGGATTTTCAGAACAGGCATCATTTTTAATTCTTTTACACACACATATATATATATATACAGTCAGAACGGGGGGGGGGGGGGGGGTGAGAGTCCCCACCAGGACAATGGAATACTCCCACCTTTGGCCATACAAAGACTTAATTAGTAACTGGATTATAATCTTAACACATCATCACGGGAGCCGACTGGTTCCCTACACAATAGAGCTGCAAACAAAGCAGGTGGATAATTGGGTTAGCTCTTCCTGTCCCTTGCAGACTCCCATTTCTAAACAAAGATGATGGAAAGCCAAGATTAACCCTTGGGCCTCGTATAGTCCAGTTAACCCTTCCCTGGTCTGGTATAATGTCCTTGGTATAATAACAGTGATGGGTTTCTGTTACAATGACAATATAGTGGTGATGGGATAGGATCCAGGATGACTATATAGCATTGATCGTATAGGATCCAGGATGACTATAGTGATGGGATAGGATCCAGGATGACTATATAGCGGTGATTGGATAGGATCCAGGATGACTATAGTGATGGGATAGGATCCAGGATGACTATATAGCGGTGATTGGATAGGATCCAGGATGACTATAGTGATGGGATAGGATCCAGGATGACTATATAGCGGTGATTGGATAGGATCCAGGATGACTATATAGCGGTGATTGGATAGGATCCAGGATGACTATAGTGATGGGATAGGATCCAGGATGACTATAGTGATGGGATAGTATCCACGATGACTATATAGCGGTGATGGGATAGGATCCAGGATGACTATAGTGATGGGATAGGGTCTAGGATGACTATAGTGATGGGATAGGGTCCAGGATGACTATAGTGATGGGATAGGATCCAGGATGACTATAGTGATGGGATAGGATTCAGGATGACTATAGTGATGGGATAGGATCCAGGATGGCTATTGTGATGGGATAGGGTCCAGGATGACTATAGTGATGGGATAGGGTCCAGGATGACTATAGTGATGGGGTAGGGTCCAGGATGACTATAGTGATGGGATAGGGTCCAGGATCACTATAGTGATGGGATAGGATCCAGGATGACTATAGTGATGGGATAGGATCCAGGATGGACTATAGTGATGGGATAGGGTCCAGGATGACTATAGTGATGGGATAGGATCCAGGATAACTACAGTGATGGGATAGGGTCCAGGATAACTACAGTGATGGGATTGGTTCCAGGATGACTATAGTGATGGGATAGGGTCCAGGATGATTTTAGAGGGGACACTCACAAAGTGAAGATGACATTGATGGGTGAATCATTCCTGGAGATGTTACAGGACTTCCAGACTCTGCTCTCTCCGGGTGCAGGTCACATTTATGCTCCTAGCAGGATGAGGTCACAATATACATATTATTTTTCTGTGACCTCATCCTGATATATGTGATGTTACTCACAATATTTACCCTCGATGAGACGTAAAAATGACATAGTTTGTCCTACAGAGAGAAAGCGTTGAGCCGTAGAAAAGGTGGCATAGAGAGAGGGAGAGTGATACACAGAGGGAGGGAGAGAGCGGAGTATGATACACAGAGGGAGGGAGGGAGAGAGAGAGAGGAGTGTGATACACAGAGGGAGGGAGAGAGCGGGGTGCAATACAGAGAGGGAGAGAGCGGTGTGTGATACAGAGAGGGAGGGAGGGAGCAGAGAGTGATACACAGAGGGAGGGAGGGAGAGAGCGGTGTGTGATACAGAGGGAGGGAGATAGCGGTGTGTGATACAGAGGGAGGGAGATAGCGGTGTGTGATACAGAGAGGGAGGGAGGGAGCAGAGAGTGATACACAGAGGGAGGGAGAGAGAGGAGTGTGATACACAGAGGGAGGGAGGGAGAGAGCGGTGTGTGATACAGAGGAAGGGAGACAGCGGTGTGTGATACAGAGGGAGGAAGATAGCGGTGTGTTATACAGAGGGAGGGAGATAGCAGTGTGTTATACACAGAGGGAGGGAGAGAGTGGTGTGTGATACAGAGGGAGGGAGATAGCGATGTGTGATACAGAGGGAGGGAGATAGCGGTGTGTGATACACAGAGGGAGGGAGGGAGAGAGCGGCGTGTGATACACAGAGGGAGGGAGGGAGAGAGGGGAGTGTGATACACAGAGGGAGGGAGGGAGAGAGGGGAGTGTGATACACAGAGGGAGGGAGGGAGAGAGAGAGGAGTGTGATACACAGAGGGAGGGAGGGAGAGAGCGGTGTGTGCTACAGAGAGGGAGGTAGGGAGAGAGAGTGATACACAGAGGAAGGGAGGGAGAGAGCGGTGTGTGATACAGAGGGAGGAAGATAGCGGTGTGTGATACAGAGGGAGGGAGATAGCGGTGTGTGATACAGAGGGAGGGAGATAGCGGTGTGTGATACAGAGGGAGGAAGATAGCGGTGTGTGATACAGAGGGAGGGAGATAGCGGTGTGTGATACACAGAGGGAGGGAGGGAGATAGCGGTGTGTGATACAGAGGGAGGGAGATAGCGGTGTGTGATACAGAGGGAGGGAGATAGCGGTGTGTGATACACAGAGGGAGGAAGATAGCGGTGTGTTATACAGAGGGAGGGAGATAGCGGTGTGTGATACAGAGGGAGGGAGATAGCGGTGTGTGATACAGAGGGAGGGAGATAGCGGTGTGTGATACACAGAGGGAGGGAGATAGCGGTGTGTGATACAGAGGGAGGGAGATAGCGGTGTGTGATACACAGAGGGAGGAAGATAGCGGTGTGTGATACACAGAGGGAGGGAGATAGCGGTGTGTGATACAGAGGGAGGGAGATAGCGGTGTGTGATACAGAGGGAGGGAGATAGCGGTGTGTGATACAGAGGGAGGGAGAGAGCGGTGTGTGATACAGAGGGAGGGAGATAGCGGTGTGTGATACAGAGGGAGGGAGATAGCGGTGTGTGATACAGAGGGAGGGAGATAGCGGTGTGTGATACAGAGGGAGGGAGATAGCGGTGTGTGATACAGAGGGAGGGAGATAGCGGTGTGTGATACAGAGGGGAGGGAGATAGCGGTGTGTGATACAGAGGGAGGGAGATAGCGGTGTGTGATACAGAGGGAGGGAGATAGCGGTGTGTGATACAGAGGGAGGGAGATAGCGGTGTGTGATACAGAGGGAGGGAGATAGCGGTGTGTGATACAGAGGGAGGGAGATAGCGGTGTGTGATACAGAGGGAGGGAGATAGCGGTGTGTGATACACAGAGGGAGGGAGGGAGAGAGCGGTGTGTGATACAGAGAGGGAGGAAGATAGCGGTATGTGATACAGAGGGAGGGAGATAGCGGTGTGTGATACAGAGGGAGGGAGATAGCGGTGTGTGATACAGAGGGAGGGAGATAGCGGTGTGTGATACAGAGGGAGGGAGATAGCGGTGTGTGATACAGAGGGAGGGAGATAGCGGTGTGTGATACACAGAGGGAGGGAGGGAGAGAGCGGTGTGTGATACAGAGAGGGAGGAAGATAGCGGTATGTGATACAGAGGGAGGGAGATAGCGGTGTGTGATACAGAGGGAGGGAGATAGCGGTGTGTGATACACAGAGGGAGGGAGGGAGAGAGCGGTGTGTGATACAGAGAGGGAAGTAGAGAGAGAAAATGATACACAGAGGAAGGGAGGGAGAGAGCGGTGTGTGATACAGAGGGAGGAAGATAGCGGTATGTGATACAGAGGGAGGGAGATAGCAGTGTGTGATACAGAGGGAGGGAGATAGCGGTGTGTGATACAGAGGGAGGGAGATAGCGGTGTGTGATACACAGAGGGAGGGAGGGAGAGAGCGGTGTGTGATACAGAGAGGGAGGAAGATAGCGGTATGTGATACAGAGGGAGGGAGATAGCGGTGTGTGATACAGAGGGAGGGAGATAGCAGTGTGTGATACAGAGGGAGGGAGACAGCGGTGTGTGATACAGAGGGAGGGAGAGAGTGGTGTGTGATACAGAGGGAGGGAGATAGCGGTGTGTGATACAGAGGGAGGGAGATAGCGGTGTGTGATACAGAGGGAGGAAGATAGCGGTGTGTGATACACAGAGGGAGGGAGATAGCAGTGTGTGATACAGAGGGAGGGAGAGAGTGGTGTGTGATACAGAGGGAGGGAGATAGCGGTGTGTGATACAGAGGGAGGGAGATAGCGGTGTGTGATACAGAGGGAGGGAGAGAGTGGTGTGTGATACAGAGGGAGGGGATAGCGGTGTGTTATACAGAGGGAGGGAGATAGCGGTGTGTGATACAGAGGGAGGGAGATAGCGGTGTGTGATACATAGAGGTAGGGAGATAGTGGTGTGTGATACAGAGGGAGGGAGATAGCGGTGTGTTATACAGAGGGAGGGAGATAGCGGTGTGTGATACAGAGGGAGGGAGATAGCGGTGTGTGTGATACAGAGGGAGGGAGAAAGCGGTGTGTGTGATACAGAGGGAGGGAGAAAGCGGTGTGTGATACAGAGGGAGGGAGATAGTGGTGTGTGATACAGAGGGAGGGAGATAGCGGTGTGTGATACAGAGGGAGGGAGATAGCGGTGTGTGATACAGAGGGAGGGAGATAGCGGTGTGTGTGATACAGAGGGAGGGAGAAAGCGGTGTGTGTGATACAGAGGGAGGAAGATAGCGGTGTGTGATACAGAGGGAGGGAGATAGCGATGTGTGATACAGAGGGAGGGAGATAGCGGTGTGTGATACAGAGGAAGGGAGATAGCGGTGTGTGATACAGAGGGAGGGAGATAGCGGTGTGTGATACAGAGGGAGGGAGATAGCGGTGTGTGATACAGAGGGAGGGAGATAGCGGTGTGTGATACAGAGGGAGGGAGATAGCGGTGTGTGATACAGAGGGAGGGAGAGAGCGGTGTGTGATACAGAGGGAGGGAGATAGCGGTGTGTGATACAGAGGGAGGGAGATAGCGGTGTGTGATACAGAGGGAGGGAGATAGCGGTGTGTGATACAGAGGGAGGGAGATAGCGGTGTGTGATACAGAGGGAGGGAGATAGCGGTGTGTGATACAGAGGGAGGGAGATAGCGGTGTGTGATACAGAGGGAGGAAGATAGCGGTGTGTGATACACAGAGGGAGGGAGATAGCGGTGTGTGATACAGAGGGAGGGAGAGAGTGGTGTGTGATACAGAGGGAGGGAGATAGCGGTGTGTGATACAGAGGGAGGGAGATAGCGGTGTGTGATACAGAGGGAGGGAGAGAGTGGTGTGTGATACACAGAGGGAGGGAGATAGCGGTGTGTGATACAGAGGGAGGGAGATAGCGGTGTGTGATACAGAGGAAGGGAGAGAGCGGTGTGTGATACAGAGGGAGGGAGATAGCGGTGTGTGATACAGAGGGAGGGAGATAGCGGTGTGTGATACAGAGGAAGGGAGATAGCGGTGTGTGATACAGAGGGAGGGAGATAGCGGTGTGTGATACAGAGGGAGGGAGATAGCGGTGTGTGATACAGAGGGAGGGAGATAGCGGTGTGTGATACAGAGGGAGGGAGATAGCGGTGTGTGATACAGAGGGAGGGAGATAGCGGTGTGTGATACAGAGGGAGGGAGATAGCGGTGTGTGATACAGAGGGAGGGAGATAGCGGTGTGTGATACAGAGGGAGGGAGATAGCGGTGTGTGATACAGAGGGAGGGAGATAGCGGTGTGTGATACACAGAGGGAGGGAGGGAGAGAGCGGTGTGTGATACAGAGGGAGGGAGATAGCGGTGTGTGATACAGAGAGGGAGGAAGATAGCGGTATGTGATACAGAGGGAGGGAGATAGCGGTGTGTGATACAGAGGGAGGGAGATAGCGGTGTGTGATACAGAGGGAGGGAGATAGCGGTGTGTGATACAGAGGGAGGGAGATAGCGGTGTGTGATACAGAGGGAGGGAGATAGCGGTGTGTGATACACAGAGGGAGGGAGGGAGAGAGCGGTGTGTGATACAGAGAGGGAGGAAGATAGCGGTATGTGATACAGAGGGAGGGAGATAGCGGTGTGTGATACAGAGGGAGGGAGATAGAGGTGTGTGATACAGAGGGAGGGAGATAGCGGTGTGTGATACAGAGGGAGGGAGATAGCGGTGTGTGATACACAGAGGGAGGGAGGGAGAGAGCGGTGTGTGATACAGAGAGGGAAGTAGAGAGAGAAAATGATACACAGAGGAAGGGAGGGAGAGAGCGGTGTGTGATACAGAGGGAGGAAGATAGCGGTATGTGATACAGAGGGAGGGAGATAGCAGTGTGTGATACAGAGGGAGGGAGATAGCGGTGTGTGATACAGAGGGAGGGAGATAGCGGTGTGTGATACACAGAGGGAGGGAGGGAGAGAGCGGTGTGTGATACAGAGAGGGAGGAAGATAGCGGTGTGTGATACAGAGGGAGGGAGATAGCGGTGTGTGATACAGAGGGAGGAAGATAGCGGTGTGTGATACAGAGGGAGGGAGATAGCGGTGTGTGATACAGAGGGAGGGAGATAGCGGTGTGTGATACAGAGGGAGGGAGATAGCGGTGTGTGATACAGAGGGAGGGAGATAGCGGTGTGTGATACAGAGGGAGGGAGATAGCGGTGTGTGATACAGAGGGAGGGAGATAGCGGTGTGTGATACAGAGGGAGGGAGATAGCGGAGTGTGATACAGAGGGAGGGAGATAGCGGTGTGTGATACAGAGGGAGGAAGATAGCGGTGTGTGATACAGAGGGAGGGAGATAGCGGTGTGTGATACAGAGGGAGGGATGATACAGAGGGATGATTGATGGGTAGCCATGTAGACACGCACTTCCCTACCTTTGCTCTGTGTACTTTCTTCCCTTAGTCGGTGGTTAGTCCATGCACCAGACAGACCACTTTCTTTTTCTTGGGAGACTTGGTACTATTTGTGCTGGTCGTACTGGTCTTGCTACTCGCTGACCCATGCACTGGACAGTAAGGTTCTTTCTTTGGAGCGGATTCTTTCTTTTGCGCAGGGAGACATGGAGGCTTTGGTTGCTTCTCCTGGAGACATGGAGGCTTCGTCTGTGATGGTTTCTTGGGAGGATCTGCAGGTCCATGGACAGGACACACCAGCACCTTCTCTTTGCTCACTTTCTTAGTGGGGTCTTGTGAAGAGACTAGAGAAGAGTCGTAGGCAGCATGGTGAAGAAGGCAGACAGTGAGAGTCGGGGCCGTGCCGGGCGCCTCAGAGATGGACATGGTGACTTCTGCAAGGTGACAAGCAAAAGCCAACATTAAGAACCAAAACACCAGACTGAAGGAGAGTGATCAGTACCCCAACAGAAGGAGAGTGATCAGTACCCCAACAGAAGGAGAGTGATCAGTACGCCAACAGAAGGAGAGTGATCAGTACCCCCAACAGAAGGAGAGTGATCAGTACCCCCAACAGAAGGAGAGTGATCAGTACCCCCAACAGAAGGAGAGTAATCAGTACCCCCAACAGAAGGAGAGTAATCAGTATCCCAACAGAAGGAGAGTGATCAGTACCCCCAACAGAAGGAGAGTGATCAGTACCCCAACAGAAGGAGAGTGATCAGTACCCCAACAGAAGCAGAGTGATCAGAACCCCAACAGAAGGAGAGTGATCAGAACCCCAACAGAAGGAGAGTGATCAGTACCCCAACAGAAGCAGAGTGATCAGTACCCCAACAGAAGCAGAGTGATCAGTACCCCCAACAGAAGGAGAGTGATCAGTACCCCCAACAGAAGGAGAGTGATCAGTACCCCAACAGAAGGAGAGTGATCAGTACCCCAACAGGAGAGTGATCAGTACGCCAACAGAAGGAGAGTGATCAATACCCCCAACAGAAGGAGAGTGATCAGTACCCCCAACAGAAGGAGAGTGATCAGTACCCCCAACAGAAGGAGAGTGATCAGTACTCCCAACAGAAGGAGAGTGATCAGAACCCCCAACAGAAGGAGAGTGATCAGTACGCCAACAGAAGGAGAGTGATCAGTACCCCAACAGAAGGAGAGTGATCAGTACCCCAACAGAAGGAGAGTGATCAGTACCCCAACAGAAGGAGAGTGATCAGTATGCCAACAGGAGAGTGATCAGTATCCCAACAGAAGGAGAGTGATCAGTACCCCAACAGAAGCAGAGTGATCGGTACGCCAACAGGAGGAGAGTGATAAGAACCCCAACAGAAGGAGAGTGATCAGTATCCCAACAGAAGGAGAGTGATCAGTATCCCAACAGAAGGAGAGTGATCAGTATCCCAACAAAAGGAGAGTGGTCAGTATGCTAACAGGAGGAGAGTGATCAGTATCCTAACAAAAGAAGAGTGATCAGTATGCCAACAGGAGGAGAGTGATCAGTACCCCAACAGAAGGAGAGTGATCAGTACCCCAACAGAAGGAGAGTGATCAGTATCCCAACAGAAGGAGAGTGATCAGTACCCTAACAAAAGAAGAGTGATCAGTATCCCAACAGAAGGAGAGTGATCAGTACCCCAACAGAAGGAGAGTGATCAGTACCCCAACAGAAGGAGAGTGATCAGTACGCCAACAGAAGGAGAGTGATCAGTATCCCAACAGAAGGAGAGTGATCAGTACCCCAACAGAAGGAGAGTGATCAGTACCCCAACAGAAGGAGAGTGATCAGTACCCCAACAGAAGGAGATTGATCAGTACCCCAACAGAAGGAGAGTGATCAGTATCCCAACAGAAGGAGAGTGATCAGTATCCCAACAGGAGAGTGATCAGTATCCCAACAGAAGGAGAGTGATCAGTACCCCAACAGAAGGAAAGTGATCAGTATGCCAACAGGAGGAGAGTGATCAGTACCCCAACAGAAGGAGAGTGATCAGTACCCCAACAGAAGGAGAGTTATCAGTATCCCAACAGAAGGAGAGTGATCAGTACCCCCAGCAGAAGGAGAGTGATCAGTACCCCAAAAGAAGGAGAGTGATCAGTACCCCAACAGGAGGAGAGTGATCAGTACCCCAACAGGAGGAGAGTGATCAGTACCCCAACAGAAGGAGAGTGATCAGTACCCCAACAGAAGGAGAGTGATCAGTACCCCAACAGAAGGAGAGTGATCAGTATGCCAACAGAAGGAGAGTGATCAGTACCCCAACAGAAGGAGAGTGATCAGTACCCCAACAGAAGGAGAGTTATCAGTATGCCAACAGGAGGAGAGTGATCAGTACCCCAACAGAAGGAGAGTGATCAGTACCCCAACAGAAGGAGAGTGATCAGTATGCCAACAGAAGGAGAGTGATCAGTACCCCCAACAGAAGGAGAGTGATCAGTATCCCAACAGAAGGAGAGTGATCAGTACCCCCAACAGAAGGAGAGTGATCAGTAACCCAACAGAAGGAGAGTGATCAGTATCCCAACAGAAGGAGAGTGATCAGTACCCCAACAGAAGGAGAGTGATCAGTAACCCAACAGAAGGAGAGTGATCAGTAACCCAACAGAAGGAGAGTGATCAGTATCCCAACAGAAGGAGAGTGATCAGTACACCAACAGAAGGAGAGTGATCAGTACACCAACAGAAGGAGAGTGATCAGTACACCAACAGAAGGAGAGTGATCAGTACCCCCAACAGAAGGAGAGTGATCAGTACGCCAACAGAAGGAGAGTGATAAGAACCCCAACAGAAGGAGAGTGATCAGTAACCCAACAGAAGGAGAGTGATCAGTACCCCAACAGAAGGAGAGTGATCAGTATCCCAACAGGAGAGTGATCAGTATCCCAACAGAAGGAGATTGATCAGTACCCCAACAGGAGGAGAGTGATCAGTATCCCAACAGGAGAGTGATCAGTATCCCAACAGAAGGAGAGTGATCAGTATGCCAACAGGAGGAGAGTGATCAGTATGCCAACAGAAGGAGAGTGATCAGTACCCCAACAGAAGGAGAGTGATCAGTACCCCAACAGAAGGAGATTGATCAGTACCCCAACAGAAGGAGAGTGATCAGTATGCCAACAGGAGGAGAGTGATCAGTACCCCAACAGAAGGAGAGTGATCAGTACCCCAACAGAAGGAGATTGATCAGTATGCCAACAGGAGGAGAGTGATCAGTATGCCAACAGAAGGAGAGTGATCAGTATCCCAACAGAAGGAGAGTGATCAGTACCCCAACAGAAGGAGAGTGATCAGTACCCCCAACAGAAGGAGAGTGATCAGTACCCCAACAGAAGGAGAGTGATCAGTACCCCAACAGAAGGAGAGTGATCAGTAACCCAACAGAAGGAGAGTGATCAGTAACCCAACAGAAGGAGAGTGATCAGTATCCCAACAGAAGGAGAGTGATCAGTACACCAACAGAAGGAGAGTGATCAGTACACCAACAGAAGGAGAGTGATAAGAACCCCAACAGAAGGAGAGTGATCAGTAACCCAACAGAAGGAGAGTGATCAGTACCCCAACAGAAGGAGAGTGATCAGTATCCCAACAGGAGAGTGATCAGTATCCCAACAGAAGGAGATTGATCAGTACCCCAACAGGAGGAGAGTGATCAGTATCCCAACAGGAGAGTGATCAGTATCCCAACAGAAGGAGAGTGATCAGTATGCCAACAGGAGGAGAGTGATCAGTATGCCAACAGAAGGAGAGTGATCAGTACCCCAACAGAAGGAGAGTGATCAGTACCCCAACAGAAGGAGATTGATCAGTACCCCAACAGAAGGAGAGTGATCAGTATGCCAACAGGAGGAGAGTGATCAGTACCCCAACAGAAGGAGAGTGATCAGTACCCCAACAGAAGGAGATTGATCAGTATGCCAACAGGAGGAGAGTGATCAGTATGCCAACAGAAGGAGAGTGATCAGTATCCCAACAGAAGGAGAGTGATCAGTACCCCAACAGAAGGAGAGTGATCAGTACCCCCAACAGAAGGAGAGTGATCAGTACCCCAACAGAAGGAGAGTGATCAGTATGCCAACAGGAGGAGAGTGATCAGTACCCCAACAGAAGGAGAGTGATCAGTAACCCAACAGGAGAGTGATCAGTATCCCAACAGAAGGAGAGTGATCAGTATCCCAACAGAAGGAGAGTTATCAGTATGCCAACAGGAGGAGAGTGATCAGTACCCCAACAGAAGGAGAGTGATCAGTAACCCAACAGGAGAGTGATCAGTACCCCAACAGAAGGAGAGTTATCAGTACCCCAACAGAAGGAGAGTTATCAGTACCCCAACAGGAGGAGAGTGATCAGTATCCCAACAGAAGGAGAGTGATCAGTAACCCAACAGGAGAGTGATCAATATCCCAACAGAAGGAGAGTGATCAGTAACCCAACAGAAGGAGAGTGATCAGTACCCCAACAGAAGGAGAGTGATCAGTACCCCAACAGAAGGAGAGTGATCAGTAACCCAACAGAAGGAGAGTGATCAGTACCCCAACAGAAGGAGATTGATCAGTACCCCAACAGAAGGAGATTGATCAGTATGCCAACAGGAGGAGAGTGATCAGTATCCCAACAGAAGGAGAGTGATCAGTACCCCAACAGAAGGAGAGTGATCAGTACCCCAACAGAAGGAGAGTGATCAGTAACCCAACAGAAGGAGAGTGATCAGTACCCCAACAGAAGGAGATTGATCAGTACCCCAACAGAAGGAGATTGATCAGTATGCCAACAGGAGGAGAGTGATCAGTATCCCAACAGGAGGAGAGTGATCAGTATGCCAACAAAAGGAGAGTGATCAGTATCCAATTCTATGTTAAAGGAACATATCACAGAGGCGCCGCACAGAGGCGCCGCACACTACACCACCCCACAGCCCCCACTCACATAAGGATATTGCCGTTGACACAGGCTGAAGGTGAATCATTCCTGGAGATGTTACAGGAGTTAGGACACTGCTCCTGTCACTGTGCAGCAGACATTTATACCTCAGGCAGAGTGATGTCACAATCACATGATGTCAAGACCTGCTGCCTGTGACCTCATGGGCTGGAAAGGCCAGAGCAGGCCTTGTTACCATAGAGGGAAATCTAAAGCTTTTCAATATTAGTTCATTATTATTTACTTATTTACATTATTTATTTATTTAAAATTGTAAGCCTGGCAATGCGTGTTAGCGTGTCTGGTTGCGGCAGCGCGCCTGGGTGCGGCAGCGCGTCTGGGTTAGTTGTTTCTACCTTGTGGCTTGGATGAAGTGTTACTGGGTCAAAAAAGTTATACGTTTATTTGCAGGTCTATAATGGAAATAAGTATTTGACCCCTTCGTCTTAGTACTTGTTGGCAATCAGAGGTCAGATGTTTCTTGTAGGTGGCCTCCAGGTTTGGCCACATCTCATATAATTGAAGGAAGATTTATCCAGTTTACTCGCATGTGATAATAGCTCAAGACAAGTGTGACAGATCCATCTATATGGACTGATATTGCTGGTTCGTCTGTTTTGCCTCCATCCATCGATAATATATATAAATGTATATAATAGTATGGGGTAGTCCTGTTGTACACATTGCAACATACATATTGCAATATGAGAAGGGCACCCAGCTGGACACAAAGGCTAATCACTTAAGTACACACACTTAAGTGATAGCAGCCAGGAACAATAAGGTCCTAACAGACAGAGAGGCGCCTTAACTCTGTCTGATTGGACAGAGGTAATTAGGGGTTGACCAAAGGTAGTCACTGCCCCTATTGTGTATGTGAAGGGTTTAAAAATGTGTGTTGTTTCAATAAAAGAGAGTTCACTTTTTGACCCTCAACATGGAGCGTGGTCTCGTTCTTGGGGGTGCCGTAATAACTGGTGGCAAGTGATGGAATGAACCTCATCGCCCAGAGAGACAACTACATCCAAGATTAATGGAAATACAATACCAAGGGCTGAAAAGAGCTACCCTTAAAGACCTACTGGAACAAAGAGGCAGACAAGCCAGTAATCTCAAAAAAGGGAGATTATTGCAATGCTAAACGAAATGGATGAAGGAACCAATGGGCCCAGCACAGCTGACAGAACCCCCGAAGAGGCAAGCTTTGACCGGGCGGTAAGAATCAGACTGGCTCATTATGGTCCCAAACCGTCTCCAGAGATCATCAGCCGGGTCATGGACGCTGTAGATGCCAACCTGCGACGCCAAAGCGGTGCTGCGGCAGCTCCAGTTCTAGCATCCCCGGTGGAGAAAAGGAAGGTACCGTTTGCAGCTTTTAAATCCTTCCTGGAAACAGAAGGGGAGATTGATGGGTACCTTGCTGATTTTGAGCGGCAATGTGCGCTACACAAGGTACCCGCAGAAGACTGGGTTACTATATTGTCCGGAAAGACATCCGGCCGCGCCAGTGACGCTTTTCGGGCCATTCCTGATGAGGAGATCTGGGATTATGTGGCTGTAAAGGAAGCTTTGCTTTCCCGGTATGCCGTTAGACCGGAGGCATACCGGAGGCGGTTCAGAGACACTGCCAAACTAACTGGGGATTCCTACGTTGAATGGGCATGTAAAATACACCGCACAGCCGCTCACTGGATGGCGGGGTGTCAAGCCGTATCCGGGGAAGAGGTGCTGCAGATGTTCCTGCTGGAACATTGTTTTGAGAAATTATCCCCAGGTGTCAGAGAGTGGGTAAAGGACCGTAAACCCTCCACCCTGCATGAAGCAGCCCGCCTGGCAGATGACTACACGGATGCCCGTAAACTGGACAGTGCTATTGTTAAGACTCCTGCCAGAGTGGAGTACCGACCAGCAGCACCCCCTCCAGCTAATAACTACCATCAGCCGCCCCGGTCTAATTCACGGGACTACTCAACGCCCATCCGGTGTTTTGGGTGCAAGCAGCTGGGGCACAAACGACCGGAGTGCCCGCTGAATACTGCTAACCAGGCCAAGTCTTGGAGGAGACCCACCAGCGGAAACCAGCGCAACCCTCCACCTGCTGCCCACTGCGTAGAGGAGGAGGAATGTTGGGGCGTCCTGCACGAGGCAGACCCCGTCCAAGCTGCCCACCGGGATACCCCAGAGAGATACAGGAGGGAACCGGACAGAGGAGGGTGGAGCTCGTGGACGGGAGGGGGAAGAGCCAGAGAGGCGGATACAGCGAGAGCGACCATACCAACAAGAACACGAAGGGCCGACCGAGCGCGAGACCGCAGGATGAGCACCAAGCACGTGACCTGCAGGTATTTTATGCATGGAGTTTGCAGAGAAGGAAGTAGATGTATGTTCTCACATGACTTGGCGACAAGTAAACCATCAACAATCTGTCGGTTTTATCAGAAAGGACAGTGTGCTTATGGCACCCGTTGCAGGTATGACCATGTGAAACCCTGCGGTGGTGGGGCTGTTTACTACTCTCAAGAACCTCTATCACCATCCGAGAGAAGGTTTGGGATCTTATCCAACTGCAATCACACATACTGTTCAATGTGCACCCGACAATGGTAGACTGCTGCGGTGGAGTTTAGCCCTACAACCTTATAACTTCACCATCAGCTACCGAACCGGTAAGCAGAACGGGAATGCTGATGGATTGTCCCAGCAAACGGACATCCCTACCACTTCCTAGTCCGGTCATCCCCAAGTTGACCCGCCAAAGGGTCAAGCCGGGTCTGCCGGAGTGTCCCACATGGAGGGAGCCGTGTGACAGATCCATCTATATGGACTGATATTGCTGGTTCGTCTGTTTTGCCTCCGTCCATGGAATAATATATATGAATGTATATAATAGTATGGAGTAGTCATGTTGTACACATTGCCACATACATATTGCAATATGAGAAGGGCACACAGCTGGACACAAAGTACACACACTTAAGTGATAGCAGCCAGGAACAATAAGGTCCTAAAAATGTGTGTTGTTTCAATAAAAGAGAGTTCACTTTTTGACCCTCAACATGGAGCGTGGTCTCGTTCTTGGGGGTGCCGTAATAACAAGTAGCAACAAAATATAACTTTTATTCTTCCAATTTAAAACAAGTTAAAATCAAAAGTAAAAATTGGGAAATGAGACTAATGGAGTGGGAGGCCGCCAAGCCTCAGATAGATAGGGACAGCAAGTGGGGGGTCCGCCAGGCCTCAGATAGCTATGGACAGCAAGTGGGGGGTCCGCCAAGCCTTAGATAGCTAGGGACAGCAAGTGGGGGGTCCGCCAAGCCTCAGATAGCTAGGGACAGCAAGTGGGGGTTCGCCAAGCCTCAGATAGCTAGGAACATCAAGTGGGGGGAGGTCCGCCAAGCCTCAGATAGCTAGGGACAGCAAGTGGGGGGTCCGCCAAGCCTCAGATAGCTAGGGACAGCAAGTGGGGGTTCACCAAGCCTCAGATAGCTAGGGACAGCAAGTGGGGGGTCCGCCAAGCCTCAGATAGCTAGGGACAGCAAGTGGGGGGTCCGCCAAGCCTCAGATAGCTAGGGACAGCAAGTGGGGGGTCCGCCAGGCCTCAGATAGCTAGGAACAGCAAGTGGTGGGGGTCCGCCAAGCCTCAGATAGCTAGGAACAGCAAGTGGGGGGGGGGGGGTCCGCCAAGCCTCAGATAGCTAGGGACAGCAAGTGGAGGGTCCGCCAGGCCTCAGATAGCTAGGAACAGCAAGTGGTGGGGGTCCGCCAAGCCTCAGATAGCTAGGAACAGCAAGTGGGGGGTCCGCCAAGCCTCAGATAGCTAGGGACAGCAAGTGGGGGGTCCGCCAAGCCTCAGATAGCTAGGGACAGCAAGTGGGGGTCCCCCAAGCCTCAGATATCTAGGGACAGCAAGTTGGGGATCCCCCAAGCCTCAGATATCTAGGGACAGCAAATGGGGGGTCCGCCAAGCCTCAGATAGCTAGGGACAGCAAGTGGGCATTCGCCAAGCCTCAGATAGCTAGGAACATCAAGTGGGGGTGGGGCCGCCAAGCCTCAGATAGCTAGGAACATCAAGTGGGGGTGGGGCCGCCAAGCCTCAGATAGCTAGGGACAGCAAGTGGGGGGTCCGCCAAGCCTCAGATAGCTAGGGACAGCAAGTGGGGGGTCCGCCAGGCCTCAGATAGATAGGGACAGCAAGTGGGGGGTCCGCCAGGCCTCAGATAGATAGGGACAGCGCGATTTCACTATGTGAGCAAACGGTGTGCGTGGATCAAATTTAAAATACCTGAGGCTGATAAGGTAACCCGAGGGGCATATGCCTATACAACAGCGCCATTCCTCCAAGTGGTGACATCTGTGTATTGCGTCCTCAGGATCTAATGCTGGTGTAGGAATTATCACAGCTGGGTCCTGAATGATGGCAGCACAGAGGCAGGATAAAGGTCACAGAGGCAGGATAAAGGTCACCGAGGCAGGCTAAGGGTCACCGAGGCAGGCTAAAGGTCATAGCGGCAGGCTAAAGGTCACAGCGGCAGGCTAAAGGTCACAGAGGCAGGCTAAGGGTCACAGAGGCAGACTAAAGGTCACAGAGGCAGGCTAAAGGTCACAGAGGCAGGCTAAAAGTTCACAGAGGCAGGCTAAAGTTCACAGAGGCCCATATAACGAAAAAAGAGATAAGAAGAGGAAAGGGCGTGTAACGGAACCCATCACTGTTTTACCCTGTTTTATGATTATTATGGTTAAAATATGATCCTACTATTATACTGCATGTATGTTGGTTTATGCTCTGCAGAATATTGGCCCAGACTAGTGGAGACCTTGGCACGGGAGTTAATCCTGTTACAGATAAGGAAGTCTATTGTATAAACTGTTTTCATTCTCAGATAAGAACAAAGAAGGATGATCTAATTAATGTCTGATTGTATCCAAGTTGCCAGGTAGCCTCAGGGAGGTGTGACTCACCTATTGTCCCTCTATGTGTATTGTGTGGCCAACTATGGGGGATATGTGAAATGTCTGTGTGTTATGTGTAAAAGATACTTTTACTAACTTTTGAACCCCTGATCTGATTCATGCCATTTTTTAATATGTTGTTCCCCTGGGTGAGAGCTATTGAACGGTGACTTAAAGGTGTACCCCCTGTATTTGGGGTACATCCAGAATGTGGTTAAAATTGTGTCTGTTTTAATTGTGTTACCTGTTATCTGAGGAGAGGAGACGTGGGGGTTGAACCATGTATATAATTGGCTGTTGTGATAATTATGTGGGTGTAGCCCTTCAGAGGGCACCATTGCATAAAAGGAGATCCCCTGTCATTAAAGTTAACGACTTGACCCTTCAAAACGTAGCCTTGTCTCGTTCTTGGAGGGGATTGCTATATCATACTGGGGATTGCTATGCGCTGCATACTCCCTGGGAGCTTTAAGCTACGGCGGTTGTGGAGTCCGGTGCGGTGCTTGTAGGCCTCGACGCAAACTAGGACGCGTCTATCAACGGAGGTACCCAGTAGATCCGTTACATTGGCTGTGGGATGGCGTCCTAGTAAGAGGAAAAGCAGCACAGAGACACCGGTAACGTTTGGAGTTACAAATTGAGGGCAACGCTAGTATCCGTACAGTGCCCCTGGCTACAGCAGGATGGAACCGGCTAGTTTTCGGACAGCGTTCCATGATGAGGAGGAGGAGGCGGCCGCGGACTACAGGGATGCAGACAGAAACGAACTCTGGTATGATGCCCTGGAAGATGCCCAATGGCGGCGAGGTGAGAGTCTCCCCAGTGATGAGCAGCGGCTACAGAAGCGTGTGGCGATGCGGATGTATCTATTGGGAGAGCAGCCCCTGGATGAGTGGGTGACAAGACTAGAGACCCTGGTATGGCGAGAGCTCTGGCTAGACAACGCATACCAGGCCCTCTGGTGGCATACCGTTCGACTTACCGCCTGGACGTCTGAACACGACTTACCGGAGGGGAATGATTATGATGGCCGGGTTATTATGGGTTGCCTTGGAGGACGACATTGATCCTGGCAGCACAGAGGGGTCTAGGTTTTGGGACATCTACGACTACCGGATGGGCATGTATGTCTGGGATGACAAAGGTGAGGTGAGCAAAGACATGACCCACCTGGTAACGAGAGAGTGGGAGCTGGAGCAGGACTACCAACACCTGCTCAGCTTCGTGCAGCCCCAACCTACTCGACAAGCAGAACCAGACTTCATTGACTGGTCCTGGGATGACCTCCAGATGGCAGGTAGAGATGGGACCGAGGTCTCTCTACCGGCCCTACAGGGGGCAGAAGGTGTCGTCCTTCCCCTCCAGCGGCAGTGTGAACCACAGGGGGCAGAAGGTGTCGTCCTTCCCCCCCAGCAGCAGTGTGAACCCCAGGGGGCAGAAGGTGTCGTCCTACCCCCCAGCGGCAGTGTGAATCCCAGGGGGCAGAAGGTGTCGTCCTTCCCCCCCAGCGGCAGTGTGAACCCCAGGGGGTAGAAGGTGTTGTACTTCCCCCCCGGCAGCGGTGTGAACTCCAGGGGGCAGAAGGTGTCGTCCTTCCCCCCCAGCAGCAGTGTGAACCCTAGGGGGCAGAAGGTGTCGTCCTTCCCCCCCAGCGGCAGTGTGAACCCCAGGGGGCAGAAGGTGTCGTCCTTCCCCCCCAGCGGCAGTGTGAACCCCAGGGGGCAGAAGGTGTCGTCCTTCCCCCCAGCGGCAGTGTGAACCCCAGGGGGCAGAAGGTGTTATCCTTCCCCCCCAGCAGCAGTGTGAACCCTAGGGGGCAGAAGGTGTCGTCCTTCCCCCCCAGCGGCAGTGTGAACCCCAGGGGGCAGAAGGTGTCGTCCTTCCCCCCCAGCGGCAGTGTGAACCCCAGGGGGCAGAAGGTGTCGTCCTTCCCCCCAGCGGCAGTGTGAACCCCAGGGGGCAGAAGGTGTCGTCCTTCCCCCCAGCGGCAGTGTGAACCCCAGGGGGCAGAAGGTGTCGTCCTTCCCCCCCAGCGGCAGTGTGAACCACAGGGGGCAGAAGGTGTCATCCTTCCGTCCCAGCGACAGTTTACCCTAAAAGGGGGAGACACCAATCTCCTAGACGGCGCAGATGGGACCGTGGTCTCTGCGCCCACAGCCTGTCCAGATCCCCAACTGCCCTCACTGGGACAACCGGAGGAGGGGGTAAGTACAAATTCCCCTCCCAAGCTAACTTCTAATGTGGCCCCAGGGTTAACAGAGGAAATGTTAACCCCCACTGACCCCCACGTTTCCCTGGCTACTGAGCAGTAATATGTCCCAAGTACCCCAGCAGAAGAGCTGACAGCAGGGCAGAGTGCAGGTGGCCTCTGCCCTCCCTTGGTCCCTTGTACAGAGCAGGATGTCCTGCAGGTTATACCAGCAGAAGAGCTGGCATCAGGGCAGAGTGCTGCTGGCCTCTGCCCCTCAAGTCCCCTCAGCGTGTTCCCCATCACCACAGCGAAATATCCAGGTGCAGTAACTGTTTGTTGTGGGGGGGCTGCTCTAGCACTGGTTTATTGTGGGTTGGTGGATCGTCTAACGGAGGCACTGACCGGCAGAAAGTCAGGTGCCTGGTTAGACTTCCCCCCAAAGGGGAGATGTGTGACGAAGTGCCCTTCGCCACTTTGTCTTGGAGAGGACTGTTTGCCAGCCTCCTGCCCTACGACTATGGCCCTCGGACATATTGGCCTTTAAACACAGTATTCGGCCATACCAGAGTGTATGTCACTCATTCTGGCCCTTTACATACAGGGGGGTCATTCGGTACTTGCCCTGTGTGAACCATGATACCACAGATAACTATGACATGGAGCCCATTCATATAATGAATGGGAAAGACTTTAGCTACATGGCAATTGAACTGTGTGAAGAGGATCTGAGCGCTATTCGGTAGTTTTGTGCGCTCAGATCCCAGCTATCTGGGGATATGTGAAATGTGAGTAAATGTGAATTGCAGTAATGCTGATGGGTTGTCAAACTAGAGAATTGACCAACAAATACTTTTGTCCGGACATCCCCAGGCCGATCCGTTGGGATCAGACCGTGTACGCCGGCTTATGGTCACAGGGGAGGTGTGTAACGGAACCCATCACTGTTTTGCCCTGTTTTATGATTATTATGGTTAAAATATGATCCTACTATTATACTGCATGTATGTTGGTTTATGCACTGCAGAATATTGGCCCAGACTAGTGGAGACCTTGGCATGGGAGATAATCCTGTTACAGATAAGGAAGTCTATTGTATAAACTGTTTTCATTCTCAGATAAGAACAAAGAAGGATGATCTAATTAATGTCTGATTGTATCCAAGTTGCCAGGTAGCCTCAGGGAGGTGTGACTCACCTATTGTCCCTCTATGTGTATTGTGTGGCCAACTATGGGGGATATGTGAAATGTCTGTGTGTTATGTGTAAAAGATACTTTTACTAACTTTTGAACCCCTGGTCTGATTCATGCCATTTTTTAATATGTTGTTCCCCTGGGTGAGAGCTATTGAACAGTGACTTAAAGGTGTACCCCCTGTATTTGGGGGACATCCAGAATGTGGTTAAAATTGTGTCTGTTTTAATTGTGTTACCTGTTATGTGAGGGGAGGAGACGTGGGGGTTGAACCATGTATATAATTGGCTGTTGTGATAATTATGTGGGTGTAGCCCTTCAGAGGGCACCATTGCATAAAAGGAGATCCCCTGTCATTAAAGTTAACGACTTGACCCTTCAAAACGTAGCCTTGTCTCGTTCTTGGAGGGGATTGCTATATCATACTGGGGATTGCTATGCGCTGCATACTCCCTGGGAGCTTTAAGCTACGGCGGTTGTGGAGTCTGTGGTAGTGTGGAGTCCGGTGCGGTGCTTGTAGGCCTCGACGCAAACTAGGACGCGTCCATCAACGGAGGTAGCCGGTCAGGGTGCCAGTAGATCCGTTACAGGGCGATATGTCAATTTCAGACAAACCAGACACTAGTGACAGCAGGGATGACGCGGCGCCTGCCTAGTGGACTGAACCTAATTTGAGACACTTCTTGAAATACTTCTTGGTCTCGTTACTATACCCCGGGCGCCTGAAGTGGGTTTGCTGAGGGAAATAAACACGGACTCCGCCATTATAATCTGTAAGAAATACCCACAGAGCACTCATAATAAGCTGGATATATAGAATGAGAAGAAGGGACAAAGCGCGCCACCTCCTCGTAAGATGATACAGAGGAGGCAAGTAGTAGGTCTGGAAATAAATACACCCAATCTAGTCCCCTGAATACTCTTTATAGGGTGATTCTGTGGCTCACTACAAGAAATGGCAATCCATCTCCGTAGACTGGGTCACATATAGAGGGTATATCCGCTATTATAGAGGAACGCCAACTTGTCCGGGGGTCTTGGCACACTCTGTATATACCAAACGTATAGATAGTAAGTTTATTCAGGAAATAATATCCCAATGTTATTGCAAAAAAGGGAATAAAATATCAATAAAAACTAGAATGTATAAAACCCTAAAACAATACAAACGCGTTTCGTCCTCTTTGGGCTTCCTCAGTGATAAAAACGTACATAAAAATGAATACAAATGAGAAAAATAAAGTGCAAGCGAGTACACATAACTTACAGTTCTAAAAGGACTTGTCCAGGACAGGCCTTTTTGTAGTCTTCCCCATCGCCCACACTACCCGGAAGTAGGCCCACGCCAGGACAACGTTGTGTAATGACGTCACCACGCTCACACGCAGCGTGCTGGCGACACTCTATCTACATGAACCAGAAAGCCAAACCCGGAAGGAAAGCTCAGTAAAAGTACAGCACCTCTCAGAGACACCCACTGGCGCACACAGTGACGTGCTAGCATCACCACGTCCTGCCCACATCATGCGGCGTGGTCTACAAACGGGCAGAAGTAGATGACAAAGGGACTGGGGGCAAAACGCCCCAAAAGAACCAGAACCTATACATAAATAAATAACTAAATATATATATATATATATATATATATATACTAGCGAATTGCCCGTCAAAAAATGACAGCAATAGAATAGTAAGTCAGGGAATGCTGTGTGTTTTGGTTGTGTGAGTACCTTTGGCGCTGATTGCGAGCCTCTGGGTTGGTGTTTTTTTGGTTCTTAGAGCCCGTTTGGCGCTGATTGCAAGGTCCATGCTGATGGCCTTTTGGCGCTCACTGCGAGTGTCTCCCCTGGTGTGGTTTTGCTCCTGTCAGCACCCTTGACCCTCCTTGTGAGGCGTGCAGTGAACGCCTTTGGCGTTTATTGCCATCATTTGGTGTGGTGTTTTTTAAAGATTTCTGTGTATGTTTTTTGTAATGATAATTAATTAATTAATGAAATGATAAATGAATATACTTTACCTCTTTGTAAGTAATATATGCAGCAAGCATTGAGCGGAAGAGCTGACAATCTGTTTCTATGTCCCTGCAGCATACAATGTAGATTTGCAGTGTTGTGGAGCTGAGGTGTAAGTGTCAGCAATGTGTGCAGTGTGTAGTGTAAATAGGCTGCGTGCGCGAGGGTAAGTCGTTAGGGTAGCTGTGTACTTCCGCATTCTGTAAGTTAGTGTAAAATGGCGGCGAATGTGTGGTATGCGTCTGTAGCGGAATATCCGTAGCTGTTTTGTGGTGTTTTGTGAGTTTCTTGTGGTGTTTTGCGCGGTTAGAGTGCTGTAGCTGCGTTTTCGTTTTGTTCAGCCGCCATTTTTTCTCTTGCTTAGAGAATTTTTTAGTGTCTAAACTCTTTTCTTTTGAGTGAAACGAAGGTGTAAGTTGCTCTGCAGAATATTGGCCCAGACTAGTGGAGACCTTGGCATGGGAGATAATCCTGTTACAGATAAGGAAGTCTATTGTATAAACTGTTTTCATTCTCAGATAAGAACAAAGAAGGATGATCTAATTAATGTCTGATTGTATCCAAGTTGCCAGGTAGCCTCAGGGAGGTGTGACTCACCTATTGTCCCTCTATGTGTATTGTGTGGCCAACTATGGGGGATATGTGAAATGTCTGTGTGTTATGTGTAAAAGATACTTTTACTAACTTTTGAACCCCTGGTCTGATTCATGCCATTTTTTAATATGTTGTTCCCCTGGGTGAGAGCTATTGAACGGTGACTTAAAGGTGTACCCCCTGTATTTGGGGTACATCCAGAATGTGGTTAAAATTGTGTCTGTTTTAATTGTGTTACCTGTTATCTGAGGGGAGGAGACGTGGGGGTTGAACCATGTATATAATTGGCTGTTGTGATAATTATGTGGGTGTAGCCCTTCAGAGGGCACCATTGCATAAAAGGAGATCCCCTGTCATTAAAGTTAACGACTTGACCCTTCAAAACGTAGCCTTGTCTCGTTCTTGGAGGGGATTGCTATATCATACTGGGGATTGCTATGCGCTGCATACTCCCTGGGAGCTTTAAGCTACGGCGGTTGTGGAGTCTGTGGTAGTGTGGAGTCCGGTGCAATACTTGTAGGCCTCGACGCAAACTAGGACGCGTCCATCAACGGAGGTAGCCGGTCAGGGTGCCAGTAGATCCGTTACAGGGCGCGATATGTCAATTTCAGACAAACCAGACACTAGTGACAGCAGGGATGACGCGGCGCCTGCCTAGTGGACTGAACCTAATTTGAGACACTTCTTGAAATACTTCTTGGTCTCGTTACTATACCCCGGGCGCCTGAAGTGGGTTTGCTGAGGGAAATAAACACGGACTCCGCCATTATAATCTGTAAGAAATACCCACAGAGCACTCATAATAAGCTGGATATATAGAATGAGAAGAAGGGACAAAGCGCGCCACCTCCTCGTAAGATGATACAGAGGAGGCAAGTAGTAGGTCTGGAAATAAATACACCCAATCTAGTCCCCTGAATACTCTTTATAGGGTGATTCTGTGGCTCACTACAAGAAATGGCAATCCATCTCCGTAGACTGGGTCACATATAGAGGGTATATCCGCTATTATAGAGGAACGCCAACTTGTCCGGGGATCTTGGCACACTCTGTATATACCAAACGTATAGATAGTAAGTTTATTCAGGAAATAATATCCCAATGTTATTGCAAAAAAGGGAATAAAATATCAATAAAAACTAGAATGTATAAAACCCTAAAACAATACAAACGCGTTTCGTCCTCTTTGGGCTTCCTCAGTGATAAAAACGTACATAAAAATGAATACAAATGAGAAAAATAAAGTGCAAGCGAGTACACATAACTTACAGTTCTAAAAGGACTTGTCCAGGACAGGCCTTTTTGTAGTCTTCCCCATCGCCCACACTACCCGGAAGTAGGCCCACGCCAGGACAACGTTGTGTAATGACGTCACCACGCTCACACGCAGCGTGCTGGCGACACTCTATCTACATGAACCAGAAAGCCAAACCCGGAAGGAAAGCTCAGTAAAAGTACAGCACCTCTCAGAGACACCCACTGGCGCACACAGTGACGTGCTAGCATCACCACGTCCTGCCCACATCATGCGGCGTGGTCTACAAACGGGCAGAAGTAGATGACAAAGGGACTGGGGGCAAAACGCCCCAAAAGAACCAGAACCTATACATAAATAAATAACTAAATATATATATATATATATATATATATACTAGCGAATTGCCCGTCAAAAAATGACAGCAATAGAATAGTAAGTCAGGGAATGCTGTGTGTTTTGGTTGTGTGAGTACCTTTGGCGCTGATTGCGAGCCTCTGGGTTGGTGTTTTTTTGGTTCTTAGAGCCCGTTTGGCGCTGATTGCAAGGTCCATGCTGATGGCCTTTTGGCGCTCACTGCGAGTGTCTCCCCTGGTGTGGTTTTGCTCCTGTCAGCACCCTTGACCCTCCTTGTGAGGCGTGCAGTGAACGCCTTTGGCGTTTATTGCCATCATTTGGTGTGGTGTTTTTTAAAGATTTCTGTGTATGTTTTTTGTAATGATAATTAATTAATTAATGAAATGATAAATGAATATACTTTACCTCTTTGTAAGTAATATATGCAGCAAGCATTGAGCGGAAGAGCTGACAATCTGTTTCTATGTCCCTGCAGCATACAATGTAGATTTGCAGTGTTGTGGAGCTGAGGTGTAAGTGTCAGCAATGTGTGCAGTGTGTAGTGTAAATAGGCTGCGTGCGCGAGGGGAAGTCGTTAGGGTAGCTGTGTACTTCCGCATTCTGTAAGTTAGTGTAAAATGGCGGCGAATGTGTGGTATGCGTCTGTAGCGGAATATCCGTAGCTGTTTTGTGGTGTTTTGTGAGTTTCTTGTGGTGTTTTGCGCGGTTAGAGTGCTGTAGCTGCGTTTTCGTTTTGTTCAGCCGCCATTTTTTCTCTTGCTTAGAGAATTTTTTAGTGTCTAAACTCTTTTCTTTTGAGTGAAACGAAGGTGTAAGTTGCTCTGCAGAATATTGGCCCAGACTAGTGGAGACCTTGGCATGGGAGATAATCCTGTTACAGATAAGGAAGTCTATTGTATAAACTGTTTTCATTCTCAGATAAGAACAAAGAAGGATGATCTAATTAATGTCTGATTGTATCCAAGTTGCCAGGTAGCCTCAGGGAGGTGTGACTCACCTATTGTCCCTCTATGTGTATTGTGTGGCCAACTATGGGGGATATGTGAAATGTCTGTGTGTTATGTGTAAAAGATACTTTTACTAACTTTTGAACCCCTGGTCTGATTCATGCCATTTTTTAATATGTTGTTCCCCTGGGTGAGAGCTATTGAACGGTGACTTAAAGGTGTACCCCCTGTATTTGGGGTACATCCAGAATGTGGTTAAAATTGTGTCTGTTTTAATTGTGTTACCTGTTATCTGAGGGGAGGAGACGTGGGGGTTGAACCATGTATATAATTGGCTGTTGTGATAATTATGTGGGTGTAGCCCTTCAGAGGGCACCATTGCATAAAAGGAGATCCCCTGTCATTAAAGTTAACGACTTGACCCTTCAAAACGTAGCCTTGTCTCGTTCTTGGAGGGGATTGCTATATCATACTGGGGATTGCTATGCGCTGCATACTCCCTGGGAGCTTTAAGCTACGGCGGTTGTGGAGTCTGTGGTAGTGTGGAGTCCGGTGCAATACTTGTAGGCCTCGACGCAAACTAGGACGCGTCCATCAACGGAGGTAGCCGGTCAGGGTGCCAGTAGATCCGTTACAGGGCGCGATATGTCAATTTCAGACAAACCAGACACTAGTGACAGCAGGGATGACGCGGCGCCTGCCTAGTGGACTGAACCTAATTTGAGACACTTCTTGAAATACTTCTTGGTCTCGTTACTATACCCCGGGCGCCTGAAGTGGGTTTGCTGAGGGAAATAAACACGGACTCCGCCATTATAATCTGTAAGAAATACCCACAGAGCACTCATAATAAGCTGGATATATAGAATGAGAAGAAGGGACAAAGCGCGCCACCTCCTCGTAAGATGATACAGAGGAGGCAAGTAGTAGGTCTGGAAATAAATACACCCAATCTAGTCCCCTGAATACTCTTTATAGGGTGATTCTGTGGCTCACTACAAGAAATGGCAATCCATCTCCGTAGACTGGGTCACATATAGAGGGTATATCCGCTATTATAGAGGAACGCCAACTTGTCCGGGGGTCTTGGCACACTCTGTATATACCAAACGTATAGATAGTAAGTTTATTCAGGAAATAATATCCCAATGTTATTGCAAAAAAGGGAATAAAATATCAATAAAAACTAGAATGTATAAAACCCTAAAACAATACAAACGCGTTTCGTCCTCTTTGGGCTTCCTCAGTGATAAAAACGTACATAAAAATGAATACAAATGAGAAAAATAAAGTGCAAGCGAGTACACATAACTTACAGTTCTAAAAGGACTTGTCCAGGACAGGCCTTTTTGTAGTCTTCCCCATCGCCCACACTACCCGGAAGTAGGCCCACGCCAGGACAACGTTGTGTAATGACGTCACCACGCTCACACGCAGCGTGCTGGCGACACTCTATCTACATGAACCAGAAAGCCAAACCCGGAAGGAAAGCTCAGTAAAAGTACAGCACCTCTCAGAGACACCCACTGGCGCACACAGTGACGTGCTAGCATCACCACGTCCTGCCCACATCATGCGGCGTGGTCTACAAACGGGCAGAAGTAGATGACAAAGGGACTGGGGGCAAAACGCCCCAAAAGAACCAGAACCTATACATAAATAAATAACTAAATATATATATATATATATATATATATACTAGCGAATTGCCCGTCAAAAAATGACAGCAATAGAATAGTAAGTCAGGGAATGCTGTGTGTTTTGGTTGTGTGAGTACCTTTGGCGCTGATTGCGAGCCTCTGGGTTGGTGTTTTTTTGGTTCTTAGAGCCCGTTTGGCGCTGATTGCAAGGTCCATGCTGATGGCCTTTTGGCGCTCACTGCGAGTGTCTCCCCTGGTGTGGTTTTGCTCCTGTCAGCACCCTTGACCCTCCTTGTGAGGCGTGCAGTGAACGCCTTTGGCGTTTATTGCCATCATTTGGTGTGGTGTTTTTTAAAGATTTCTGTGTATGTTTTTTGTAATGATAATTAATTAATTAATGAAATGATAAATGAATATACTTTACCTCTTTGTAAGTAATATATGCAGCAAGCATTGAGCGGAAGAGCTGACAATCTGTTTCTATGTCCCTGCAGCATACAATGTAGATTTGCAGTGTTGTGGAGCTGAGGTGTAAGTGTCAGCAATGTGTGCAGTGTGTAGTGTAAATAGGCTGCGTGCGCGAGGGGAAGTCGTTAGGGTAGCTGTGTACTTCCGCATTCTGTAAGTTAGTGTAAAATGGCGGCGAATGTGTGGTATGCGTCTGTAGCGGAATATCCGTAGCTGTTTTGTGGTGTTTTGTGAGTTTCTTGTGGTGTTTTGCGCGGTTAGAGTGCTGTAGCTGCGTTTTCGTTTTGTTCAGCCGCCATTTTTTCTCTTGCTTAGAGAATTTTTTAGTGTCTAAACTCTTTTCTTTTGAGTGAAACGAAGGTGTAAGTTGCTCTGCAGAATATTGGCCCAGACTAGTGGAGACCTTGGCATGGGAGATAATCCTGTTACAGATAAGGAAGTCTATTGTATAAACTGTTTTCATTCTCAGATAAGAACAAAGAAGGATGATCTAATTAATGTCTGATTGTATCCAAGTTGCCAGGTAGCCTCAGGGAGGTGTGACTCACCTATTGTCCCTCTATGTGTATTGTGTGGCCAACTATGGGGGATATGTGAAATGTCTGTGTGTTATGTGTAAAAGATACTTTTACTAACTTTTGAACCCCTGGTCTGATTCATGCCATTTTTTAATATGTTGTTCCCCTGGGTGAGAGCTATTGAACGGTGACTTAAAGGTGTACCCCCTGTATTTGGGGTACATCCAGAATGTGGTTAAAATTGTGTCTGTTTTAATTGTGTTACCTGTTATCTGAGGGGAGGAGACGTGGGGGTTGAACCATGTATATAATTGGCTGTTGTGATAATTATGTGGGTGTAGCCCTTCAGAGGGCACCATTGCATAAAAGGAGATCCCCTGTCATTAAAGTTAACGACTTGACCCTTCAAAACGTAGCCTTGTCTCGTTCTTGGAGGGGATTGCTATATCATACTGGGGATTGCTATGCGCTGCATACTCCCTGGGAGCTTTAAGCTACGGCGGTTGTGGAGTCTGTGGTAGTGTGGAGTCCGGTGCAATACTTGTAGGCCTCGACGCAAACTAGGACGCGTCCATCAACGGAGGTAGCCGGTCAGGGTGCCAGTAGATCCGTTACAGGGCGCGATATGTCAATTTCAGACAAACCAGACACTAGTGACAGCAGGGATGACGCGGCGCCTGCCTAGTGGACTGAACCTAATTTGAGACACTTCTTGAAATACTTCTTGGTCTCGTTACTATACCCCGGGCGCCTGAAGTGGGTTTGCTGAGGGAAATAAACACGGACTCCGCCATTATAATCTGTAAGAAATACCCACAGAGCACTCATAATAAGCTGGATATATAGAATGAGAAGAAGGGACAAAGCGCGCCACCTCCTCGTAAGATGATACAGAGGAGGCAAGTAGTAGGTCTGGAAATAAATACACCCAATCTAGTCCCCTGAATACTCTTTATAGGGTGATTCTGTGGCTCACTACAAGAAATGGCAATCCATCTCCGTAGACTGGGTCACATATAGAGGGTATATCCGCTATTATAGAGGAACGCCAACTTGTCCGGGGGTCTTGGCACACTCTGTATATACCAAACGTATAGATAGTAAGTTTATTCAGGAAATAATATCCCAATGTTATTGCAAAAAAGGGAATAAAATATCAATAAAAACTAGAATGTATAAAACCCTAAAACAATACAAACGCGTTTCGTCCTCTTTGGGCTTCCTCAGTGATAAAAACGTACATAAAAATGAATACAAATGAGAAAAATAAAGTGCAAGCGAGTACACATAACTTACAGTTCTAAAAGGACTTGTCCAGGACAGGCCTTTTTGTAGTCTTCCCCATCGCCCACACTACCCGGAAGTAGGCCCACGCCAGGACAACGTTGTGTAATGACGTCACCACGCTCACACGCAGCATGCTGACGACACTCTATCTACATGAACCAGAAAGCCAAACCCGGAAGGAAAGCTCAGTAAAAGTACAGCACCTCTCAGAGACACCCACTGGCGCACACAGTGACGTGCTAGCATCACCACGTCCTGCCCACATCATGCGGCGTGGTCTACAAACGGGCAGAAGTAGATGACAAAGGGACTGGGGGCAAAACGCCCCAAAAGAACCAGAACCTATACATAAATAAATAACTAAATATATATATATATATATATATATATATATATATATATATATATACTAGCGAATTGCCCGTAAAAAAATGACAGCAATAGAATAGTAAGTCAGGGAATGCTGTGTGTTTTGGTTGTGTGAGTACCTTTGGCGCTGATTGCGAGCCTCTGGGTTGGTGTTTTTTTGGTTCTTAGAGCCCGTTTGGCGCTGATTGCAAGGTCCATGCTGATGGCCTTTTGGCGCTCACTGCGAGTGTCTCCCCTGGTGTGGTTTTGCTCCTGTCAGCATCCTTGGCGCTCCTTGTGAGGCGTGCAGTGAACGCCTTTGGCGTTTATTGCCATCATTTGGTGTGGTGTTTTTTAAAGATTTCTGTGTATGTTTTTTGTAATGATAATTAATTAATTAATGAAATGATAAATGAATATACTTTACCTCTTTGTAAGTAATATATGCAGCAAGCATTGTGCGGAAGAGCTGACAATCTGTTTCTATGTCCCTGCAGCATACAATGTAGATTTGCAGTGTTGTGGAGCTGAGGTGTAAGTGTCAGCAATGTGTGCAGTGTGTAGTGTAAATAGGCTGCGTGCGCGAGGGGAAGTCGTTAGGGTAGCTGTGTACTTCCGCATTCTGTAAGTTAGTGTAAAATGGCGGCGAATGTGTGGTATGCGTCTGTAGCGGAATATCCGTAGCTGTTTTGTGGTGTTTTGTGAGTTTCTTGTGGTGTTTTGCGCGGTTAGAGTGCTGTAGCTGCGTTTTCGTTTTGTTCGGCCGCCATTTTTTCTCTCGCTTAGAGAATTTTTTAGTGTCTAAACTCTTTTCTTTTGAGTGAAACGAAGGTGTAAGTTGCTTTTTTGAGGTCCTGGGCGCTCCCTCTTGCTGTAGGTAAGCTTTTTATGTGTGTGCTGTGTGTATTTATTGTGTTTTAAATTTTTTGATGTCCGCCAGTTGCTGCCGATTTTTGCGAGGTCGTAATGAGTGGTAACGCGTCTCGTATGTTGTTTGTGTTACGACGTAAAGTTAGCGAGGGTCGCAGTTGCTGGCAAGGAGCGCCTTTGGCTCGTGTGCTCACAACTATATATGATATATATATATATAAAGTTGTGCTTTGTCAATATCTATAATTTATCTACTAAATCATTTTCATCAGGTCCTCTAAAAATATATATTTTTTTTTAATTTGCCGCGTGTTTAATGTATTCTTTTTTATGCTTAACACCTATATATACACGACAGAATATGTTGGCTCATTACAAATACAAAGTAGGAAATATACTATTTAAACCATATATTTATAAACTTTATTCAGACAAAATGGCAAAAACCGAGGAAAGTCCCAAAATTATACATCTAAGAATTAATATCTGACATCCTGAAAACCTATAATGGTGCGTACAAGGGGCCCTATGTCTTGTACATTGATTGGAGCCTCCGAGGGTCACGCACCATTATAGGTTTTCAGGATGACAGATATTAATTCTTAGATGTATAACTTTGGGACTTTCCTCGGTTTTTGCCATTTTGTTTGAATAAAGTTTATAAAGGACATGAAATGTAAATCTGCAATTTATACATGAAGTTTTGCTTTTATAAATACATGTTTTGTTAGTTTTCCCTATACATTTAGCACAAAAAATATATAAAAATGATTACGTTGATTTAGTTTGATTTCATAAACAGTATAATCTATATACCAATATTCTCCAATCTGAAAGGAGAAAAATTTAGTTCTTAGGGTTAGGAATAAATGTAGGGGCTACGGGTTAGATGTAGGGGTTACGGGTTAGATGTAGGGGTTACGGGTTAGATGTAGGGGCTACGGGTTAGATGGGTTGGGGCTAAGGGTTAGATGGGTTGGGGCTAAGGGTTAGATGGGTTGGGGCTACGGGTTAGATGTAGGGGGTTACTGGTTAGATGTAGGGGTTACATGTTAGATGTAGGGGTTACGGGTTATATGTAGGGGTTACGGGTTAGATGCAGGGGTTACGGGTTAGATGGAGGGGTTACGGGTTAGATGGAGGGGTTACGGATTAGATGGAGGGGTTACAGGTTAGATGGAGGGGTTACAGGTTAGATGTAGGGGGTTAGGGTTGGGGTTAGATTTAGGGATTTGGTTAGTGATAAGCTTTACACAGTAATAAGATAGGTTTTGGATTATATACTGTATAAACATATATGTATAATAATTATAATGTTATCAGCCAGCAGTAACATTTAGGGGCCTTGACTACCGAGACCTGAAAGTGGAAAAGTAAAGTGTAACTACTATAGATACTGAGTGTTTATGGGGTCCCACTTCCCTTATGGAAGTCTCTTATGTGAAAAGGTTATCGGAGAAGCTGTCAGATACATAAAGTATGAAATGAACCAGAGGGAACAATTATATAAAGGAAATATAAATATTTAGAAGGGCAGCGCTCCCATATACAGGACTAATATAATCACCACTTACAGGGCTCCCGGTGCATGGTGGGAAGTTCCCAGCACTATATGAAGGTCTCTCACACGCAGCATGGTGAACAGGGTGACCGTGACACAGGGACACAGCACATACCACGGGAGCCCTTGTCACGGAGGGGGGAGCGGCTCTGTCTCCCTCACCTCCTCCGGTGTCCTCAGCTCATGCTCGGACAGCACCACTTCCTGATCCACGGAGAGCGGCCAGGGACAAACCAAGAGCTCGAAGCACCGGAACAGGACTGGTATCCTAGCAACAGGAGGAGAGGGACATCACTGGCAAAATACAAAAACATTCCAGCGCTCCTTGCCAGCAACTGCGGCCCTCGCTACGAGAGCCTGCAAGCGTGAGCAACGGCCCGCATGCTCACAACTATATATGTGATATACACACCCATATACATGTAAGTCCACCAGTGTAACATAAACCAACAAATATATATAAAAAATCTACACCCAAAAGGGAACTTTATACAGAAACCTCTACTACAAGAGGAAACTTTACAACAACAAATTAACTGCTAATAATAAAACATGATAATATATAATAATAAATACAAATACATAAAAGACACAATATAGTTCCACTAAGGAAAAAAGAGGGGTGGAGGAAACCTCTATCCCCTCTTAGGATGATGATGGACCAGTGGGGCCCGCCTCTATAAATGGAGAAAACTCCATGCCTTTTGACCCCAAAAATAATAATAATAGTAGTAATAAAATATATATATAGTAATGAAAATATATCTTCAAACCCATCTTTAAACAATGTACACAAAATAATATAATAAATATAAAAAAGAGAGGTGTAAAAGGAAACTAGAGTAAAAGGGGTACAAGGGACACATCCCCCCTAAAGAAGGCACCCAATGGACGCCGCTAGCTCAATATCTTTGTTTAATCCAATGGTGCCTAAAAGGTGAATCCAGTACGTTTCTCTCCGCCTGAGATGTAGTAATCTATCCCCTGGGGTTGCAGGGACATGTTCTCCCGCTTGTACAAATATCCCCCTTATATCTCTCCATGTTTATTGCTATTAATGGTTCCATTGTACAGGTGCTCTCTGAACCGGGTTTTAAGTGACCTCTTAGTGCGGCCTACATACTGAAGTTGACATTTGCAAGTAATGGTATACACTACGTACTCTGCTTTGCACATGCTCATATCCTTAATCCTAAATGTTTTATTTTTACTCATACCTTTGTTAAAAGATTTAAGGTAAGGGCAGGTACCACATTTGTAACTTCCAGTAAGTTTACCAATTCCTGATTTTCCACCCATCTGGGTAGATCTCAACTCACTAGTTCCTTCTAAAAGTAATAATCGGTTGAGGTGGTAGTACTTGTCTGAGATATTCATCCTTTAAGACATATAACCGGAAGCCCCTGAGTTATATTTAAGACTGTATGTCTGCCTGTTTTGTCTTTGCTCGATGTCCAGTTACTATTGCTACTAAACATAAGTGCCCTATCTAAATTCCGAGCCTTACATCTGGCTTGGTCCACTACATAAGGTTTGTATCCCTTGGCGAGGAATTTATCGCCAAGGGTACTACTTTCCTATCGAAATCTACAAGATCACTACAATTCCTCCTGATTCTCTGGAATTGTCCAAATGGAATATTCTTGATCCACCTGCCATCATGACAACTGGTGGCATCCAGATATCCATTTGTATCGGTAGGCTTAGAAAACAAACTGGTAGTTATACCTTCTGTCCTTCCTCTAAGAGACACATCTAAAAAGGGAATCTCAAATGGAGCCGTGGCCATGGTAAACTTTAAATTCATGTTATTAGAATTAACAAAGTTCATATAGAAACACATCTCAGGAGGGATTTTGTCCCACGCCTCTCTGTAGATCCTCTCCAAGTCATTAAGGTTTCGAGGCTGATACTTGGCAACTTGAACCTTCAGCTCCCTCCACAGATTTTCTATGCGATTAAGGTCTGGAGTCTGGCTAGGCCACTAAAGGACCTTAACTTGCTTCTTCTTTAGCGGCTCCATTCTTGACTTGGCTGTGTGTTTTGGTTCATTGTCATGCTGGAATACCCATCCATGACCCATTTTCAATGCCCTGGCTGATGGAAGGAGGTTCTCATCCAAGATTTGATGGTACATGGCCCCATCCACCCCTTAGCAGAAAAACACCCTCAAAGCATAATGTTTCCACCTCCATGTTTGACGGTGGGGATGGTGTTCTTGGGGTCATAGGCAGCATTCCTCCTCCTCCAAACACGGCAAGTTGAGTTGATGCCACAACACCTTCACCCAGTTCTCCTCTGAATCATTCAGATGTTCATTGGCGATCTTCAGACGGGCCTGTACATGGGCTTTCTTGAGCTGGGGGATCTTGCGGGCGCTGCAGGATTTCAGTCCTTCACGGCGTAGCGTGTTACCAATTGTTTTCTTGGTGACTATGGTCCCAGCTGCCTTGAGATCATCATTAAGATCCTCCCGTTTAGTTCTGGGCTGATTCCTCACCGTTCTCATGATCATTGAGACTCCACGAGGTGAGATCTTGCATGGAGCACCGAGGGAGACTGGCCGTTATTTTGTGTTTCTTCCATTTGTGAATAATCGCACCAACTGTTGTCACCTTCTCACCAAGCTGCTTGGCGATGGTCTTGTAGCCCATTCCAGCCTTGTGTAGGTATACAATCTTGTCCCCGACATCCTTGGAAAGCTCTTTGGTCTTGGCCATGGTGGAGAGTTTGGAATCTGATTGATTGCTTCTGTGGACAGATGTCTTTTATACAGGTAACTAGCTGAGATTAGGAGCACTTCCTTTAAGAGAGTGCTCCTAATCTCAGCTTGTTACCTGTATAAAAGACAACCAGGAGCCAGAAATCTTCCTGATTGATAGGGGATCAAATACTTATTTGCCTCCCTGACCTGCAAAATAAAATGTTTGAAACAGATCCTAACAACACAATTTTTTGTCAGTTTTTGACCAATCCCAGGAGATCATCGATGCAAATATCCTAAGAAAGTGGCTTGTGTAAGCAAAAACACGTAGATTGGATAGGAGATAACTAGATGGTCCATGTAGTCTAATCTTTAAATCTATGGCAAATCACAAAATAAATAAAAAATTGTCAAAATGCGTCACAACAGGAATGAGAAAATGAGAATAAATCTAGGGGAGCTGGTCAGAAACCCTAATAGGCTACTGGGAGGTAAAATCCACCATCCACCCCAAGGTCATGTCAGAGTGAGCTTGGTTATGGGAACATAGAAGAGCCTTCATTATATTGGGTTATTCTTCCACTGGTGTTGTGGGGATAATAAGGTTGGGTCCAGCACACGTATACATCAGAGCGATGGAGTGGGCAGAGAGATGAAGCCAAAAGGTTGTGTGATGGAGAGAACGAGAATGATTTGGAGGCAGGATGTTTTAGGGCAACTTTACATCAAACACACAAAACAAACCAAAAATAACAGATTTCTTGGATAGACCAATAAATTGCATCATTGTATTAATATCAATCTATGAAGCAGGTGGCCCTCGGCCTGTCCGTATCGCAGACTGATGATCTTAGGTAGCTGTGGTCATCCGTGGTTCAGATCCACCTTCAACCCTTAACATCCTAACATAGATCCTGAGAGATTCCCCATCTGGTTTGTAGGTTCTGTCACTTTCTGTCCTCAGACAGCAATAACTTGAAGACTTTCTCATGTTCTCCTAACGTGAGGGACGTCATACAATATAAATGGCCAAGTTAACACATTTAGTATCATCTGTTTTCATTGGCTCAGGAAGTCAACAAAAGAAATTATTTTTAATTGGTATAAAGATAAATGACCCTATTTATGGATAATTCTCACCTCTAATCAGATCTCCCATATTGTATAGAAACATGTAGTAAATAGAGATGTCGCGAATAGTTCGCCGGCGGATTGTTCCCGGCAAACATATGCGAGATTCGAACTGCCACCAATACTTTATCATTGAGCAAACTTTGACCCTGCATATCACAGTCAGCAGACACATTCCAGCCAATCAGCAGCATACACTCCCTTCCAGAGCCATCTACCTCATGGACGGCAGCCATTTTGGAATCATAACTAACTTTCAGTCTTACTGAGAGGAGGTAGAGTGTAGGTGATACCGATTGAATAGGGAAACCAATAGCTAGGCAAGTTTATTCAGTGTCCAGTGCAGTGCTGAAGGACTCATCAGATCTCTGCTGTAAACACAGCACCCCAAAAAGCCCTTTTTAGGGCTATAACATCATTTTTTTTTCTTTGTTTTTTTTTTCTGTGTAATCTTATTTCATTTGCCTGTCTCCCTGCTAGCCCCTGCTAGCAAGTGTGTGTGACAGGCTCACAGCTTATACTGTGTGTGCACAACGCATACAATATAATATTGTTTACTAGTTGTCTACTTTTAAAAAACCCAAACTTTTATTTTCTTAAATCTAAGTGCATTTTCCTGACCGCCAATCAAAGTTCATTTGCTTGACCGCTAGCCAGAGTGTGTGTCTTGCTTACAAGTACTGTGCCAAGAGGTTGTGTGCATGCTTGAGCTCCAAACAAAAGGCTTTTTAGGGTCTTAGTCCCTCAAATACAAGTTTTATTTTAACACCTTTTTGTTAATAAGCACTTTGTGCACGGTGTTGTTCATTTTTGGGAGTTTTTGTGGTTTTTTTTCTTAGTTTAATTTAAGTTTTAGTTTTCTGGGGGTCAGGCTCAACTCTCTATCCCAGGAGAGTGAGCTGTCTCCTGGATAATTTGCCACACCCCTCCCTTAGCACTACACCTTCACTCCTGGAGCTTTGTTACTTTGACTTTTTTTCTTTTAAAAAGTTTATTAGGTTTTGTTGAAGTTTTGTTTGTTTGGTGTTGGGTTTTATGTTTTGGGGGAGAGAAGACAAGTAACATCTTTGTAGGCAGTGGGGGGGAAAACAATTAGATTTTTTGTTGTTAAGGCTTTTTTTTTAACATCTGACACAGAGACACAGAGGGGTTAAAAAGCCTCTGTGTTCTCTGTGTTGTTGCAATTAGTAACACCTTGCAACAGGCCATTAACCCTTCCACTGCCAAACATCATCTCTCTCTCTCCCTTAGTTTTTTGTCTCCCTTAGTTTTGTCTTTTTGTTTCTTTTTCACACTTTTATATTAAAAAAAAAAAAGAAAACAGTAGAAAATCATAAAACAAAAAATAAAAATAAATAAAACAAATAAACTAAAAAAAAACAGGGTCTAAACATGAGGGATAAGACCATTAAGAAGCCTCAGGGGTCAAAAGGGGGAATAATGGCCCCTGAAAATCCTAGCTGCAGCACTGCACAGCATAGGCCCCAGGCAGATAAGGCAGCCCCAGCTCCTGGTGGTTCTGCCAGCAGACCTACCCCTGTGGCTAATACCTGGTCACAGGTGGTTTCTGCTGGCCCCAGTAATACCACCGCTGGGGCTGAGGGGCAGATCACCAGGAAGCATGGGGTTAAATGTCAGATGTCTGGGGTCTACAGCATTGATATCTATCTGCGTGCTGCAGCTAATGTCATCAGCCCCTCTGTTATAGTAGCAGCCAGCAAAATGTACGGGAAAGCAGTTTTTTTTACCCGTACTCTGGCTGCTGCACACATTCTTATACAGAGAGGCATCACAGTGGGGGGATTATATGTCCCAATAGAACCCCTGGAAGGGTTGGGCACAAAAGTAACACTCTCTAATGTGCCCCCCTTCCTACCAGACTCCCTCCTGCGCCCCCACCTGCTAACCCTAGGGGAAGTAAAAACACCATTTATTAAAATTCCCCTGGGGTGCAGAGAGAGAGCACTTCGTCATGTGCTCTCTTTCAAGAGGCAGGTACAAATGTGCCTGCCTCAGGGCGCAGAAAACATAGAGGGGTCTTTTGGGGTTCCATTTGAGGGGGTGCTGTACAGGATTTTTTACAGCACTACGGAGGTGCAGTGCTATCATTGCAAGGTGTTGGGGCATACACGTAGGAATTGCCCTAATGTAAAGCATCATGCCCCAGCCCCAGCAAATGGCACCTCCGTCAGTACGGCACCCATCCCCGCTGAGCCCATAACAGCGGGGACCTCAAGGGTCATAGCCCCCCCACAGAGCTCAGGCAAGGAGGCCGTTCCTCAAGCCACCACCACGGCCTCCAAACCCCCTTCTTCCCCAAAAAAGCCATCTGTGTCTGTGGTCTCCAGCAAGACTGCAGACACGGGGAAAAAGGGGAAGAATGTCACCGGTCCTCCCAGTGTCACAGCTGAATCTCCCAAGTCCCAATCTGCCCCCACCATAATTACATCAGTTAGTGTGGGGGCACAGTGTAAGCAGAGGGATAATAAGCCCTCTGCAGGGGAGGCAGCTAGTGGCAGCTCCTCTTCCAGGAGTGACGTCCCCAGGAAGAGGAAGCATAAAACCAACAGGGAGGTTGCTGATAAGTGGGAAGTGCTCTATAGTGGAGCACCTCCCTCTAAAAGCAAGAAGAGGAACAAAACATCTCCTCCTCATCCGGTGACATTGTCTGGCCCGGTTATTAAGCTCAGCCAGCCGGTGCCAGACCACACATCTCTCTCTCCAGACCCTATAGGGGTTAATGTGGAAAAGGGTCTGGAGGAAAAGCAGGGGCAAGAGGGTCTCCCAAGTGAGGCCGGGGTAGACAAGAAAGATCAGGTTCTGCCTCTGGCCTTTGAGGGGGGACCCAACAAAGCCCCTGCTGAATGGGTAGTCAGTGTCCCTGAGGTGCTGAGCTTCAAGGGCACCAGTCAGTCTCCTCCTCCAGTGTCACTCTCTAGTGACGTACCTCGGGCTTTGTTAGAGCCCCAGGCCGAGTCACTACTGGAGGGGGGGAATATAGGCATGACCCCCATTCAGGACCCCATGGATTTGTCTGTCAGGGGGGATGTGGCACAAGGGGAAGTGGAAATGGGGGAGGGTGATAAAACAGGTTTTCCTGTTAACATCATGGGAGAGCCTGTCTACCCTCCTCAGCCGTCCACTGACCCTAACATCGGTGCCATCCAAGCTGAGCAAGCAGCGGTGGAACTGGCAGAGGAGGCATATAAAGCCTCCAAGGCTTCCATTAAGGAAGCCATGCCAGCCACTGCTGTCCAGCCAGCTACCCCTGAATGCACTCCTGAAGCTACAGGGGTGCAGCAGCAATCCAAGGGTCCATTATTTACCTTGAAGGGTGCTAAAGGGACTCCTTCTGTATCATCTAAGAGGGGGTCCCTGAGAATAAAGCTGAGGAAACTGACTCCAGCCGGGGAGGATGGAGTAAAAGCCCTCAGCCAAGAGGAGCCCAGGGGTGACCCACTAGAAGGAACATCAGATTCTGGGTGGGTTATCCCTGTCAAGGAAATAGATCTATTCCTTGAGAGCACCCTTCATGGACAAAAGAAAAGGAAGGTGCGGCTGGCCTTGGAGAGGTGGAAGAATATGTCGTTTATTCTCCACTCTCTCCAGCAATATCTAGTGGTCAGCACTAGGGCCAAGAATTCTGGGACTGCGGAGCATCTCCGCGTCCGGAAATTCTATAAAATGTGCGTGTCCTATCAGCAGTCTCAAGGGTCTGAGGAACGCACAGTTCCTGACACGCAGTAATGGCTTTGCACATCAGCACGCTAAATACCAATGGCTGTCAAGACAGTTTCCGCAGGTTCCAGGTACTCTCCTATTTATATCAGGGAGGGTACTCTGTGAGCTTCCTGCAGGAAACTCACACCACTCCAGAGGCTGAGGCCTCGTGGCAACTGGAGTGGAGAGGCAGGGTCTTCTTCAGCCACTTCACATCGGCGTCATGTGGAGTGGTGACCCTGTTCTCAGAGTCTTTTCAGCCAGAGCTGCTGCTTGTGAAAGCTGTTATCCCAGGCCGTCTAATCCACCTCCGGGTCCGAGAGCAGGGTAGCATCATTAACCTAGTTAATATATATGCCCCTGCTGGAGGGCTCGAGAGAGTGAGGTTCCTCGCCAGACTGTCCCAGTTTTTGGAGACGGTTGACGCAGGTGAGTGTTTGGTACTCGGGGGTGATTTCAACTGCACCCTCGACGCTCTGGACCGGAATAGTCCAGAGCCGTACCCGCCTTCTGCGTCAGCCCTGCGGGAGATCATCGCCCGCTTCTCCCTGGAGGACATCTGGCGAGAGCAGAACCCAGGGGCAACAGACGGTTTCACCTACGTCAGGGTGAGAGCCGGTCTGGTGTCCCACTCCCGGATCGACAGACTATATATATCTAGTCACTATATGTCACGAGTCGGTTCTTGTGCCATTAGGCTGGCTCCGTTCACAGACCACAACTGTGTGTCTGTGACGGTGGCGCTAACGCCAACAGCGCCACGAGCCGCCTATTGGCACTTCAACAATGCTTTGTTGAAGGACCAGGGGCTCGTGACATTGATCCGGGAGTTTTGGACGGACTGGAGGGGTTGCAAGGGGGACTTTGCCACGTTAAAACTGTGGTGGGACGTGGGCAAGGTTCATTTGCGACTTCTGTGTCAGGAATATACCAAGGGTGCGAGTGGGCAGCGCGAAGCTGAGTTGGAGTCACTCCGGGGGGAGGTACTCCATCTGGAGCAGAGGCTGTTCACTTGTAGGGACCAATCCCTGCAGAGCGAGTATGTAGAGAGGAAGGGTGTCCTCTGTGACCTGGAACGACACCAGGCCAAGGGGGCATACGTGCGCAGCCGCTTAGGTTTTCTCAAAGATCTAGACCGCGGCTCGCGCCTCTTCTACTCACTGGAGAAAAAGGGGGGTAACAGTAGGCACATCACCTGTCTTCTAGATGAAGACGGTGCCCCCCTTACAGATCCGGAGAGTATCCGGGATAGAGCCCGGAACTTTTATAAAGATCTTTACTCTCCGGATCCCATTTCTCCAGACGCCTGCAGGGTGCTATGGGAGGGGCTCCCCACAGTCAGTGAGGGTGTAAGAGAGCGGCTTGATATACCACTATCTTTTCAAGAGCTCTCTGATGCCCTCCGTGCCATGTCCTGTGAAAAGTCTCCAGGACTGGACGGACTGACTGTAGAGTTTTTCCAATTTTTCTGGGAGACTCTGGGACCTGATTTCCATCTGGTCCTTGGGGAAGCCCTGGAGACCGGGGAGATGCCCCTGTCTTGTCGCAGGGCAGTACTTGCCCTGCTGCCCAAAAAGGGGGATCTCCGGCTTATTAAGAACTGGCGACCGGTCTCTCTGCTCAGCACGGTCTACAAGATTGTAGCTAAAGCCATCTCGCTTAGACTTGGGTCTGTGCTGGCAGAATTGGTTCACCCTGACCAGTCCTATGCGATCCCGGGCAGGACTATCTTTGACAGTATCTTTCTGGTCCGGGATCTATTGCATTATTCTCGCAGGACTGGTCTGTCACTCGCCTTTCTCTCTTTAGATCAAGAGAAGGCGTTTGACAGGGTGGACCATGGTTACCTCATAGCCACTCTGCAAGCGTACGGCTTTGGCCCACAGTTTGTGGGCTTTATAAGAACGCTGTACGCCTCTGCAGAGTGTTTACTTAAAATCAATTGGTCCCTAACAGCACCTTTGGTATTTGGACGAGGGGTGCGTCAAGGATGTCCCTTGTCTGGACAGTTATATGCACTGGCCATTGAGCCTTTCCTCTGCCTACTGAGGAAAAGGCTCACAGGGCTGGTGCTAAAAGATCCAGACATGCGGATTGTCCTTTCAGCTTATGCTGACGATGTGCTCCTCGTGGCCCAGGATCCAGTTGATCTTGAGCTGGCAAAACAGTGCCAGGAGGTATATTCAGCTGCCTCCTCCGCTCAGATCAACTGGTCCAAATGCACAGGCCTTTTAGAGGGTAATTTACAGGTAGACTCTTTGCCTCCCACGTTTCGTGACATCAAGTGGGAGGCAGATGTCATTAAATATCTGGGGGTCTACCTGTCCGCTGCGGACGCTTCCGTCCCAGACAACTGGAGGGAGTTAGTGGGCAGTGTCCTCTCTCGTCTGGGACGATGGAGGGGTCTAGCAAAAATGCTTTCCCTTAGGGGGCGGACTCTAGTGGTGAATCAGCTGGTGGCTTCTCAGATCTGGCACCGGCTGATTTGTCTGAGTCCGACCCCCGAGTTTGTCACCAATATCCAGAGGAATTTGTTAGATTTCCTCTGGATGGGAAGGCATTGGGTCTCTGCAGGGGTGGCAAGTCTGCCTTTGGTGGAGGGTGGACAGGGAGTAGTTTGTGTGTGCTCCCAGTTGTCCACCTTCCGCCTTCAGTACCTGCAGAGATACCTATATGCAGATCCCTCTCTGCAGTGGTGCGCACTGCCATCCAGCTTTTATCGCCAGTTGCGCAACCTGGGGTATGACCGGCAATTATTTCTGATCAGGCCCGAGGGGTTTGGGAGAGACCTCTCTGTGTTGCCGGCATACTACCAGGAAACCCTCAAGGCCTGGAGCATGGTCTCCGTGACCAGGCAGGGCGTGCCTTTGGGGGATGAAATATTCACAGAGCCCCTGCTATTTAATGCAGCAGTGGGGGCTCCAATGTTACAGTCCCCCTGCATCATCCGCCGCCTTAGTCATGCACGGATGACCCGAGTCGGGGATCTCCTGGAATACGGGCGTTCTGATTGGGTGTCACCCCAGGAGCTTGCGCTCCGTTTGGGATATGTGACGCCCAAAGTCTCAGGGCGCTTGCTCCAGGAGATTAGAGATGCCATCTCCCCCGACTCGCGCACCTTCCTTCGCGGGGCTTTGCAGGCCGGAGTGCCACATGCACCTTTCAACACCCCTTCTCCGGCTGTTTGCATTGGACACAAGCCCCGTGTTTCCCCTCAGGCTCCTCCTGTCCCCAACCTCTCGAGGTTGAGGGACATACCCTCGGCATGCTTTCGCGGCATGCCGAGGAAGAGCTTATATTCTCTCGTGCTCCATACAGTGCACTTCCTTGCCCTCGTGACCCGTCCCGATACCATCTGGAGGCGGGTCCTACCAGCTGACGAGGGCAAGAGGCCCCGGTGGAGGGAACTTTATTCTGATTTAGTTCCACGACCCACCGGGGACTTGAGTTGGAGAGTGCTCCATGGTGCACTGAGCACGGGAGAGTACTTAGCTAAATTCACGGACTCTCCCTCCACTTGTCCATTCTGTGGCAAGGGAGAGTCCGTGTATCATATTTATTTTAGTTGCGCCAGACTGCAGCCCCTCTTGTCACTCTTGAGGGGCCTCCTCCTGCAGTTCTGGCTGCATTTCTCCCCTAAAATTTTTATTTTTGGGCGCCCAGTGTCCCGGGGCAATAAGGCCAGGGACCTCCTCGTCAACCTGCTCCTGGCATTAGCCAAGTTGGCTATATATAAGTCCAGGAAGCAGTGTTTGATAGGGGGGGTTCCCTTGTCACCTGAGGCCATGTTCCGGGTGCTGGTGCGCTCCCGTATCCGGGCAGAGTACCACCTGGCTTTGTCTACTGGGGGAATGGATGAGTTTGTCTCCCAGTGGGCTGTAGATGGTGTGCTCTGCTCGGTATCCCCCCATCCGGTTTCTTTTTCTTTCAACCTCCTAATATGATTTTTATTTAGTTTACAGAAAATGTTTTCTCCTAATTATAAAATACACTGTGCCAAGTTCAACCAATCCAATCTATTTGGGGTACCAGCAGTCCATATTTAAAAAAACAATAATTTTATTTTATTAAATCTAAGTGCATTTGCCTGACCGCCAATCAAAGTTAATTTGCTTGACCGCTAACCAGTGTGTGTGTCAGGCTTACAAGTACTGTGCCAGAGAGCATGTTGTGTGCATGCTTGAGCTCTAAACAAAAGGCTTTTTAGGGTCTTAGTCCCTCAAATACAAGTTTTATTTTAACACCTTTCTGTTTATAAGCACTTTGTGCACAGTGTTGTTCAGTTTTGGGAGTTTTTGTGGTATTTTTCTTAGTTTAATTTAAGTTTTAGTTTTCTGGGAGTCAGGCTCAGCTCTCTATCCCAGGAGAGTGAGCTGTCTCCTGGATACTTTGCCACACCCCTCCCTTAGCACTTCACCTTCACTCCTGGAGCTTTTTTTACTTTGACTTTTTTTTTAAGTTTTTCAGGTTTTGTTAAAATTTTGTTTGTTTGGTGTTGGGTTTTATGTTTTGGGGGAGAGAAGACAAGTAACATCTTTGTAGGCAGTGGGGGGGAAAACAATTAGAATTTTTGTTAAAAAAGGCTTTTTTTTTAACATCTGACACAGAGACACAGAGGGGTTAAAAAGCCTCTGTGTTCTCTGTGTTGTTGCAATTAGACACCTTGCAACAGGCCATTAACCCTTCCACTGCCAAGCATCATCTCTCTCTCTCCCTTAGTTTTTGTCTCCCTTAGTTTTGTCTTTTTGTTTCTTTTTCACACTTTTATATTTAAAAAAAAAGAAAACAGTAGAAAATCATAAAACAAAAAATAAAAATAAATAAAACAAATAAACTAAAAAAAAAGGGTCTAAACATGAGGGATAAGACCATTAAGAAGCCTCAGGGGTCAAAAGGGGGAATAATGGCCCCTGAAAATCCTAGCTGCAGCACTGCACAGCATAGGCCCCAGGCAGATAAGGCAGCCCCAGCTCCTGGTGGTTCTGCCAGCAGACCTACCCCTGTGGCTAATACCTGGTCACAGGTGGTTTCTGCTGGCCCCAGTAATACCACCGCTGGGGCTGAGGGGCAGATCACCAGGAAGCATGGGGTTAAATGTCAGATGTCTGGGGTCTACAGCATTGATATCTATCTGCGTGCTGCAGCTAATGTCATCAGCCCCTCTGTTATAGTAGCAGCCAGCAAAATGTACGGGAAAGCAGTTTTCTTTACCCGTACTCTGGCTGCTGCACACATACTTGTACAGAGAGGCATCACAGTGGGGGGATTATATGTCCCAATAGAACCCCTGGAAGGGCTGGGCACAAAAGTAACACTCTCTAATGTGCCCCCCTTCCTACCAGACTCCCTCCTGCACCCCCACCTGCTAACCCTAGGGGAAGTAAAAACACCATTTATTAAAATTCCCCTGGGGTGCAGAGAGAGAGCACTTCGTCATGTGCTCTCTTTCAAGAGGCAGGTACAAATGTGCCTGCCTCAGGGCGCAGAAAACATAGAGGGGTCTTTTGGGGTTCCATTTGAGGGGGTGCTGTACAGGATTTTTTACAGCACTACGGAGGTGCAGTGCTATCATTGCAAGGGGTTGGGGCATACACGTAGGAATTGTCCTAATGTAAAGCATCATGCCCAGCCCCAGCAAATGGCACCTCCGTCAGTACGGCACCCATCCCCGCTGAGCCCATAACAGCGGGGACCTCAAGGGTCATAGCCCCCCCACAGAGCTCAGGCAAGGAGGCCGTTCCTCGAGCCACCACCACGGCCTCCAGACCCCCTTCTTCCCCAAAAAAGCCATCTGTGTCTGTGGTCTCCAGCAAGACTGCAGACACGGGGAAAAAGGGGAAGAATGTCACCGGTCCTCCCAGTGTCACAGCTGCATCTCCCAAGTCCCAATCTGCCCCCATCATAATTACATCAGTTAGTGTGGGGGCACAGTGTAAGCAGAGGGATAATAAGCCCTCTGCAGGGGAGGCAGCTAGTGGCAGCTCCTCTTCCAGGAGTGACGTCCCCAGGAAGAGGAAGCATAAAACCAACAGGGAGGTTGCTGATAAGTGGGAAGTGCTCTATAGTGGAGCACCTCCCTCTAAAAGCAAGAAGAGGAACAAAACATCTCCTCCTCATCCGGTGACATTGTCTGGCCCGGTTATTAAGCTCAGCCAGCCGGTGCCAGACCACACATCTCTCTCTCCAGATCCTATAGGGGTTAATGTGGAAAAGGGTCTGGAGGAAAAGCAGGGGCAAGAGGGTCTCCCAAGTGAGGCAGGGGTAGACAAGAAAGATCAGGTTCTGCCTCTGGCCTTTGAGGGGGGTCCCAACAAAGCCCCTGCTGAATGGGTAGTCAGTGTCCCTGAGGTGCTGAGCTTCAAGGGCACCAGTCAGTCTCCTCCTCCAGTGTCACTCGCTAGTGACGTACCTCGGGCTTTGTTAGAGCCCCAGGCCGAGTCACTACTGGAGGGGGGGAATATAGGCATGACCCCCATTCAGGACCCCATGGATTTGTCTGTCAGGGGGGATGTGGCACAAGGGGAAGTGGAAATGGGGGAGGGTGATAAAACAGGTTTTCCTGTTAACATCATGGGAGAGCCTGTCTACCCTCCTCAGCCGTCCACTGACCCTAACATCGGTGCCATCCAAGCTGAGCAAGCAGCGGTGGAACTGGCAGAGGAGGCATATAAAGCCTCCAAGGCTTCCATTAAGGAAGCCATGCCAGCCACTGCTGTAGAGCCAGCTACCCCTGAATGCACTCCTGAAGCTACAGGGGTGCAGCAGCAATCCAAGGGTCCATTATTTACCTTGAAGGGTGCTAAAGGGACTCCTTCTGTATCATCTAAGAGGGGGTCCCTGAGAATAAAGCTAAGGAAACTGACTCCAGCCGGGGAGGATGGAGTAAAAGCCCTCAGCCAAGAGGAGCCCAGGGGTGACCCACTAGAAGGAACATCAGATTCTGGGTGGGTTATCCCTGTCAAGGAAATAGATCTATTCCTTGAGAGCACCCTTCATGGACAAAAGAAAAGGAAGGTGCGGCTGGCCTTGGAGAGGTGGAAGAATATGTCGTTTATTCTCCACTCTCTCCAGCAATATCTAGTGGTCAGCACTAGGGCCAAGAATTCTGGGACTGCGGAGCATCTCCGCGTCCGGAAATTCTATAAAATGTGCGTGTCCTATCAGCAGTCTCAAGGGTCTGAGGAACGCACAATTCCTGACATTCAGTAATGGCTTTGCACATCAGCACGCTAAATACCAATGGCTGTCAAGACAGTTTCCGCAGGTTCCAGGTACTCTCCTATTTATATCAGGGAGGGTACTCTGTGAGCTTCCTGCAGGAAACTCACACCACTCCAGAGGCTGAGGCCTCGTGGCAACTGGAATGGAGAGGCAGGGTCTTCTTCAGCCACTTCACATCGGCGTCATGTGGAGTGGTGACCCTGTTCTCAGAGTCTTTTCAGCCAGAGCTGCTGCTTGTGAAAGCTGTTATCCCAGGCCGTCTAATCCACCTCCGGGTCCGAGAGCAGGGTAGCATTATTAACCTAGTTAATATATATGCCCCTGCTGGAGGGCCCGAGAGAGCGAGGTTCCTCGCCAGACTGTCCCAGTTTTTGAAGACGGTTGACGCAGATGAGTGTTTGGTACTCGGGGGTGATTTCAATTGCACCCTCGACGCTCTGGACCGGAATAGTCCAGAACCGTACCCGCCTTCTGCGTCAGCGCTGCGGGAGATCATCGCCCGCTTCTCCCTGGAGGACATCTGGCGAGAGCAGAACCCAGGGGCATCAGACGGTTTCACCTACGTCAGGGTGAGAGCCGGTCTGGTGTCCCACTCCCGGATCGACAGACTATATATATCTAGTCACTATATGTCACGAGTCGGTTCTTGTGCCATTAGGCTGGCTCCGTTCACAGACCACAACTGTGTGTCTGTGACGGTGGCGCTAACGCCAACAGCGCCACGAGCCGCCTATTGGCACTTCAACAATGCTTTGTTGAAGGACCAGGGGCTCGTGACATTGATCCGGGAGTTTTGGACGGACTGGAGGGGTTGCAAGGGGGACTTTGCCACGTTAAAACTGGTGTCAGGAATATACCAAGGGTGCGAGTGGGCAGCGCGAAGCTGAGTTAGAGTCACTCCGGGGGGAGGTACTCCATCTGGAGCAGAGGCTGTTCACTTGTAGGGATCAATCCCTGCAGAGCGAGTATGTAGAGAGGAAGGGTGTCCTCTGTGACCTGGAACGACACCAGGCCAAGGGGGCATACGTGCGCAGACGCTTAGGTTTTCTCAAAGATCTAGACCGCGGCTCGCGCCTCTTCTACTCACTGGAGAAAAAGGGGGGTAACAGTAGGCACATCACCTGTCTTCTAGATGAAGACGGTGACCCCCTTACAGATCCGGAGAGTATCCGGGATAGAGCCCGGAACTTTTATAAAGATCTTTACTCTCCGGATCCCATTTCTCCAGACGCCTGCAGGGTGCTATGGGAGGGGCTCCCCACAGTCAGTGAGGGTGTAAGAGAGCGGCTTGATATACCACTATCTTTTCAAGAGCTCTCTGAAGCCCTCTGTGCCATGTCCTGTGAGAAGTCTCCAGGACTGGACGGACTGACTGTAGAGTTTTTCCAATTTTTCTGGGAGACTCTGAGACCTGATTTCCATCTGGTCCTTGGGGAAGCCCTGGAGACCGGGGAGATGCCCCTGTCTTGTCGCAGGGCAGTACTTGCCCTGCTGCCCAAAAAGGGGGATCTCCGGCTTATTAAGAACTGGCGACCGGTCTCTCTGCTCAGCACAGACTACAAGATTGTAGCTAAAGCCATCTCGCTTAGACTTGCGTCTGTGCTGGCAGAATTGGTTCACCCTGACCAGTCCTATGCGATCCCGGGCCGGACTATCTTTGATAGTATCTTTCTGGTCCGGGATCTATTGCATTATTCTCGCAGGACTGGTCTGTCACTCGCCTTTCTCTCTTTAGATCAAGAGAAGTCGTTTGACAGGGTGGACCATGGTTACCTCATAGCCACTCTGCAAGCGTACGGCTTTGGCCCACAGTTTGTGGGCTTTATAAGAACGCTGTACGCCTCTGCAGAGTGTTTACTTAAAATCAATTGGTCCCTAACAGCACCTTTGGTATTTGGACGAGGGGTGCGTCAAGGATGTCCCTTGTCTGGACAGTTATATGCACTGGCCATTGAGCCTTTCCTCTGCCTACTGAGGAAAAGGCTCACAGGGCTGGTGCTAAAAGATCCAGACATGCGGATTGTCCTTTCAGCTTATGCTGACGATGTGCTCCTCGTGGCCCAGGATCCAGTTGATCTTGAGCTGGCAAAACAGTGCCAGGAGGTATATTCAGCTGCCTCCTCCGCTCAGATCAACTGGTCCAAATGCACAGGCCTTTTAGAGGGTAATTTACAGGTAGACTCTTTGCCTCCCACGTTTCGTGACATCACGTGGGAGGCAGATGTCATTAAATATCTGGGGGTCTACCTGTCCGCTGCGGACGCTTCCGTCCCAGACAACTGGAGGGAGTTAGAGGGCAGTGTCCTCTCTCGTCTGGGACGATGGAGGGGTCTAGCAAAAATGCTTTCCCTTAGGGGGCGGACTCTAGTGGTGAATCTCAGATCAGGCTTCTCAGATCTGGCACCGGATGATTTGTCTGAGTCCGACCCCCGAGTTTGTCACCAATATCCAGAGGAATTTGTTAGATTTCCTCTGGATGGGAAGGCATTGGGTCTCTGCAGGGGTGGCAAGTCTGCCTTTGGTGGAGGGTGGACAGGGAGTAGTTTGTGTGTGCTCCCAGTTGTCCACCTTCCGCCTTCAGTACCTGCAGAGATACCTATATGCAGATCCCTCTCCGCAGTGGTGCGCACTGGCATCCAGCTTTTATCGCCAGTTGCGCAACCTGGGGTATGACCGGCAATTATTTCTGATCAGGCCCGAGGGGTTTGGGAGAGACCTCTCTGTGTTGCCGGCATACTACCAGGAAACCCTCAAGGCCTGGAGCATGGTCTCCGTGATCAGGCAGGGCGTGCCTTTGGGGGATGAAATATTCACGGAGCCCCTGCTATTTAATCCAGCAGTGGGGGCTCCAATGTTACAGTCCCCCTGTATCATCCGCCGCCTTAGTCATGCACGGATGACCCGAGTCGGGGATCTCCTGGAATACGGGCGTTCTGATTGGGTGTCACCCCAGGAGCTTGCGCTCCGTTTGGGATATGTGACGCCCAAAGTCTCAGGGCGCTTGCTCCAGGAGATTAGGGATGCCATCTCCCCCGACTCGCGCACCTTCCTTCGCGGGGCTTTGCAGGCTGGAGTGCCACATGCACCTTTCAACACCCCTGCTCCGGCTGTTTGCATTGGACACAAGCCCCGTGTTTCCCCTCAGGCTCCTCCTGTCCCCAACCTCTCAAAGTTGAGGGACATACCCTCGGCATGCTTTCGCGGCATGCCGAGGAAGAGCTTATATTCTCTCTCGTGATCCGTCCTGATACCATCTGGAGGCAGGTCCTACCAGCTGACGAGGGCAAGAGGCCCCGGTGGAGGGAACTTTATTCTGATTTAGTTCCACGACCCACCGGGGACTTGAGTTGGAGAGTGCTCCATGGTGCACTGAGCACGGGAGAGTACTTAGCTAAATTCACGGACTCTCCCTCCACTTGTCCATTCTGTGGCAAGGGAGAGTCCGTGTATCATATTTATTTTAGTTGCGCCAGACTGCAGCCCCTCTTGTCACTCTTGAGGGGCCTCCTCCTGCAGTTCTGGCTGCATTTCTCCCCTAAAATTTTTATTTTTGGGCGCCCAGTGTCCCGGGGCAATAAGGCCAGGGACCTCCTCGTCAACCTGCTCCTGGCATTAGCCAAATTGGCTATATATAAGTCCAGGAAGCAGTGTTTGATAGGGGGGGTTCCCTTGTCACCTGAGGCCATGTTCCGGGTGCTGGTGCGCTCCCGTATCCGGGCAGAGTACCACCTGGCTTTGTCCACTGGGGGAATGGATGAGTTTGTCTCCCAGTGGGCTGTAGATGGTGTGCTCTGCTCGGTATCCCCCCATTCGGTTTCTTTTTCTCTTAACCTCCTAAAATGATTTTTATTTAGTTTACAGAACATGTTTTTCTCATCATTTTAAAATATACTGTGCCAAGTTCAACCAATCCAATCTATTTGGGGTACCAACAGTCCACATTTAAAAAAAAAATGACAGGCAAAGGCAGGACACCCCGCAGAGGCCGTCGTGGTCGTGGTGCTGTGATTCCCTTTGGCCCTACAATAATGCCCAGTGTTCAGAGGCCAGTTACCCTGAACTTGAAAAGTTCAGAGGACGTAGTTTACTGGCTAACACAGGACACCCAATCTTCTACAGCTTCTGCTTGGAACATTGACGCACCATGCTCCCCCAGCTTAGCTTCGGGCACCTCTCAAGTTACCACTCACCCGCCTGCCGCCACCACCAACACTAGTACCACAGCCAATTCAATTGATCAGTCAGAAGAGTTATTTACACATCAGTTTGAAGAAATGAGTGATGCGCAACCATTATTGCCAGAGGATGTAGATAACAGGGATATGTCTCAGTCAGGCAGCATTACACATATGTACGTACGATGTGATGATGATGATGATGTACCCGCTGCTGCTTCCTTTGTTCAGTTGTCATATACAAGTGAGGCGGGTGATGATGATGACGATGTGTCCTTGAATGTCACGTGGGTGCCCTCTAGAAGAGAAGAAGAACAGGGGGAAAGTTCAGATGGGGAGACAGAGAGGAGGAGGAGACGAGTTGGAAGCAGAGGGAGGTCATCGCAATGAGCTAGTGGCACAGTCAGACAGCATGCATCAGCACCCGGGGTCAGCCAGACAGCACGCCAATCAACGCATGCTGATGCCACCACCAGAATGCCATCACCGCCTAGCTCAGCAGTGTGGCATTTTTTTTGTGTGTCTGCCTCTGCCATTTGCAACCTGTGCCAAAAGAAACTGAGTCGTGGGAAGTCCAACACCCACCTAGGTACAACTGCTTTGCGAAGGCACATGATGTCACATCACAAGCGCCAATGGGATCAACACATGAGTACAAGCAGCACACAAACTCAAAGCCGCCATCTTCCTCCTGGTCCAGCATCTTCATCCACGTCAACCACTGCTGTCCTCCTTGCCCCCTCTCAACTATCCACCACTCCGTCTCTCGCCTCTTGCTGTTCCTGCTCATCTCCCCACAGTCAGGTGTCTGTCAATCAACGCATGCTGATGCCACCACCAGTATTTTCTGAGATACTACCAGTGCCACGTGCTAGCCCAGGGAGGCAGAAGGAGCTTAGGGAGGTTAATGCGTGGCTAAAAAAGTGGTGCAGTGCAGAGGGATTGGGGTTTTTAGAGCACTGGGCTGACTTCTCACATTTGGATACAATCTCTATAGCAGGGATGGATTGCACCTTAATGATGAGGGCGCTTTTGTGCTAGGGAATAGGATGGTAGAACGGCTGGGGGAGTTTTTAAACTTGTAGGTGGGGGGGAGGGACTATATAGAAGTATTGGGGTAAATAGGGTAGAGAGGGAAAGGGATGAATTATTTACCCATGGGGGAGGAGAAGGGGGGAGGGTTACAATAGAAAGTAGGGAGATATTAATAGGGGCCGCAAATACAGTGGCAGGCACTTCACATCAGCAGAGCCATAGCAACATAAAGTGTATGATTGCAAACGCAAGAAGTTTGCCTGGGAAAATGGATGAGCTAGAAATATTAGCAGTACAAGAAAAATGGGGCTTAATAGGCATTACGGAAACATGGTGGGATGAATCTCATGACTGGACTGTTAATCTGGATGGTTATAACCTATTTAGGAAAGATAGGGGAAATGGTAAAAGAGGAGGAGGGATCTGTCTTTATGTTAAGCCTGAATTTAAGCCTATAGTTAGAGAAGATATTTATGCTGGCACTAACGGCATCATTGAATCCTTGTGGGTTGAGCTAAATAGTGGAGGAGCTAATTCTAAATGCATATTGGTGGGAGTATGCTATAAACCCCCAAATATAGCTGAAAGTGAGGAAATACAATTATTGTTACAGATTGGAAATGCAGCTAAGCACGGACAAGTTCTAATAATGGGAGACTTTAATTACCCTGATATAAACTGGATAAACGAGACCAGCAGCTCAGCTAAGGGGAGCAGGTTCTTGAGTACACTCAGGGATCATTATCTAGCCCAGGTAATACAAGAACCTACTAGAAATGGGGCCATCTTGGATTTAGTCATCACAAGTAATATTGATATAATATCAAATGTAAAAATAGGGGAACCCTTGGGGAACAGTGATCACAACACAGTCTCATTTGAGATTGAATACAAAAAACAGAGTTGTAAGGGGCCAACAAAAACTCTAAATTTTAAAAGGGCTAACTTTAATGGGCTACGGGCAGCAATACAACATATAGACTGGGACAAAGAACTTACAGGGAAGAATACTGAAAATAAATGGACAACATTCAAATCCTTACTAAATAAACATACTCATCAGCATGTACCATGTGGAAATAAAATAAATAGGAGTAAATCACATCCCATGTGGCTTAACAATGACTTAAAGATCATGATGAGGAAAAAGAAATATGCATTTAAATTATACAAGAAGGAGGGAACAGAGGCAGCTTTATGTGACTATAAGGAAATCAACAAGGCTTGCAAAAGGGCGATTAGACTGACTAAAATAGAAAATGAGAAGTCAGTTGCAATGGAAAGTAAGACTAACCCTAAAATATTTTATAAATATATTAATGGGAAGAAGGCCAGGAAGGAATCGATAGGACCATTACAATGTGACACAGGCCATCTGATAATTAGTGACCAGGAAAAGGCAGATGAGCTAAATAGGTTCTTTTCGTCGGTTTACACAAGGGAGGTACCAGTGGTTGGGACACTGCAACATAATGGGGCTACACTACCTTCACTAAATAATTGGTTAACGCAGGAAGAAATACAAAAGAGGTTGGAGAAAATAAATGTTAATAAAGCCCCAGGTCCTGATGGAATACATCCAAGGGTACTGAGGGAGCTGGGTTCTGTAATAGCCAAACCATTATATCTAATCTTTAAAGACTCGCTCACTACAGGGTCTCTACCAGATGACTGGAGAAAAGCAGAGGTGATACCTATATTTAAGAAGGGATCTAGAGCAAATCCGGGGAATTATAGACCAGTGAGCCTCACTTCTGTAGTTGTGAAGCTTTTAGAAGGGTTAATAAGGGACAGAATACAAGAATATGTCTATTTGAACAGGATCATAGGTAGCAGTCAACATGGATTTATGAAGGAAAGGTCGTGTCAGACCAATCTAATTAGTTTTTATGAGGAGGTTAGTAGGAACTTGGATCAGGGCAACTCAGTGGATGTAGTCTTTTTAGATTTTTCAAAGGCATTTGATACAGTGCCACATGGAAGACTAGTGAGCAAACTAAGGGATACAGGAATTGCAGTAAATATCTGCTCATGGATCGAGAGCTGGCTAAAAGACAGGAAGCAAAGGGTTGTTGTAAATGGAACATACTCCGATTGGTCTAATGTGATAAGTGGGGTTCCTCAAGGTTCAGTATTAGGTCCTCTCCTTTTTAACATATTTATTAATGACATTGAAGTAGGACTCGAATGTAGTGTCTCCATTTTTGCTGATGACACTAAGTTGTGCAAGGTAATAAAATCAGATAATGATGTACTTTCCCTACTAAAGGATTTGCATAAATTAGAGAAATGGGCGGCTAAATGGCAGATGAGATTTAATACAAATAAATGTAAGGTTATGCATTTGGGAAGGAACAATAGCCAAGCAATCTATAATCTTAATGGAGCAAATCTAGGGGTATCAGATATTGAAAGGGATTTGGGAGTACTAGTGGACAACCACCTAGGTAACAGCGCTCAAAGCCAAGCAGCGGCTGCAAAGGCAAATAAAATATTAGCATGTATTAGGAAGGGTATAGAAGCCAGGGAAGAAGATATAATTCTTCCACTATACAAATCTCTAGTACGCCCTCATTTGGAATATGGAGTACAATTTTGGGCACCACCTCACAAAAAAGACATTTTAGAGCTGGAAAAAGTACAGAGAAGGGCTACAAAACTAATAAGGGGAATGGAGGGGCTAAGTTATGAAGAAAGACTAGCAAAATTAAACTTATTTTCGCTAGAAAAAAGGCGTCTAAGAGGAGATATGATTACGTTATTTAAATACATCCAGGGTCAATATAAGGCTTTGTCAAGTGAACTTTTTGTAGCAAGAGATTTTCAACTGACAAGAGGACATCCTGAGGTTAGAGGAAAAACGATTTCACCTTAAACAAAGAAAAGGGTTCTTCACAGTTAGGGTGGTTAAACTGTGGAATTCTCTACCAAAGGAGGTGGTGACAGCGAATTCGATAGACAACTTCAAAAAGGGGTTAGATATATTTCTGAATAAAGAGGGCATTCAAGGCTATCCTAGATAACTAGCGAAGGAATATTGATCCAGGGAGAAATTTGATCGCCAGTTTCTGGGGTCAGGAAGGAATTTTGCTTTTTTTTCCCCTTATGAGACAATTGGCAAAGTTTCAATGTTTTTTTTTTTATGTTTGCCTTCCTCTGGATCAATTAAAAATAATTAACAATTAACAATAATAATAAATAGTCCAAATTAAAAAGATCAATAGAGATCTAAAAAGGTTGAACTTGATGGACTAACTCTTTATTCATTCTCCAATACTATACTATTAATAATTATTTAATCAATAATTTAATTAATAACTAATCCGCATATTGCAGATCAGAGGAGATCTTAACAGGTTGAACTTGATGGACTGAAAGTCTTTTTTCAACCTTAATTACTATGTAACTATGTAACTATGTAACTATGTAACTATGTAAGGGCATGTTTAAGCATAAGAAGCCAATGCCACAAAGACACCCCTTGCCCGGCGTCTGACAGCTGGCTTGTCTGAACTCTTGGCCCGCCAGCTTTTACCATACAAGCTGGTGGAGTCTCAGGCGTTCAAAAAGTTTTTAGCGATTGGGATACCGCAGTGGAAGGTACCCGGCCGAAATTTCTTTGCCCAAAAGGCAATCCCCAACCTGTACTCGATTGTGCAAAAGGAAGTAATGGCATCTCTGGCACACAGTGTTGGGGCAAGGGTCCATCTGACCACTGATATGTGGTCTGCAAAGCATGGTCAGGGCAGGTATATCACCTACACTGCGCATTGGGTAAACCTGCTGACGCCTGCCAAGCATGGAATGCGTGGCTCTGCAGAGGAGTTGGTGACACCGCCACGACTTGCAGGCAGGCCTGCTGCCACCTCCTCTACTCCTCCTACTCCATCCTCTTCCATAACCTCCTCAGCTGAGTCCTCTTCTGCTGCTGCGTCTTGCTCCACATCAACGGCACCGGCCATGGCGCACTTTTCAGATATCCAGCGGCGAAACAACATGCCAGTGAGGCGCTTGATTTGTGACAGCCCCACACGTTGGAATTCAACACTCCTAATGTTCGACCGCCTGTTCCAACAAGAAAAAGCCATTAACGAGTATTTGTATGACCGGGGTGCTAGGACAGCCTCTGCGGAGCTGGGGATTTTTTTGCCACGTTACTGGACGCTCATGCGCAATGCCTGTAGGCTCATGCGTCCTTTTGAGGAGATGACAAACCTTGTCAGTCGCATCGAAGGCACCATCAGCGACATCACACCATTTGTTTTATTCCTGGAGCGTGCCCTGCGAAGAGTGCTGGATCAGGCTGTAGATGAGCGTGACGAGGAAGAGTTGTGGTCACCATCACCACCAGAAACAGCCTTATCAGCATCGCTTGCTGGACCTGCGGCAACGCTGGAAGAGGATTGTGAGGAAGAGGAGTCAGAGGAGGAATGTGGCTTTGAGGGGGAGGAGGAAGACCAATCACAACAGGCATCCCAGGGTGCTCGTTGTCACCTATCTGGTACCCGTGGTGTTGTACGTGGCTGGGGGGAAGAACATATCTTCAGCGAGATCACTGAGTACGAGGAACGGGACATGGGTAGCTCGGCATCCAACCTTGTGCAATTGGGGTCTTTCATGCTGTCGAGCCTGTCGCAGGACCCTCGTATAAAAAGGCTGAAGGGGAACGACCTGTACTGGGTGTGCACGCTACTAGACCCCCGGTATAAGCAGAAAGTGCCTGATTTGTTACCAAATTACCGCAAGTCAGAAAGGATGCAGCAGGTCCAAAACAAATTAACAAGTATGCTTTACACAGCATATAAGGGTGATGTCACAGCACAAGGGCAATATAACAGGGGAAGAGGTGAAAGTAATCCACCTCCCACGACCACGCCGGCAAGGACAGGATGTTTAAAAGACGTGTTGTTGATGGAGGACATGCAGACCTTTTTCAGTCCTACGCATCGCATCAGCCCTTCGGGATCCACCCTCAGAGAACGACTTGACCGACAGGTAGCAGACTACCTCGCCTTGACTGCAGATATCGACACTCTGAGGAGCGATGAACCCCTTGACTACTGGGTATGCAGGCTAGACCTGTGGCCTGAGCTATCCCAATTTGCAATTGAACTTCTGGCCTGCCCCGCTTCAAGTGTCCTGTCAGAAAGGACCTTCAGTGCAGCAGGAGGTTTTGTCACCGAGAAGAGAAGTCGCCTAGGGCAAAAAAGTCTAGATTGCCTCACCATTATAAAGATGAATGAGGGATGGATCCCGAAGGGACTGACACTGGGCGATACATTCGACTGAAAAAGGCCTGATGAGATGAGCTGCCTTCGGCTATAAATGGTCCACACGCTGCTGTATGTTATCTGTGAATGCCGGATGACTTGCGTGAATTATCCGCCACCAACTAGGGTTCAAGAAGATGCAATGTTTTATGGCACTTTCTGCCTGGGGAACAAAGGTCAATTTTTCTGGCCGCTGCAACAGCAGCGGCTGCAACAATACCTAATTTTTGAATTTAAATTTTTATGTCAGAAGGCGTACGGCATGTAATGGAAAAGAAATCATATTGAACAGTCTTGCATAACACAACAGTTGTGCAAAAATACATATTTACAATGAAGACATTTTGTTAAAATTAGGTGGCTAGGCCTTCTTATTTTTACTTTTTTGGTTAATACATTTTCTTTTTTTTTACTGTGATTGCAATTTTTAAGAGAAACCTAAGACATGGTAAAACAGACAATAGTAAAGTCCTATTATCTATCATCACTCCAGCAGTAGCTTATTATTTACAATATCTAACCTGCTCAATCGCCCTTGGGTTACCCTAGGGCAGGCTTCAGTAGGCGACCTCTCCTTTCCTCGGATGATTTTGCCGCCGGTTGCTTCTGAAGGGTCTCCTCCAGGGCTCCCCCCTTTCCGGTCCTTCCCCCCGAGTCGCTTCAACCATTAACAAATGTTTTATTATATTAGGGGGGCACTAAATGGGGATGTTATCCAGGGATCCCAAATTGTCTGGAACTGGGTGATTCTATCCAAGACTACATGGTTAAATCTCTCGTTGAGCAGTAAATAGTTTATTTTTTTTAATTAATTCCTGAAAGTTTTAATTCGGGGTTTTCCAACTACTAGCTATGTGTATTTTTTCTTTAAAAAAATATTTTATTAGGTCAGGTAATATATCATATTCAAACAACCATTTCCATGTTACATATATATCCATACATGTTAATACATCACTGAGTTACCTTATCTCTATTAATACTCAGTTTACCCCTTTCCATTCCATAATCTTGGAGCTTATACCATATCCAGGGCTAGTATGTTATCTGGATTTGGTTGTACCTGTAGCCTAAAAATATATATATTTTTTACTTTTCAGTTATTAATATAGCTTTAATTCAGTTTGTTTTAAGTTGATTCCCTTTAAGTCTTGAATCCGACTATAATTGGGGAAAATAAATAACTAGTTTTAACATTTAACATGTTGGGAAAGGTCCACAAACATCCTCCTTTTTTACATAAATATGATGTAAAATATAGCACTTACCTCCGTCCTCCGCCCCTCTAAGGATCCACACACACCTCCATCCATCCCGTTCTCTTGAGAATATCCTCTCCCATTTAGGGGAGCCCCTATTCCGGACCTAAATTTCTTTAATTGTCTCCAGATGATATGCTATCCCTTAATTGCAGCCACGGAGACCATATATCTCAAAATGTATCCATGGAGTTGTCTACTAAATGGGTAAGGCATTCATTTATAAGGATAAAGTTTAATTTATTTTTAACCACCTGAAAGTGTAGGGTATCCGATTTCCATTGTCTGGCTATATGGTTCTTTGTGGCCAACATGATGAACTTTAATAGCCTATTTTGAGCGGGCGAGAGACAGACATGCGGAACACCCAGCATGCAGTTTTCTATATTAGCAGAAATCTGAATCTTAAACATATTAGAAGCTAGTAAGCATGTTTCTTCCCATAGTCTTATGACTGCTGAACACTCCCACCAGACATGAATAAATGTAGCCTCATTACCACTGTTCTTAAAACATGAGCTGCTCCGTTTTGGATCCCATTTATTTAGCTTAAAAGGAGTAATATATGTCCTGTGTAGGACCTTTATTGAAGTCTCAAGCAGACTATAATTTAAAGATCCCCTACTTAAGCCTTGCCAACTTTTATCCCATGTGCTGTCTGCCAACTCGGTGCCCAAATCCCTCTCCCAGGCTTTGGTATAGTCTGGTTTGTTTGCCCATGAGTTTTCATTAAATAGTTCATACATGAGGCTAATAATACCAGGCTGAAAGGGGGAATCCCTACATTTTTTGAGTAGCCAGGTGTTTCTTTGGGGGGTTCCCCTACCACTTATTGTATATATAAAATGATGTATCCTGCAAAAATTATAGTGTTCAGCCAGGGGTAAATTGTATCTATCTCTCACCCGCTCAAAGGTCATTATTTTGTCGTCATGCCACCATGGACCAACCCTTAGTAGGTTCTGAGACTTCCACCAACTGAGAGAGTTTTCTGGAAGATGTATCTTAAAGTGGGGATTGGGTACGATAGGGGTAAGATCTGATACCCGAGTGTCCAGTTTTTGTGTCCAGTTCATCTCCGTCCATATTTTTAATGAGTGCTTAATCAACGGGTTTTTCAAGTTTCTCAAGAAAGTATACAGGCCTGGAATCCATATTACTGTATCCCATGTATAAGGTGACATGCTTACATTTTCCATAAATACCCAGAGCGGCTGATGTGTTTTGGAGAATGCGCCAGAGGATTGAAAGCCAGCTGCGCTGCCTTGTAATACAGTTTGAGATTCGGGCACGATAGGCCCCCTTTCCCTTTTGGTCTATACATATTATTTTTTGAGATCCTCGGGGCTTTATGATTCCAAATAAATCTAAAAATTTGTTTTTTCCCCTTTGAATCTTTATGTGTTGTAATTGATCTCCCGGGAGTTTTAATCTGGCTGACGGGGATTTGTAGTATGTATCTATAAAGTTCATAAATTTGCCTGCAAACCCAAATTTCTGTAATACTGCTCTTAAATAAGGCCATTCCAACGTATCAAAGGCCTTTTCTATATCTAACGCCAAAAGGCATGTGGGTATTTGAGGTTGGGATGACCATGAGATTAAATTTTGTGTCCGTCTGATATTGTCCCCCGTTTGTCTATGGGGGATAAACCCTGTTTGGTCTTTATGGATTATGGAGAGGAGAAATCGCAAAATCCTGTTTGCCATTAATTTGGACAACATTTTTATATCCCCGTTTAGGAGTGATATGGGGCAGTAATTTTTAAGTTCTAATGGGTCTCGTCGTTCTTTCGGGAAACATATCATGTTTGCATGGTTTAGTTCTTGTGGCATGGGAGAGCCTTCTAAAATTTGATTGAAAAGTGTGGCTAAGTGGGGTAATAACAAGTCTATAAAAGTTTGGTAATAGAGATTTGTAAATCCATCCGGGCCCGGGTAGCTATGTGTATTTTGAATGCTAAAGCCATTAATTGGAATAGCTTGTTCTAGGATTGAGATAATTTTTTTTTATGTGTATCCCCAGTAAGCAGGATTCCATTGAAAGAGAAATATCCTTTTTCAAGGATTGGAGGCCCGAGATTTTGCTGAAGTCTTTTATAGTGGACATGAGTGCTGGTATAGAGAGAAAGGGCTTGGTCAGGGTGCAAAGCATATCGTCCGTGAAAAGTGAACACTTAAACTGATGGTGTCCTACTTCAAACCCCTGGATGGCATGGTTGGTTCTGATTGCCTGCGCTAGGGGTTCGATGGCAAGAGCAAAGAGCAGTGGGGAGAGTGGGCATCCCTGCCTGGTCACTCTCTGTACTTGGAGTTTGGCCTTATGGTCCCCTGGTATCTTTAAGTTAGCTACTGGTGAGTCGTAGTACCTTCTGAGCAGGTTGAGAAAGTGTCCCTCAAATCCAAACTTATCTAGCATTTTGTACATATATGGCCATTCCACCGTATCAAAAGCCTTCTCTATGTCTAGGGCTAGAGGGCAAACTGGGTTGTTATACTGTTGAGCCAAGAACTGGGCGTTCAGAACCCTCCTAACATTATCTCCTGCCTCTCTGAAAGGAATGAACCCCGTTTGGTCCTTGTGTATTTAGTGCAGTAAAAAGTTAGATATTCGTTTGGCCATACTTTTAGCTAGGATCTTGACATCCACATTTATCAGGGGTATGCGGCGATAATTTTTAACTTCTAAAGGGTCCCTACCCTCTTTTGGAAATACTATGTGGTCGGCCTGATTCAATTAAGGGGGCATAGGTTCTCAAATTTCTTATAGTACAGATGAGTAAAACTGTCTGGCCCCGGGGATTGTAGATTTAACTTTCTCTTGGGATATGTCTAGGTTCAAGCTGTCCAATTGAGGTACAGGTATTTTGTGGACTTCTTGCTGTAGTAGGAAGGACTCTATGTCAGATCCGCTGCGGCGGGATTGGGATGAATATATGGTCTGATAGAAGTTTTGAAATGTTTCTTGGATAGCATTGGGGCTAAAGGAGGTTTGGCCAGCGGGTAGTCTAAAGATACTGTATATTATGTCCTCTCTTGGGGGGTAAAGACACTAATAATTCCTCCAATAAAATTCTGCTTTTTTTTGTGTGGGCAAGGTCCCTGGTTAGCCCCTTGGGTTATCTGTTAAAAAGAGTGGTGCAGAGACTGTGGGGGCTGTTAGCCTCCTTGTCCACATGTGGCCATTTAGAATCCCTGCTGCTGCATGTTTCAGCTTTATTAAGGTGTAATTGTACAGCATTTGACTCAAGTAGCTGCCTGTGCTGGGTCAGTTTGGCTTAATTGCTGGGCCCTTTTCCTGCCAAGATGGCGACCGTCAGTCCATGGGCCTCTATGTCCCCTTCACTACCTTTGTCCCCGCTTGTGTGCTTATTTGGGATGGCCCCCCTTTATATCTCTGGCCCGTGGCCTTGTAAGGGTCGCCCCATGAATCTCTGAGTGTGGATATGCGGGGATGGGACGTTGAATCAGGCCTACCTTCTTCTCTGCTCACTGCAAGATCAACAATACCTAATTTTTCAGGCATGTGTACATGCCTAATTTTTCTGGCCTCTGGTGCTGCAATGTGGCTTCAACAACCAAACCCCCAAAAAAGGCACATAACAGGGATTCAACTGATAGGAGTAGTACTACTTAACACACCACTCATATCTGGTGTAACAGTAGTGTACATTTCAAACAAAAAAATTTTTTCTACTGTAATAGATTGCATAGCAGTTAGTTGTCTGCAAGCGTGTGTGTCAGACCTACAGCGTCTACTCTGACAACTTCTGCAAGTGCACAGTGCCACTCATATCTGTTGAAACAGTAGCTTGCACGCATAGTACCAATCTGTCAAAACCTGTAATGATGAATGAGGTCTAGAGTAGTCTGGTTCCCTTATCCTCTACAGGTTGAGACCTAATGTTTGGGTGACTCCAGACCAACACATGAGTACAAGCAGCACACAAACTCAAAGCCGCCATCCTCCTCCTGGTGCAGCATCATAAGCCACATCAACCACTGCTGTCCTCCTTGCCCCCTCTCAACCATCCGCCACTCCGTCTCTCGCCTTGAGCAGTTCCTGCTCATCTGCCCATAGTCAGGTGCCTGTAAAGGACATGTTTGAGCGTAAGAAGCTAATGTCACAAAGTGCCCCAAAATTGAAGTGATACGACCAATAAAGCATCTTTTTCCATCTCTTGGTTCCAAAAATCCAGGCCTTATACACGCCCCCTGATAGGTGACGTAACAAGTATTAAACTGATAAGAGTAGTACTTACAAACACGCCACTCCTATCTGGTGGCACCTTTGACTGCACGTGCCGTGCCCCAAAATTGAAGTGATACGACCAACAAAGCATCTTTTTCCATCACCTGGTTCTAAAAATCCAGGCCTTATACACGCCCTCTGATAGGTGACGTAACAAGTATTAAACTGATAAGAGTAGTACTTACAAACACGCCACTCCTATCTGGTGGCACCTTTGTGAAGGGGTTAACATATTCTGCTGATGAAGGGGTTAACATATTTTGCTGACCCATAGCCTAACCATAATATCATGTTCCTATCCTTGAGATGTTTGTCGACCTTACTAAAACACAAAACATTTCTAGTTGTTCTAAGAAACAGAAAACACCTGATTATATGTCCTTGTACCGACTAACATGAACTGTGAAAATCGCTCTAATATCCGCCTTCTTTTGCAAGTATAAATTCTATGCAATGACGTAGCAATAAACGGAATTAGTACTGAGACTGATTGTGTGTGTGTCTTACATCCAGTACGAGTTCCACAGAATTCTGTTTGGGCCTGTATTTCTAAGCCGCCAACTACTGATTAGGATGTCCCAACAAACTGGTGTCAGACGAATGGGATACAGAGATCGAAGTACGACGGAGTGGGTGAGTAGAGTGAATTGTGTCTATTTGCACCTTCCTTTGCTCCCACTCTCGTCGTCCTTTGTAAACTGTATACAAGTAAATAAGTTGGGCACACACTCCCTGTGGTAGGGAGAATTAAGAATTAAGTCTTTGGTAGACTGTAGGTATAATCCCTAAAAGGTAGGGAGACTCTCTAAGGAAGAGAGTGTAAAATTAGGCCTCTGGAAGGCCATATATATATCAAGGATATATATATATATATATATTATTCCTAAGGTGGGAATAGAAAGGATAAAATTGATATAAATATATACTTGACGGCTTGGTTTACAGTGCCCAAAATCCGCTTTTGCTTGCTCATTAATTTTGCTGTATTGCTATGCTGTTTAAGATAAGTAATGTTTTTTTATTCTGTGTAAAAAACAGGAAGTAAGGTCTCTGGACACTGTAAGACGCACCGTCTCTGTGTCTAGGGGCAACCCGTTAACTCGAGAAAATCTTTTTGAACTGTCCGAGCTATTTCAGCTCAGTACAGACGAATCCTGTTCTCGGATTAAAAAAACGTGATAGCAAATAAGGTTACGTTGTCTATCGAGACAACCACCTAAAGTTTTTTTAGAAGGATAGTAATGAGTTGTAAATGGTTACTTCCCAGTCTAAACAATACCCACCTCCCAAAGCTGTCATATGTAATTATATACACAGCGTAACATCAGGTCCCGTGAAAGAGCAAACGAGATAAGAACACAGAAATATAAAGGAACTTTTTCTTTACATACATTTATATAATATTCTGATTGCTTTTGTTTATAAAGTAGATGGATTGTCTTGTGTTTTGCTGCAAATAAATTTGTGAGTGTTAGCTGTACTTTCTTTTCTTTGCAATACAATTGAGAAATGCAGGTTAGAGAATTTTCCTCTGTGTAGAAATCGTGTCCACCACTGAAATATATTTCTAAAGCCGGCATATATGTAAAACAAAAAGAAATCTTTTTTCAGAAATATGTAACAGTGGAGGATTTATGGTCTATCTTGTTTGTAAGTGTAAGACAATGTGTTTATTCTATTTTAAAGCTTCCTAACACTTATCTCCGTGTCCCGAAAAAAAAGGCTGTGAATTTCTGTCTCCTTGCAGAAAATTCTTAAGGTCGTATTTAGTTTGGATAAGATGTGTATGGAATGTTGTTGTTTAACTTTTTAAGGTGGATTCCAGTATTGGTAGTTATATGTTTGTGGAGAGGTCTCAGGAAGAAGTGGAGTGTTAGTTGGGAATTATTGTAAGTTAAGTACGGGACTAAAGCGAATAGTTCCTAGAATGTTATAGTAAGTGATTTGGAAGAGAGATTTTGTATGTGAATTTGATCCAAAATGGAGTTTGTTTTTGAATAGATTGCAAATAGTAAATAGAAAGAGGAAACAGGCAGCCCTTAACCCCCAAATTAATCCTTCTACATATATGATGTATCTGAAGTGAATATGCCAAGGACACCATGACTCAGACTGACATCAGACTTCTTATACAGACTTTTATACTCTGGTACAGAGGCAGGATGGAATTGGGCTAACGTCCCTTCCATTACGTGACAATGACTTTAGATTTGTCCAGGATTTAAGGGCAATTAATTACTTAGTCATCCCAATTGCCCCGATTTTCCCTGATATCACTGCTCTCATTACGGCCATTTCCCATGACGCCACTATATTTATTATTATTGATTTATCAAAGCATTATTTTTGGTCCCATTGGACCATGAGACACAACTACTTATGGTTTTCACTTTTTGATGGGTGCCAATTAACATGGACCCGTCTTCCCCTAAGGCTACGTGGATTCACCAGCTGCTTACTCACTGGTGCTCCAACAATACCTTGCGGTCATGGACCCGTGTCATGGTTCTGTCCCCATTCAGTACGTCAAAATGACCTACTGTTTGGTATGTACTCCTAACGGGGAAGCCAAAAAGACAGGATTCACTCAGTCTGCTACAGCACCTAGCAGCTGAAGGTCACAAGGTAACTAAAAACAAAATACAAATTGGGGCAACACATGTTGATGATTAATTATTGCAGGCAATGGATCCCTGAATGCTCACTATGACTCCATTTTACGCACGGCTGCTAAGGGGGACAGCCCAAAACATATTCAGTGGACTCCAGACATGACTGAAGCTTATGTGACCTTAAAAGTTAGCATTATGCAGGCCCCCGCTTTAGGACTACCTGATTATTGTAAACCATTTCATTTGTATGCAAGGGACAACTGTAAAACCATGGCCGCGGTCTGTGCCCAAGATCACGGAGGTAGTATGTGTCCCGTTGCATTATTTTCCAAAGTAGTCTCTACTCCGGTCCAGGGGATGCTGGCGTGTCTCCAAAAACATTTGGCCCCTTGTGATGTGGCCGTACACAAAGCACCCCCCCCCCTTCAGCTACTCTGGCAGAATGACTGACATAGAAAAGCTGCAGCTGCAACCCAAACCCAACCCCCCCCCCTGCTGCATCCAGTAGTACACTGAAAACGAAACTAGTAAAACTGATAACACACAGCAAGTGCAAAGAATCGCAATGATTTTATATCTAGAGGTAAGGCTTTAGCTGACAGGGTAGCAACAGTTGCAAGTGTCATTTTGCATCAGAATCTTAAAACCACACTGCCAGACATACATACAAAGATGTATACAGTGTCTACAGAATAACTCTACAGTACCTAACAAAGCATTACATGATCATTTGCCTCCAGCCACAGCTCCATTCATCCATTTAAAATAGATTTTACACATATCCCAAAGACAGGATCAAAGCAATTGTACCTGTTGGTGATAGTAGACCAGTTCTCACGTGGCCTGAGGCCTTTGTAACACAAAGAGAGGATGCTAAGACGGTAGCTAAAATATTAACTACCGAGATAATACTGAGATATGGATGCCCATTGCAAATTAGTTCTGATAATGGACCAGCCTTTATTAGTGCGGTAATTAAGGAACTGGTACAATGGCTACAGATAACCTGGAAATTCCATATCCCTTACCATCCTCAGAGTTCAGGCATAGTGGAAAGAATGAACCACACTATTAAAGAGAAACTTACAAAGGCCACTGCAGGTACATGGGTGAACTGGCAGAAATACTTATCTGCAATTCTAGCAGAAATTAGGATGACTCGTAATAAGTCTACTAAATTGTCCCTTTTTGAGATTCTTATGGAAAAACCATTTCCAACTCCTTGGGTAAAAGGCCCACTTGTAATTATGTCTGGTGATCTTGATCTTATAAGAGAACAATATGTGCAACAATTGATTGATAAATTGAATGGCATCTATGGTGATGTGTCTTCTCGCTTTCCTTTACCCTCACAGGAACCAACACATCCGTTCCAGCCAGGTGACCTCGTCTGTGTCCGACAACTGAACAGAGCAAAGAAGGGAGGCTTCACATTCAGACCACCGACTACCGATGTAGCAGTGACCAGGACTGCCGTCCTCACTGACTCGCAGGACATCTGGATCCACGCATCACGTCTGAAGCTGTGAGCAAAGAGGGGTGAAGCAGGTGACAAAGTCCCCGTGAAAGCGATTGAAGACAGCGATAATACAAATGTCAAACCTACTCCTGCATCCACAGAATGCATGGAAGAACTTTCTCCTGTCGATGTGCATTATGCTCCTGATTTATTTGCCCTTATGGACATTTCTTAATTGCCATTATGATCCAGACCAACTGGGACCACTAAAGTCTGTTTGTGGTAAACACAATAACACTCACACTAATACTAGTTCACCTCATAGGCACAAGAGATCCACAAGTGATAACACAATTATACAAAATCATCCCTGGGAACGTAATACATTACAAGGATATGCTCACTCCTTTAAACATTTCCAATTGCTGGGTATGTGCACACGTCTCTACACATGGGGAATGGGTATGTGCACACGTCTCTACACATGGGGAATGGGTATGTACACACGTCTATACACATGGGAAATGGGTATGTGCACACGTCTCTACACATGAGGAATGGGTATGTGCACACGTCTATACACATGGGAAATGGGTATGTGCACACGTCTATACACATGGGAAATGGGTATGTGCACACGTCTCTACACATGGGGAATGGGTATGCCTCTATTTGGCCTTCCAGCAGAAAACTCAAAGCCACATATATTACAATGGCAGTACACAATCCCGCAAATAGAATTTCTTTACAATATGTACAATCAGCCACACCACTTAACTCTATATGGATGCAACACCTCATACGCACGTATTTTCCATCAAAATATAATGAGTGTATAATTTATGTTAACCCACACTAACCCAGGGTATAACTGTTTTAGGGCCCTAGGAAAAGGTAAAGCTGTTGGTTGGTCCACTTGCTCCCATACCACACTTATTTTTATAGGACCTCCTCCCTTTCTGACCTGTACAAGAGTTGTTCACCTTAAAGCTGTAGTGGTCCCGGATGTCCCTACTTATTTTATCTTTTACATAATATATCAATTAATGGTACTGGTTGTAGCAACAGTAATGGGTCCGTGTCTAACCTCTTCCACCTTATGCCGCCTTCTATAGCCATGAATGTATACTTTATCTATGGCAGGTACGCCTATCGACTGCTGCCCCCTAATTGGGTGGGCAGTTGTTATTTAGGTCAAGTAATCCCATATATATACACAACCCCAACACTTCCACAAGGCTGCATCAGAACCATGAGGGATATAGAGCAGAAGTGCGGGTTGAAAATATTCCTAGACATCCTAGGTATAACCTTCCCATATGTAGGCGTAGGGAAACAACAGGTAGAACTATCCATCCTTTCTCTACTAGTACAGAGGGCCTTGATTAACTCTGCTGAAGCAATTGCGAAACTAAACTAGGAGCAGGTGCAAATTTAGAATGGTCACTTTGTAGAATAGAATGGCTTTAGATTATGTTTTAGCTTCCAAAGGCGGTATGTGTGCTTTAATAGGTAAAGAATGTTATTCTTATATTGATGATAATTCTGTTTACTCTGTCACTACTTCCCTTGTATTCCTTTGTGCTTTTATTACATACTGCAAGGCTTTATTCCTAAGAATTTCCAGCTAAATACTGTGACTTAACACCACCCGGTCACAGGTATATCTCATGTACTGATACCCTTGAGGGTCTATCACCTTCCAGTGTCTCAGTTCGCTTCCTATCATATATATACACCACTGCTTACATCCCAAATAAAGATCACGTTGTGATCTAAGAGGGGAATGAAGGGGTTAACATATTCTACTGATGAAGGGGTTAACATATTTTACTGACACATAGCCTAACCATAATATCATGTTCCTATCCTTGAGATGTTTGTCGACCTTACTAAAACACAAAACATTTCTAGTTGTTCTAAGAAACAGAAAACACCTGATTATATGTCTTTGTACCGACTAACGTGAACTGTGAAAATCGCTCTAATATCCGCCTTCTTTTGCAAGTATAAATTCTATGCAATGACGTAGCAATAAACGGAATTAGTACTGAGACTGATTGTGTGTGTGTCTTACATCCAGTACGAGTTCCACAGAATTCTGTTTGGGTCTGTATTTCTAAGCCGCCAACTACTGATTAGGAAGCCCCAACACTTTGACTGCACGTGCCGTGCCCCAAAATTGAAGTGATACGACCAACAAAGCATCTTTTTCCATCTCCTGGTTCTAAAAATCCAGGCCTTATACACGCCCCCTGATAGGTGACGTAACAAGTATTAAACTAATAAGAGTAGTACTTACAAACACGCCACTCCTATCTGGTGGCACCTTTGACTGCACGTGCCGTTCCCCAAAATTGAAGTGATACGACCAACAAAGCATCTTTTTCCATCTCCTGGTTCTAAAAATCCAGGCCTTATACACGCCCCCTGATAGGTGCTGTAACAGGTATTAAACTGATAAGAGTAGTACTACTTAACACACCTTAGAATAATGCAGAGAGAGGCAACGCAGTGAGAGGAGTCTGAAGAAGAGGAGTCAGAGGAGGAAGGTGGCTTTGACGAGGTGGAAGACCAAACACAGCAGGCGTCCCAGGGGGCTTGTTGTCACCTTTCGGGGACCCTTGGTGGCTGGGTGGAGACCTTCAATGACATCAGTGAGGACAAGGAATGGGACATGGCTAGCTTGGTATCCAACCTTGTGCAAATGGGGAGTTTGCGGTTGTGCAAATGGACTGTTTGTGGTTGTTTGCGGTGCGTTAAACGGGGAGTTTGGTCTGTCACTGTGAAGCGGGCCTAACCCTTACACTACCTGATCGATACAACATCATACCTGATGTTTTAAAGCACGTTATTCCAAACAATTTAGGAATGTTAGGTAATTTATGCCCTTTATGGCTTAAAACCAGACTCTGCATCAACTATGTAATTTTCTGTGGGAGTTTTGCCATGGATCCCCCTCCGGCATGCCACAGTCCAGGTGTTAGTCCAGTTGAAACAACTTTCCCATCACTATTGTGGCCAGAAAGAGTCCCTGTGGGTTTTGAAATTTGCCTGCCCATTGAAGTCTATGGCGGTTCGCCGGGTTCGCCGGTTCGCGAACATTTGCGGCGGTTCGTGTTCGCGGTTCGCGAACCGAAAATTTGATGTTTGCGACATCACTAGTAGTAAAGTAATAAATTACTGTGGAACCTACTTTTCTTTCTTCCCCAAATGGGCCAATTCCTTCCCGGGGCCAACAAAAGATGAACATGACCCTCCTGCACCTCGTTACATCTGTGATGACCAATTGTTTCCTGTGGTTGTGCTGTCAATGGTCTCATCCCCAGCGATTATTGTATTTATTGGGCATTGTATGGCCATAACTTGTTATATGGACTTTATACGTGTTATTAGTCCTGGTATTGACCCAGTAGACAAAGTGATCCCCTCCCCCCCTGCCACTCTCCCACCCTCTTCTGTTTACTGTTAGTTTATTGACTCTTACAAATTACAATCACCTGATCAATTAGCAACTCAAGTTAACTATTCCTAATTATTCCCTAACATTAAACACTGTCTCGTAATGTGTCCCCATGCTTTCTTCTTTCTCATGACCTCCTGCCTTTTTCTCAGGCTCTTCTCCACAACATGTTTCCATCTTAACCATTTCTCCTTCCCACCTCTCCACTCATGTGAGCTCCTTTCCTTCATCCAATCACTATCTCCTTCTTCTAGTGCTCATAAACAAAATACTTTAATAAGTCCCACTCCCATCTCGCATCTCTCTCCTTCTCCTACCAGGCCCTTTTTCCTCCTCGCTCAGGCCCAAGGGTAGCAAACACCAAAAATAACCTATAATTTAATAACTATCTCCTGTCACAAACCATCCACTTTGTCCTTGTCCTGTGGCCTCTGGAATCCATGAATCATCCGCCTATAACTGAAACCTGGTTCTCTTCATCAGACACTGACTCCCACTCAACACTTTCACTTGGTGGCCTTCATTTTAGTCGCACACCTCAACTAGGGAACAACATGGTGGTGGTGTGAGCCCTCTACACCCTCTAATTCTTATATTTGGAAGCTCACACTGTCCACCTCTTCGGACCTATATCTCTTCATGTTGCTGTAATCTACTGCCAACCTGGACCACCCTCTCTATTACTAGGTCATTTAGCCACCTGGCTCCTTCAGTTTCTCTCCTCCAATGGCCCTTCACTCATTCTTGGTGATTTCAACATTGCCATGGACACTTCCGACTCCCCAAAAGCCGCTAAACGTTTTTCACTTCCCTCTCACAATGGACAGTTTCCTCAGCTCCCCCCGCTGTACACTCCCTTTACTTTGTTTTCACCAATCTCTGCACCCCCCCCCCCCCCAACCTAGTCATCCCTCTGTGACCACCACCACCCAACCTTCAACCTCACCACACCTTCCTCTCACTACCCTTCTTCAACCCCCCATCACCTGCAGAAATCTGCAAGCTCTTGACACAACAGCTCTCCATTGTGCTACAACCCTTCCCAGCCTCATCACCGACCTGCCCTGACACCGCCACCACATTACAACGCGACTATTACTTCTATGACATTCTTGTCCCCATAACCTCTCGCAAATAGCCTAGCGCTACTCAAATCCACAGCCATGGCACACGAAACAAACACGCAACATCCAGCTGACTTACTGCCCTCAACCAGAAATACTTCTCAACATTAATATATAATCTATCCTCCAACCCTAATCATTTGTTAGCCTCCTTACCACTCTTCTCCGCTCTTCTGCACCTCCTGCCCTCTCTTGTTTCACAGCTGAGGACTTTGCCAACCACTCTGACGAAAATAAGATTGAAAACATTCATAACCCGGGTCACACACGCCCTCCTCTCTACTAACCAACAACGGCCACCCTTCAGCCTTCCCCATTCCCACATACATTATGGCCTCCTTTAACCTTGTCACTGAGGATGAAGTCTCCAATCTATTATCAACCTCTCGCCTTACAACCTGCCAGCGAGATAAAAACGTGCCATTTTGTTTTTTGCTGAAAGTAATGGCTTTCTTCTTCGTCCGTCTCTTGGCAGGTTTGCTCTTGTGCCATGTTATTTCCATTTGGTTATGATAGATTTGATGGTGCTCCTGGGGATCATCAAAGATTTGGATATTTTTTTATAACCTAACCCTGACTTGTACTTCTCAACATTGTCCCTTACTTGTTTGGAGAGTTCCTTGGTCTTCATGGCAGTGTTTGGTTAGTGGTGCCTCTTGCTTAGGTGTTGCTGCCTCTGGGGCATTTCAAAAAAGGTGTGTATATGTAATGACAGATCATGTGACACTTAGATTGCACACAGGTGGACATCATGTCACTAATGATGTGACTTCTGAAGGTAATTGGTTGCACCAGAGCTTTTTATGGGCTTCATAACAAAGGGGGTAAATACATACACACATGACCATTTTCTGTTTTCTATTTCTAAAAAATAGTTTTATGTAAATATTTTTCTCACTTCACCAACTTAGACTTTTGTGTTCTGATCCACCACATAAAATTCAGATTAACAAAACATTAGACTTAAGGCTGTAATGTAACAAAATAGGTAAAAAGTCATGGGGGGGTGAATACTTTTGCAAGGCACTGTATGTTTTCCATCTTACTATAGATAAGTAATATATTTTAAAAAATTCTGTCCATGAATAATGTTATTTTTCTCAATGTTATATGATTTTTATTATTAATTTATTAAGTTATTATTAAGGAATTATTTGTTACCTTTTTGTGTAATTTGCAGTTTTTGAGGCAAATTGCGTCAGAAGTAACGCCGCCAGCGACATGTTTAGTCACCTGAGGAGAAATGGAGACATTTGTAGAAAGTGTCCAGTATTTATAGTCTGCCAGCCCAAGTAGAAATCATTAAAACGTAGTGCGCATGCACAATTAGTGTTCTATCTGCCATTTTGTGGAAGTTATGTGCTTGGTGCATGCTAAATGGCATATGTGTCACGTGCCTTGCAGTGTGTTATTGGGTTTGGTGTAAGTGTTGTGAGTTCATTGTTGATTTTTACACGCTTGGGCCTCGTTTTCGTTTTTTGTCGTCTGCCATTTTTTGTCTCGCTTAGGCAATTTTCGTTTGTTCAAAAAACTAAATATGGGTCTAATGAAGTTGCACCCTCGCTCGCAGACATCCTGATTGCTCCCCTGTACCGTGTGTGAGTTTTTATGTTAATTTGTGTGATATTTGTGTGTTTTTTGTGTTTTTGTCGTGCGATAATGTGTATTTTTGCCTGTTCCGTATTTGTAGCGACGTCCGGTCTTTAAACGGGGTCCATATTTTGGCAAAGTGTTACGGGTCGTATTTTTTTAATGCTATTTTTTTCAAACACCTATGGGTCTCAGAGTGGAAATAGTAAAATGTAGCTTCGTTTTTATCTGTAGTGTGGAGGGTCGTAGGGATGATGCGTATGTGGTGCGGGTTCGTAGGGTTGAATGTTTGGGCTGGCATTGCAAAGTGTATAATTGAGGTTTCTGTTCATGTGTCGTCGTGCGAGTCGTACGGATGAGCGCCTTTGGTGTTCCTTGCCTGGCCGCAACATATACGTGACTCAGGTTCAGATATAATCAGATACAACCACAGATGACCATCTCTTCCGCCACAATGATTTCAAACCTACACTTACAGCCCTATTTGCATCAGTAAGCCTGCAAAGGCTGCGGGCTTGAAATTTGTCTGTGTTACAGAGCTATTAAATTGAACAAGGCCGAGACATTGTGCTGTGGGAGCTCCAGGGTTAAATGCAGATATAGGGGCACATTTTCACCTAATTGCCCTAAAAAGTATCACATATATAGTTGTGAGCATACGAGTTGTTGCTAACGCTTGCGGGCTCGCGCAGTGAGCCGCGGCCCTCACGAAGGCTTTCCTTGCCAGCAACTGCGACCCTTGCAAACTTTACGTTTTAATGCAAAAAAAATACGAGACACGTTACAACCCATTACGACCTGGCAAAAAACGTCCGCAACCCGCGCACATCAAAATATCAAATATCCAACAAATACATAAAAAGCTTACCCACAGGAAGAGGGGGCATCCAGGACCTCGAAAACTGAAGTTACGCCTCAATTTAAATGAAATTAAAGCAGTTTAGACACTAAAAAATTCTCTAAGCAAGAGAAAAAATGGCCGCCGAAAAAAAAACGAAAACGAGGCTACAGCACTCTAAAGACGCAAAACACCACCAAACACCTACGGATTTCCCGAAAAACACCTACAAGATTAGAAAACAAGGACGCAACCCGCACAACCCCAAAAACATTCCAATCACAAAAAATACAAACAACAAACACATAAAAAGGTTACTCACAGCAAGGGGGGGGGCACCAAAGACCGCGGCATGTGACGTTACACCTCCATTTAACCACAAATTTCGGAGTTTAGAGACCCAAAAAACGCCTAAGCGAGAGAAAAAATGTCCGCCGAACAAAACGAAAATGAGGCTGAAGGTCCCTAAACACGCAAAACACCACCAAACTGCTACGGATTTTCCGAAAAACTCGCACGACATAGAAAACGAACGGCGCTACATCAGCCACATTATATACACCAAACACCATTAGCTCATTTACAATTTCATTGCCGTCATTTTTTGACGGGCAATATTCAAGTATCATCATATTCCCCTAACAAAGCGGAGCAGAGGGATATATTTTTTGGCGGCACACTGGACCCCATTACAGCGAGATCACGGGCCGGTCTGGCACAGCTAACTTCTTCCTTCCCCCAGGAAAGTCACAGAATCCAGCAGTGACCAGCGCACCTGACCGGCCACTGGCCGCAAGGGACAGAGGATCAACAAAGGCAGAACATACCTGGGCACTGTCCGGTGGACGACAGGGTCGGTGGGGGACATATCAGTGGAGCCACGTGTTCCAGGCGCCAGAGCCGGGGAAGCAGTGTACCGGACCCAGGTCCCGAAGCCCTTATCAGCCAGCTATACAAATGGGGCTCAGCTAAGAGAATTAAAACATTAAGGGCTGAATAAGAAGTGAACATCAGGGGATACATAAAGGGAAAAGCAGGTTAAATAATGAGCCGCCATTTTATCCGCATTAATTTAAGCACAGAATCTAGGTGAAGGCCGCAGCTAACGGGCGCCCAGAACAAACTGAGAAGATCAGACAAAGACTCATAATAATTACAACATATGAAGCCCTAGTAGGGGTGTGGAAACACAAGATAAGCCACATGTACACGCCGCCATTTTGTCTATGCGGCCTCTTATGGAATGTGACTCCTGAACAGGAAGAAGATTACACACCAGCCGCCATTTTAGATACACAGCAGTGAATAGCAACAGGAGAAGCAGCTTTTTTTTTTGTATTATTTATTTATTTATACATTTTGTTTCCACATATACAAAGTCACAGCAAATGTCTGTAAAACAAACAAATCATGGGGGAAAGGGCTCCGCAGAGACAAGTGAGAAGTTTATTTCCATAGGGCCCATTTAGCTCTTATCTTTGGGCCTATCTTTGTATTACTAAGACCACATATTCCAATCTTTCTCGAAGTTCCATCCAAGATGGACTTACTTTATTTCTCCATCTAGAGACTACAAGTTTTTTTGATTCCATGAGGAAGAACAAAGCCAAGACCTTCTGGAAAAGAATGTAGAATCACCAATTCTGGTGCCGAGTTATTACATTTTAGCAGATCTTTGATAAATATTTAAAACTCTCCGACCAAAAATTCTGTATTAGCGGACAGCTCCACCACATGTGGGAATGCGACCCACTCTGCCCACAGCCTCTCCAGCAGTTCTTTTGTTCCTCTGAATTATTTAGCTGTCCCAATATCATTGGAGTTAAATACCATCTGTTAATAATTTTAAACTGAATTTTCCTATATGTAAAATTTTTTATAAATCTGACCATTAAAGAAAAGGATGAGTGCCATTTTTCCGTAGGCCAAGAGTAACCTATATCATTTTCCCATAACCTTCAATTAAAAGGTTTCTCAAATTGATATTGTTTCTTAATAATTTTATAGCATTTAGACACAAGGTGCTTTTTATCTTTAGTAGAGACTAATATTTCAAAGTCCGTCAGCCCCCTCGTCTCCTCCATATAAAAGGGTGATGAAACCAGTCATTTTTGTAGTTTAATATATTCTAACCAATTATTTATGGAAATTGAGTAACTATTAATAAGTTCTTGAAACTTCATTAATTTTTTGTCCCCATATATATCTTTCAGACAAAGGGCTCCTTTTCTCACTAACATCCTAAGTAGACTTGAATCAAATAATTTGGCCAGTGAGACCAAAGGCGTAATAGGAGTAGGTAGGGGCATTAGGGAGAAGCGCGCGTTACATTTACACCACCACCTATGATTTTTTATTGTAAGGCTTCCTCGTAATCTTTTATCCTTAAACTCCCCTTCTGTAAAAAACAATAAAAGATTTAAATCCCCAAATTCCAAATCGAAGTTCTCAATTTGAGACCAATTAAATGAGTCCATAGTATTAGTTGAGATATTTGTATGGCTTGTTGGTAGTTTTTAATCATCGGGTATCCGACCCTTCCCTTTTCAAAATCGCATATCATATAAACTTTCTTTATCCTAATTCTTTTATAGTTATGAATATATTTATCAATTAAGATCTGAAATTTATTGATAACTAGCGACTTGCCCGTCAAAAAATGACGGCAATCAAATTGTAAGGTAACTAATGCTGTTTGGTGTGTAATACTGAAATATATAATATATTAATAAATTAATATACTTTACCTATTTTGAAGCATTGTGTTGAAGAGCTGACAATCTGTTTTCATGTTGCTGCAGCATTAGTGGTGTGGAGCTGCTGTGTAAGCGTGCTGAATGTGTGCAGTGTAACAATGTGCGTGCGTGAGACGAAACCGTTAGCGTAGTGGTGTACTTCCGCATTGGCGTCAAATGGCGGGTTATCTGTGTTATGCGTCTTTGTGGATTATCCTTCGGTGCTTCGTGGTGTTTTTCGAGTTTTGTGTGTTGTTTTGCGAGTATGTTGTGGTGTTTTACGTGTTGAGAGTGCTGTAGCCTCGTTTTGGTTTTTTTCGTCGGCCATTTTTTCTCTCGCTTAGCGATTTGATTATGGTCTAAAGTGTTTTATTTGTATTGAAATGAAGGTGTAACGTGGTTTTTTGAGGTGCTGGATGGTTCCTCTTGCTGTAGGTAAGTTTTTTATGTGTGTGTTGTGTGTATTTATTGTGTTTGAAATGTTTGTATTTCGGCGTGTTGCGTCCGATGTTTGCGAGGTCGTAATATCTGGTAACGTGTCTCGTATGGTGTTTGCGTGTGTAGCTTCGTTTTCGTTTTGTTCAGTGGCCATTTTTTATCTCGCTTATCAAAGTTTTTATTGTGCAAACTCTTTTATTTTGAGTGAAATCAAGGTGTGAGTTGCATTTTTGAGGTCCTGGGTGCCCCTCTTGCTGTAGGTAAGGGTTTTATGTATGTGCTGTGTGTATGTATTGTGGTTTTAATTTTGTAATGTTCGCGAGTTGCGTCCGAGTGTTGCGAGGCCGTAATGTGTGTGTACGTGTGTCGTATGTTGTTTGCGAGTGTCGTAATGTCTGTGTCGTGTTATTTGTGTTGCGACGTGAAGTTTGCGAGGGTCGCAGTTGCTGGCATGGAGCGCCTTCGGCGCTCCATGCCAGCAACTGAGGCCCTCGCCCAGTGCCCTCGCTTCGCGAGGGCCTTGGCTCACTGCGCGAGCCAAGGCCCTCGCTATGTGAGGCCCACGGCTCGCTGCGCGAGCCAAGGCCCTCGCTATGCGAGGCCCGCGGCTCTCTGTGCGAGCCAAGGCCCTCGCGTCCCGAGGGGACGTGAGGCCCGCGGCTCGCTCAGGCGAGCTGCGGCCCTCGCAAAGCCCGCAAGCGTGAGCAACGGCCCGTACGCTCACAACTATATATGTGATATATGCTGGAACCTACAACAGAAAACTGAGTAACAAATAAGTGATTTTTGGGAGAATGCCCATCTTTACCGCCTCTAAACGCCCAGACCAATACCTAATATTGTTTCCCCAATCTTTTAGAGTTTTTTTCTCTTTGTATAAAGTTTTTTGAAGTTTTGCATGATAACTTGTTTTAAATTAACATATAAATCAATACCCAAATGCTGAATCTTCTTCTGCCATTTATATTGGTATTTACCCTTCAAATCCTCTAATTCAGCCAAGGATAGATTAATAGGCATTGCTTCGGATTTCAGGATATTGATTTTATAATTAGATATTACACTAAAATCTTCAATGATTTTGTGAAGGAAATCCAAGGAGATAAACGGGCTCTCCACTGCTATTACCATATTGTCTGCAAAGAGAGATGTTTTATGTATACTTGAGCCTATCTTAATACCTTTGATGTTTTCTGAGCTTCTAATTGATTGAACCAATGGTTCAATTTGGAGAGCGAATAAAACTGGGGAGAGCAGGCATCCTTGCCGAGTTCCATTTGAAATGGCAAATTTATCTGAAAGAAAACCTAGGCCCTTGACAGAGGCGGATGGTGACCCATATAATGCACCAATGGCTTTCAGGCCAAAATCAGCCAGGCCGAACTTTTCCAGCATTAACTCCATGTATCTCCACCCGACTCCGTCGAAAGCTTTCTCTGCATCCAATGAGACAAGCACTGCCGGAGTACCCTTCTTATTAAGATACTCAATCAAATTTAATAATCTTCTAATATTTGAAGTTCCCTATCTCTCAACTATAAAACCCGTTTGGTCTGTTTCAATTAGAGAGTTAATTATTTTATTCAACCTCAAGGCTAATATCTTTGAATAGATTTTTATATCATTATTCAGTAAAGATATAGGTCTAAAAATTTTACATTCTAATATAACGGCTTCTAGCATTTCACTAGGAGCTCTACCTTCATTTTTTATCTCGTTGAACATATTCACCAATTCCCTCACTATTTCTCTATGAAACATTTTATAGTAATAATTATTAAAACCATCCTGGCCAGGTGAAGAGTCAGTCTTCAAATCACTGATAACCCTGTAAACTTCCTCTTCAGTGATTTCCCTATATAACAAATCTAAATCTTCTTTAGATACTTTAGGAAGATTCATTTTTGCTAGAACATTTCTAATTTTTCCTCCTGAATCATTCTTTCTTCATTATTTGCTTCTAAATTGTATAATGCGGAATATAATTTTGCTTGAGGACTGTAAACCCTTCATTTCCTCCAGAATGTTTTTATCAAGATTATATTTATGTTTTCTATCCATTTTAGCCAGATCTATATACATCTCCCTCTATCTTTTAGCAAATGTGATTTTGCTTTTATCAAAATCCCTCTAAGGTAGGCTTTATGAGCCAACCACAGGGTTACTCTGGAATTAACTGAGTGTCTATTCTCTTCAAAGAATTGATGAATTTCTTTTTTAATGTTATTACTTATGTTCAACTTTTAGAATGTGAGGATCTAGTCTCCATGGGGAGTATTTCTTACTTCTAAAATCTCCTTTCCAGCTGATCGATACCATACCGTGGTCTGATCTTAAATTCGGTTTCATATCTGCTGAGTCTAGATATTTCTCAATTCATTGGAGAAAAGGTCCAAAAATCCAACCTGGCGTAGGAAGCAAATCTATGTGGATAATGTGTATAGTCCCTTTCTTCCCGATGTAAGGTTCTACAAGTATCAAAAAGATTATACTTACTAATAAGATCATAAAATTGTTTAGCTTTAGGGGTAAGGGCAGGATCTATACAAGAGTCCTTGGGGAGTTTCTTGTCTTCCACTGGGTTCAACACACATATTAAAATCCCCACAGACAGTGAGTAAGCCTAAAAAATATTTTCTCAGCTTCATTAGCGTCCTTCTTAAATATGTCACTTGTTTTTTATTGGGCGCATATATATTCAATATGGTATGTTTTACGCTATTGATCCAGCCTGACCATAAAGTGTATTTTCCTTCACTATTTAATTCCAGAAATTCTTCTTTCAAATTTATTTTTTATAAAAAAAAATTGCTGTTCCTCTAGTTTTACTTCTGAACATAGAAGATCCACCACATACGTAGTGTTTGTCGTTAAATAACGGTACCTTATCCCTAGCCCAATGGTTCTCCTGTATACATATAATATCTGCTTTTTCGGCTTTAAAAATCTTAAAAAAGGCGCCTCTTTTCCCTGGTACATTCAGGCCCTGGGCATTTTGACTAATCAATTTGAGCATATCCATCTTCTAACCAATGTCCAAATTCCCTGCAAAGTTGCCCTCCTCTCAACTCTCCCTACCTCTCCCCATGCTGGTTACAAACACGAAAAAACCTTTACAAAAAACATAGTCATATACAAAAGAAAAAAAGACAAAAAACAGACAAAATCACCCTCCTTTCCTGGCCTGTCCAACTTCAAAAAGTTAGACAACATGCCTAGCTATAAGGGTGCAAACTTTAAAAGAAAAAGTTCCAACATGGACATGGAGGCGAAAATCCAGCAGAAATTATTAATCCTTTTTCCCCTTCTTTTTCCTTCCCTCTTTCCCTTCCCCTACCCTATCTTTCATACGTTCCTTTATCCTTAAATTCCCCATTACTTTTTTTAGGAGATATAGTTTGGATATATAAATATAAATATATGTTGATACTCTTGTTCCCAACACTAGCTATTGGTTAACTTCCCTACATATCAATAAACTGATTAATTCCTTAACTTTCAAAGGTCATTTGAATTATATTTATCTTTCCAATATACAAATGTGCAGATGTTGGGGACAAATGTGAGGCACTTACTTGTATATATTTCACCACAGACCGAAACAAGAGACTGTAATTATACAGAGCAAAATAGGTGCTTTTTGCTGCTTCCTGTTTTTCCTGTTAGCAAACCACTCACATTGCTAATGAATAGTTTTCAACAGCTGCCTACAGGGTGTATTTGGCACTAGTGGTAGCATTTGAAGAGCAAACTTTACCCCCATCTGGTGGCAAATACTATAACATATATTTCAACAGCTGCACACAGAGCACGAATTACATAGATGGTTACATGTGCAACACAAATAAATAGAGAAAATAGTGCAAGAACACATTTCAGTGGCAGTAAATGGTCTCAGAACAGAATTACACTCCTTGTGCCAACGTACACAGCTGCTTGAAGAGACCTCAGATAATATAGTGGAGACCCAGGAGCATGACAGATACAACATTTTCAAAAATCCAAGAATTAGAGGAAGAAAATTGAGGACTTGGAAAACCAATCCAGGCGATACAACATCAGGATTAGGGGAATACCCAAAGCTGTCATTAAGCTGACAGATTATGTCAAAGCAGTGATAAGTGTGATTCTGCCCAAACATCAGCAAAAAAGTTGGGACATTGAAAGGGCTCATAAGGGGGTTGGGCTCTTTGGTTGACCAAAACCTGCCGAAGGACGTTATTATTCGCTTTGTGCAACAGAGGGCAAGAGACTCGGTTCTCTCTGCTGCTAGAAAAATGCTGGAGATTAAGAGACGGGATGGAACAATTTTGCACATTTATATGGACCTATCTCCATTGACGCTCAGTAAAAGGAGAGCTGTGAAACCGATTTTGCTAATTCTTCTCCAACATAAGATATCATATCGGTGAGGCTTTCCCTTTGCCTTACTTTTCCAGTACAACAGTTCTACCTACAGGGTATGAGATTTAGAGAAAAGCAAAATATTATTGATACGTCTGAATACGTCTAGTACAACTGCCCCGACCAAGACGGGTGTGGCCAGAAATATCAAAAAACAACATCAAAAGAAAGCTACAGAAAGCTCAAACAGTAATCCAGCTGGAGGATCAGCTACCCTAGAAGCTGTATAAACTTAAACTCGTCCTTCCCCTGGAACTCAGTTTGGCGACTTTCTGGCGATTTTGGAGCACAGGATAGATTGCTAAAGGAACACTGCACAGGAGTTGGAACAACTACCAATCAAACGTTGACTCGGAAACCATCTTTCCTTGAAGTTAAAGACGAGAATCTGTCTTCAGAGATTTTTATATATAGGATACCTGAATAAACTTATGCCAAGATAGAGAGGAGGGTGTCAGGAAGACTCAATGCTATGGCTCTCAATCTGTTGTTATTGTTGACTCCTGTTATGGTTTGGGAATGCGTGATATGGTGATTTACCTATCTCTAATAATTTTAGTAGAGCAGGTTAGAAAGGTAAATGAGCAGCAATTTAGGAGTGACTCGTACTTTCCTTCCATAGATAAAATATTTTCAGCTTGTAGATATATGGGTTGACTGAGTGTGATTAACTTAAAAATAAGGTTTATAACCAGAACACCTTGAATATCATTCGAGCACTCCATAAATATGTCATTGCTGATATTAAATATATCTCTCAGAGGTTTAAAGTTTCAAGTTTATTTGCATAAGCCCCTCAGGAATTTGAATGTGACCAGTTAAATGTGGGCTATAATTGTTAAAACCACAAAGAATCACTTTACCTACGATATATAACATATATACTCGAGTATATACGGTACTTCTCCTTTTGGGGAATCCTAGACTTATTAAAGATGTAAACACTGTTTTTGTTAATGTTTTAATGTTATCCCTTCCCCACCTAACCATGTTTTCTTTACCTTTGAGTGAAGCCATGGACCGGAAAAAGAAGAAGCCAGATGTGAGGGGCGCCGGCTTCGGAGTCTGGGACCACTGGTGAGATTAAACACTACTACCAGACAGTAAATATAATGACATGTCAGGCGTAAAACATACAGTTCTGTCTCATAATGAGATGTGAGAGGTTTTAACTCCCACTTTAAAGAAAGAAAAGCTTTTATTTTTTACAAACAATTTAAACCATCTTTTATCTTTTTGCAAAAGATGCATTTTGCTAAGAACAAAGTCCCGACTTTCTTGAGCATGAATTATCCCGCTCAGACGACTCTGGATCCATAAAAACTTCCCTTTCAAACTGGAACACAAAAAACTAGATAAAGAAGGGAACTTCTTAATACTTATGGGAACTGTTTTAAATAAGAGGATTTCTTTAGTACATGTATATGCTCCCACAGTAGCTCCTCACAATTCTTTAATTAGATTATTAAACAATCTTAATTCTCTAGAGTGGGGTAACACAATTATAGGAAGTGACCTAAATGTAGCGCTACAACCTAACTTGGACAGATCGAGCCACAACTCTGTGATACGACACTCTAAGAAATGATAAAAAGTCCATACTCTGATACAAAAACTGGGGCTAGCCGACAAACGGACAGGACAACACCCCCATGATAGAGAATATACTTATTATCCTCCCAACCACGGGTCCTATTCTAGGATAGATTCGCTACTGGTAGATATTAAACTTTTTGATCAATCAAATAAAGCCCTGATATCCCCTGCCCGGGGGGACCATTCTGCTATAATGATTAGCCTGGATCTGGCCTTACATTTTTAATTGAAATTTACACGAAAATTGAACGAAATGTTAATATCTAACCCGAAGATCCAAAAACAGGTGGTGGAGGAATCTGAACTTTATTTCTCTATGAATGATTTAGCAGAAACGAAATTGGATGGCTTTGAGTAACCCATAAAGCGTTTCTAAGAGGCTCTCTAATGAAAATAGTGTCTGCATATAAACAAAAACTAAATTCAAAAGAATCTACACTTCCTAGAGAGTTATATTACTTAGAAAGACAGAATCAGCTAAACAATCCGTGACGACCCGCCAGAATAGTTATACAATCCGGCTAGAACTGGATAATATTCTTTCTGACAAAACAGAAAAAGCAATAAGGAGAACCCGCCACAAATTTTATACTCAATTAAATAAACCCTCCCCAGTGCTAGCGAAAAAGCTTAGGACTAAACAAAGCCAAATTTATCAGATTAAAACTCCAGAGGGGCCGATCTCTATGAGTCAATCAAAAATCCTTGAGATTTTCCTAAAATATTTTCAGAATATACATTCCTCCCACTCCAAAGCTAGCAACTTCGCTATTTTATACTTTATCAACCAGTATGATCTTCCTTCGGTTTCCGCTCAAGAATTAGAAAATTTAAATAAAATGTAACAAAGGAAGAAATTAAAGAAATTACAGATAAGTTGAAGGCAGGGAAGTCTTCTGGCCCGGATGGGTGTATATAACATTTATTACAAAACATTTTCTAGCAATCGTCTTCCCTATCTTAAGAGATTATTCAATGCAATCATTCTGGAACAACAAATGCCCCCAGAATTAAACCAAGCTATCATGATATTCTCCCCCAAAATAGTCAGAGACCCATTGGATGTTAAGAATTTTCGCTCAATTTCTCTCCTTAATGGAGCAAAACTAATGGCAGATAGAGTAGCTAAGTTTCTCCCATGGTTGATCCATAAGGATCAAGTGGGATTTATACTGGATTTATAAGCTGGAGACAATATTCGGAGAATACTAAACATTTTTTACCGAGCCAAAGTAGCCAATAAACCGCTGTGTACAATAGCTATAGACCTTGAAAAAGCATTTGACTCAATTGAATGGCCTTATTTATACATGGTCCTGTCAAAAATGGGATTTCAAGAGAATTTCATTAAACTTCTTAAAATGTACTATCAGGACCCGGTTGCTTGTCTAAAGTTACCTGGAAAGGGCAAGAATCAAATTCAAATTCAAAGAGGAACAAGGCAGGGGTGTCCCTTATCTCCCATTTACCTCGGCTATTGAACCTTTGTCTCAAGCAATCAGGTCAGGAGCATTCAAGCCTTTAATGTGGGTCTCAATAATTTTACATGCTGTCTGTTTACAGATGACACTGTATGCACGTTATCGGACCCAATGCGATCAATTACAGCTTTGATGAACTTACTTGAAACATTTGGACATTATTCGGGACTCAAGGTTATTATTGAAAAGACTGAAGTTTGGTTCTTGACTACCCCATCAGACATTGGATTTACTTTGGCGTAGATTTTCCTTCTAATAGCCTAAAGATCATTTAGGATATCTAGGCGCTGAATATTTCGCCTGAATTATGAGACTTATATATACCCTTATTTACAAACCTCACTCTAGTTCTTACTAAATGGAAAAAATCTGTAACCATTTGGAGACATTTCAAAAACATATAAGGATAGCTAGATCACTAATGTTTAGAAACAGAATGAAAGGAGGGATGTCATGTCCTAACCATTAGAACTTCCCAAATTGCACTAATTCCCCAAGCACACTCTAGAGAACATCAGCCCCACTGGGTGTTTATAGAAAATCTTCAAATGCAACCCTTTACCTGGGATACCATAGTTTGGACTCCCCCACCTTTAATCAGCCACCTTACAAATAACAATCCAGTCGATCACTAATAATTAGAGTTAAAGAATTGGGCTTGGGCCAATTCCGGGTGTTGGCTGGCCTCCAGTGTCTCGCCCTTGACTCCTATTATCACCTCTCCTCAAATCCTTGAAGGCATGAGGGGAGAATCCAGATGTTGGTGGGATACCAACGGTTAAATAAACTTGAAGCTTGGCTTCAAGAAGACCAAATAATGACATGGGATCAATTCAAGGTAAAATGTGAACTTCCTATAAAAGAGTATTTTAACTATAATAAGATTAGACACACAACAATTGCATTGGTACAGAGCTGGGGCCTCCCCCAAATAACATGTCTCTCTCGTATTTGTAGTAAGGCCCCACTTACAGGAGGGGTGTTGGGATTATAATATGCCCAAGAGAATCACAAACCTAAGTTTATTCAGCTATGGAAATGGTCTGGGACCTCGCCAAATGGGGAAAATATGCTCAAATTTAACAAAAGGGTCTGCCGCAAAAGTGCTGCACAGACCGTACCTTGCACCGGAAAGGCTACATAAGGTATATCCACAAATTATAAGGTATATCCACAAATCATAAGGTATATCCACAAATCATAAGGTATATCCACAAATTATAAGGTATATCCACAAATTATAAGGTATATCCACAAATGATAAGGTATATCCACAAATCATAAGGTATATCCACAAATCATAAGGTATATCCACAAATTATAAGGTATATCCACAAATTATAAGGTATATCCACAAATTCCTCCCACTTGCTTTCGACCTCTCAGTGCCTGGAGATAGGTTCGTTTCAACACATTTGGTGGGATTGTCCAATAGCTCAAACATGATGGAGTGATATAGCTAGACTGGCCTCAGAAATCCTAGACACGTCAATAAGTCCGTCCATAGGGGTTTGTTTATTGGGCATCCCTCTTCCTCAATTAACGAGGAACCCAAAAAAATGGTTCCAATTCCTCATGCAAAGAGCCATTTAGCAAAGAACTGGAAAACGCAGATTCTTCATTTACAGGAAGTTATAAAGTAAATGACATCCTTATCTACGAGAGATTATCACATCTTAAGTGATACCTATACTACATTTCTGGAGATCTGGGATTGTTGGCTAAATTCCTCCCAGACAATAAACATAACATAGGGGTACTGGTCTGAGCGGGACCCAGACTTTGGTGCAGATCCCGGGCTTAAGATTTCTCACAGGTGAGTTCTGATTAAACATGGGCTTAAACATCATTATATGTGCTTTGGTCCTCATTAAGTCCTAACAGAGCTGCCCCTAGTCTCTGGAACTCCTTGCCTCGCTACACCAGATTATCCTCTTGCCTCAAAACATTTAAAACCTCACTTAAAACGCATCTCTTTAAAGAAGCGTATCACCTTCCACCCTAACGTGCTCATCACCTCTCTCCCCCTGCCCTTAGATTGTAAGTCTGCGAGTTTCTATCCTAAGTACTTTGGGAAGTTACCATGGACATTGGATTCGGGGCTCACAGACACGGCCCTCCTATCTTTGCTAAATGTTAATTTGTATGTATCTTTGTCTGAGCCTAACGTATGTACAGCACTACGGAATATGTCGGCGCGTTATAAATAAACTATAATAATAATAATAATAATAATAATAATAAATAAACAGCTTTTCCAGCTCATGGGTCAAACACCTCCCTGTTTTTTCTTTGCTTTCTGTTGTTATTAATTTGTTACCTTTTCCTTTGCATGATGGGCAGAAGAAGTAGGAAGGACTGACGCGTCTTTACTCAAAATGATACTTTAGCAGTGTTTAGACAGGACGTGTGAGAAGCGCCAGTTATAAAAATCTTGGAATACTAGAAAACAGGAAAATCTATTTGCACATAATGATTGTATTTTATATCAGTATTTTCATATTATAAAATTCTGAACGCATTGACCTGTGAGTCAAACTCGAATAATGAAACATATATGGAATTTTGTGACAATAAACATTTTTGATTTAAAGGCCGCGAGCTACGGGCCGGAGACGCAAACCCATAAACCAGTCTTGCGCATGTTGGATGTGCGGCCGTGAACATGATCAATTAGTCAAATCCGTAGTTACGGGTTTAAACGGAGCCAATTGCAAAAGAGATCGTCATCAGTACGTCACCGAAAAATGGAGGTTAGATTTAAAATTACGATTTTCGATCTCACCCACATTCCAGAAATATGAATAAATCAGTAAATATAATATTCTAGTCCATGCGAGTTCCATTATATGTATTAACACATTGATTGCCGATATCGATATAACACAAAAATTAAATATAAAAAAATATATTGTATAGAATCGGGGGGGACGCAGACGCAAGCAGACGCAAGCAGAGGAACTCCAGGCTATTTACTGATACAGGGGTTACATTTCAGGCTAACTGCCCCAAAAGTAATATTACTATCATTCCCTAATAATGTGGAGCAGAGGGATACAATTTTTATGGGGCACTAAGGACTTCCGAGGTAGCGTGTCTACGGGCCTATTAAGACCGAGGTCAGACCCGGCTAACTCCTGCTTGCCCCTGAGAAGGAGAGAACCGAGGCATCAGCATTGTACAGGGATCAGTGAGTCCCCCAGCAGTGGTGGAGAGGATTACCGAGGTGCAGAGGATCACCGAGGTGCAGAGGATCACCGAGGTGCAGAGGATCACCGAGGTGCAGAGGAACACTGAGGTGCAGAGGATCACCGAGGTGCAGAGGATCACCGAGGTGCAGAGGATCACAGAGGTGCAGAGGATCACCGAGGTGCAGAGGAGCACTGAGGTGCAGAGGATTACCGAGGTGCAGAGGATCACAGAGGTGCAGAGGATCACCGAGGTGCAGAGGATCACCGAGGTGCAGAGGATCACCGAGGTGCAGAGGATCATCGAGGTGCAGAGGATCACCGACGTGCAGAGGATCACCGAGGTGCAGAGGATCACTGAGATGCAGAGGATCACCGAGGTGCAGAGGATCACTGAGGTGCAGAGAATCACCACGGACATAGCGCGCCGGATCTCAATACAGGGAGATACGTTTGGTGCCAAGAGGAGCTGGGGGACTCAGCAGGGGCGCCACGTGGTGCCACCACCCCAAGACAGGGGACAGAGCACATGAGCCCTGTTATAAAATGGGTGTAATTAATGAATTAATATATTAATATTCATAATAATATTAATTATGATTATAATAATAATTATTCTAATCTCATCCTCTGAGATTTTCAGTGTAAATTAATATTCACACTGCTTTCTACGGCTGGACAAACTTATGTATTCAAAGAGGCGTTACAGATTAAGGTTACAAATGTGTATTTATTAAAATTCAATAATTAATACAAATTCATTAATGATAATAAATGATAATACTGTGAAAAAAAACATCTCTTAACTTTGAATATAATATACTGTTGGGGTGTAATTCTTCATGTGCATGTGAATAATATTTACCAGACCCGCGCACGGTGGAAGATGATGATGAACCAAAGCCTGGGGTGCTTCTTTTATTCCTTGTAGGTGGGGGAGAGGGACTATATAGAAGTATTGGGTAAATAGGGTAGAGAGGGAAAGGGATTAATTAGTTACCCATGGGGGAGGAGAAGGGGGAGGGTTACAATAGACAGTAGGGAGGTATTAATAGGGGCCTCAAATACAGTGGCAGGCACTTCACAACAGCAGAGCCATAGCAACATAAAGTGTATGATTGCTAACGCAAGAAGTTTGCCTGGGAAAATGGATGAGCTAGAAATATTAGCAGTACAAAAAAAATGGGGCTTAATAGGCATTATGGAAACATGGTGGGATGAATCTTATGACTGGACTGTTAATCTGGATGGTTATAACCTATTTAGTAAAGATAGGGGAAATGGTAAAAGAGGAGGAGGGATCTGTCTTTATGTTAAGCCTGAATTTAAGCCTATAGTCAGAGAAGATATTTATGCTGGCACTAACGGCATCATTGAATCCTTGTGGGTTGAGCTAAATAGTGGAGGAGCTAATTTGAAACGCATATTGGTGGGAGTATGCTATAAACCCCCAAATATAGCTGAAAGTGAGGAAATACAATTATTGTTACAGATTGGAAATGCAGCTAAGCACGGGCAAGTTCTAATAATGGGAGACTTTAATTACCCTGATATAAACTGGATAAACGAGACCAGCAGCTCACCTAAGGGGAGCAGGTTCTTGAGTACACTCAGGGATCATTATCTGGCCCAGGTAATACAAGAACCTACTAGAAATGGGGCCATCTTGGATTTAGTCATCACAAATAATATTGATATAATATCAAATGTAAAAATAGGGGAACCCTTGGGGAACAGTGATCACAACACAGTCTCATTTGAGATTGAATACAAAAAACAGAGTTGTAAGGGGCCAACAAAAACTCTAAATTTTGAAAGGGCTAACTTTAATGGGCAACGGGCAGCAATACAACATATAGACTGGGACAAAGAACTTACAGGGAAGAATACTGAAAATAAATGGACAACATTCAAATCCTTACTAAATAAACATACTCATCAGCATGTACCATGTGGAAATAAAATGAATAGGAGTAAATCACATCCCATGTGGCTTAACAATGACTTAAAGATCATGATGAGGAAAAAGAAATATGCATTTAAATTATACAAGAAGGAGGGAACAGAGGCATCTTTATGTGACTATAAGGAAATCAACAAAGCTTGCAAAAGGGCTATTAGACTGGCTAAAATAGAAAATGAGAAGTCAGTTGCAATGGAAAGTAAGACTAACCCTAAAACATTTTTAATATATTAATGGGAAGAAGGCCAGGAAGGAATCGATAGGACCATTACAATGTGACACAGGCCATCTGATAATTAGTGACCAGGAAAAGGCAGATGAGCTAAATAGGTTCTTTTCGTCGGTTTACACAAGGGAGGTACCAGTGGTTGGGACACCGCAACATAATGGGGCTACACTACCTTTACTAAATAATTGGTTAACGCAGGAAGAAATACAAAAGAGGTTGGAGAAAATAAATGTTAATAAAGCCCCGGGTCCTGATGGAATACATCCATGGGGACTGAGGGAACTGGGTTCTGTAATAGCCAAACCATTATATCTAATCTTTCAAGACTCACTCACTACAGGGTCTCTACCAGATGACTGGAGAAAAGCAGAGGTGATACCTATATTTAAGAAGGGATCTAGAGCAAATCCGGGGAATTATAGACCAGTGAGCCTCACTTCTGTAGTTGGGAAGCTTTTAGAAGGGTTAATAAGGGACAGAATACAAGAATATGTCTATTTGAACAGGATCATAGGTAGCAGTCAACATGGATTTATGAAGGAAAGGTCGTGTCAGACCAATCTAATTAGTTTTTATGAGGAGGTTAGTAGGAACTTGGATCAGGGCAACTCAGTGGATGTAGTCTTTTTAGATTTTTCAAAGGCATTTGATTCAGTGCCACATGGAAGACTAGTGAGCAAACTAAGGGATACAGGAATTGCAGTAAATATCTGCTCATGGATCGAGAGCTGGCTAAAAGACAGGAAGCAAAGGGTTGTTGTAAATGGAACATACTCCGATTGGTCTAATGTGATAAGTGGGGTTCCTCAAGGTTCAGTATTAGGTCCTCTCCTTTTTAACATATTTATTAATGACGTTGAGGTAGGTCTCGAATGAAGTGTCTCCATTTTTGCTGATGACACTAAGTTGTGCAAGGTAATAAAATCAGATAATGATGTACTTTCCCTACAAAAGGATTTGCATAAATTAGAGAAATGGGCGGCTAAATGGCAGATGAGATTTAATACAAATAAATGTAAGGTTATGCATTTGGGAAGGAACAATAGCCATGCAATCTATAATCTTAATGGAGCAAATCTAGGGGTATCAGATATTGAAAGGGATTTGGGAGTACTAGTGGACAACCACCTAGGTAACAGTGCTCAAAGCCAAGCAGCGGCTGCAAAGGCAAATACAATATTAGCATGTATTAGGAAGGGTATAGAAGCCAGGGAAGAAGATATAATTCTGCCACTATACAAATCTCTAGTACGCCCTCATTTGGAATATGGAGGACAATTTTGGGCACCACCTCATAAAAAAGACATTTTAGAGCTGGAAAAAGTACAGAGAAGGGCTACAAAACTAATAAGGGGAATGGAGGGGCTAAGTTATGAAGAAAGACTAACAAAATTAAACTTATTTTCGCTAGAAAAAAGGCGTCTAAGAGGAGATATGATTACCTTATATAAATACATCCAGGGTCAATATAAGGCTTTGTCAAGTGAACTTTTTGTAGCAAGAGATTTTCAACTGACAAGAGGACATCCTTTGAGGTTAGAGGAAAAAAGATGTCACCTTAAACAAAGAAAAGGGTTCTTCACAGTTAGGGTGGTTAAACTGTGGAATTCTCTACCAAAGGAGGTGGTGACAGTGAATTCGATAGACAACTTCAAAAAGGGGTTAGATATATTTTTGAATAAAGAGGGCATTTAAGGCTATCCTAGATAACTAGCGAAGGAATATTGATCCAGGGAGGAGTCCGATCGTCAGTTTCTGGGGTCAGGAAGGAATTTTGCTTTTTTTCCCTTATGAGACAATTAGCAAAGTTTCAATGTTTTTTTTTTCTGTTTGCTTCCTCTGGATCAATTAACAATTAATAATAAATAGTCCACATTAAAAAGATCAATAGAGATCTAAAAAGGTTGAACTTGATGGACTAACTCTTTATTCATCCTCCAATAATATACTATTAATAATTATTTAATCAACAAATTAATTAATAACTAATCCACATATTGCAGATCAGAGGAGATCTTAACAGGTTGAACTTGATGGACTGAAAGTCTTTTTTCAACCTTAATTACTATGTAACTATGTAACTACTATGTAATTAAAAAAGTTCCTATATCCCGCTATGTGTGTGCGTTTCTGCTATTTTACTAGAGCTGTTTCAATACGTATACAAATTATATATAAGCGCTATCATGGATTTTAGATAGAAACACATGTATATCTGAACAATAATACATAATATAGACATAATAAAAATAATTATGAATGGATGTAACATCATATTTCCAAAAGCAGAACCCCATGACGAGTGTTTTGAAAATGAACTGCCACCAGTTCAATCCTTTGGAGTTCTTGCTGTTGATGGTGACATTTATGTGTACCCTTTCTCCAAAATTTTGTAGGTGTTTGAGCAGTACCTGATCATCTTTAAGTTGCATTACCCATTTCTGCCAAGGTGTGCTGTCTGATACAATTGGTACAATCAGAGGAGACCCCAGGGTTTATTGTAGGTTAATACCCGTGGCACTGCGAGATTAAACTCTTCTAACTGGATAGTCTATGACACAGTAAATTCCCTGAGTAATCTGTTCCCCAGATATACAACGTTTGAACCATGTGTTTCTCTCATCCCTTGGTTTCAATGACACAAAACACACCTTTCCCTGTCCTAAGGGGAATATCATATCTTGGGGTTTAACCTTTTCTACAAACCCTTGGCAGTATGAATGGTTATGCCAGTATGAATCAAATACTGTTCTAACCTGATTGGGTAGACATAAGATTTTGGTGGGAAATCTCGTACAACCTTCCACATCTACTTGTTCTATGGTGGTACCATTTACTATGAAGTTGGGAAACTCTAACTCGTGATGTAAAACATGCGATTCTGTTACTGGAGTTCCCAATGATGTCATATGGTAGATATTCTGGTAGGTTCCCCTGGTTGGTACTAATTAATTAGCTTGGCATATATTTCCCTTGCAACCCAGCCAACTGTTCACCCATAACTCTTTGTGGTCAGAAGCAAACCTGTTCATTTCAGCTTGCTGCCAACCTCCCAAAGGGGTATGGTTATTATCCATAGCTTGCGCCAGGATCTTAAAATCAGTTGATAGCTCGGTTTGCATGAAAAGACATACAAAATCCCAAGACACTTCCCTTAACCTCCCAATTACCCCTACCAATATCTCCTGAATATGCTGTACAGCAGGGCCCTGTACCCCTTTGTCAGTCCCTCTACAAGTGTATTAATGGTTTATTGTGTGTGTAACCCTTTGGAATTTAACAAACCCTCAGACTGTAAGGTTGTAGTCAGACTGGAAATATAGATAGAATTCCCAACCCCTAGACCAGTTCCTACACCTCCCAACACTGTATCCACAATATCCCTCTTACTTCTTTTTCTGGTTATTACCCATCTAATTAAAGACCTTTCCATAGTAGCTGTAATTGGGGAACAATTTTGAAAGTGTTTAGAAACTAGCCAATCTGTCAACCTTATTCTCCATGAAATCAGCTGAAATGTAGAATCCCTCAATATTGGTGTGGGGTTCATAGCACTAATTTGAAAGGGATCACTGGAAAGTACTTTCTTATCCCCACACATGGGATTGTCGGCATAGTTATACACCCATGATGGAGCAAGTGTGGTAGAATAGGTCAGAGGAGGGGCTCTTGTTGTAGGCTCCCTCCCCTCATCTATTGTTAATGGTACCTTCAGTTGTCTACCCCGGTTGGATCCCACTGCCTCCCATTTTACACCTTCTTTGATCATGGTCTCAGTGATCACTTTTGTTAAGCTATACCCTTGCTGATTCATGGACATAACAGGGTTTTGAAAATTAAGGTAAAACCTAATATCTTCCCCAGTTTGTCCATTCGCTCTTTTAATTACCCAGATTGTCCATCCAAAATCCACTGATGTTATTATAACTTTTTTGTCCCAGCAATGTCCACAGTCCCACCCCCACTTAAAATCAGTTAATCAAAACATGGTTCTTCCAAATTGCCATTGTTCCATATCTTTGTCCATGCCTTGATCATCTGTGTATGACTTGATCTTCTTTGCCTAGTGGAAGAGGACGTTTGTGGTCCATCAGTTTCCTGGTTATTACACATAAATAATATTGTCCATAAAATACCCCAAAATAAATGGATTTCCATCTTCCTTGTTGACTTCTCATTGACAAATCTGAAAAGATCAAACCAGTATCAGTTCTTAGCAGAAATATCTACATCTGGGACTTCTGTCCCTTTATACAATTTACATTGGTCCACATGGACCCATTTGTGACCAGGCTGCCTTCTGTTTTTTCTGGGGTTTGATCTTATTACCTTAAGCACCTAATGTATCTAGAATGACATAGGGACCCTCCCAATTTGCATCCCATGGGTCATCCTGTTACTCTCATCTCAGCAAGGGAATGGCTACCTAAGTCTCTGTTCCCTGTGACTAACCTAGATACAGCTCTCCGCCTGTCCCCTACTGTACCCCATTTATCTTCTTTAAACCAATCTTTATTGATATAATTTGTGCCACTAACTGGGGCCTCTAATCTAGATGCTAGACCTCCTGGAAGCCACCATTTTACCATTACACATGGCTCTTTAGGAGAAAGCATGTACTGTTTCTCAGATGACTCAAAATCAGACATATTGGACAACACATCTATCTTTGCATCATATTGCGGGAATAGTGGTTTATACTTTATGATTTGTTTCCCTATTTTATCTCGGTTTTGTTGCCTGATTATTGCGGACGCTTGTGATGTTACAGAATTCCTCTATTTCTCTCACATGGTGTTGAATGTAAAGCGTCCGGTACTTGACTTAAACGTAGTGGGTGAGATCTTACTATGTGACGGGTTAAGTCTTGTATAGTCCTACTAACGTCAGAACTGCCCCTTACATCATTTCTTTCTGTTACTTGTTGCTCTTCATCTACAAGATGTAATCCACCATCTTCCTCTTCGGATGTACAAGCTGGCTCATTGGTATCAATTACTGCAATCGGATGTTGCTGATCAGATAAACATTTCCTAAGGGAAGCTCCCAATTCTCCCCTTGACTCATAATTATCTTCTATTCACATACTCTGCATTTATGCCACATTTTGGACAACTGTGGCTTCTTGACTAGTCTCTGTAATACTCCCCATTACAGCCATATTCATCTGGTTCTTAATACACATTAACAATTTCATACAATTCTGTAACTTATTTCTCTCTTTTGTTAAACCGCACCTTTTTCTTATTATTTGCTTATTTTTCTTCTCACATTGTAACCACAAATCATGTATTCTGCTTAGCATGCTCTAATTTTCAACAATTACTGGTTCAAAATCGCTACATTCAGCATATTTAGCAATTATCTCCATTACTTAAACTTTGATGTGTCTTCAGCACGGTCCCTAAACAAAAGAGTTGCGCACCCCAATTTGATTTCTCCGTCTGGATATCACTGGATCCCCAGAAATGAAATCCGTCTTACTCCAATTGCGTCTCGCTCTGGTGCCTCTGGATCCCAAAACAAACGTCGTGGCCAACAACTTTCTTTGTAGAAAACGCTCAACAATATCACCAATTATCACAGGTTACATTTTTCGTCCGCTAACTTCACTTGTAACTTCAAAGAGATATCGGATTATAGCCCCCCAAATGCAAGTTAATGTACATGGTAAGAAAAAATAGTTGGCTCGCCATTAACTGTTATAAAACTGGTGTAGTTTATTAATTATTATATTATTATTCATAATAATATTAATTATGATTATAATAATTATTATTCTAATCTCATCCTCCGAGATTTTCAGTGTAAATTAATATTCACACTGCTTTCTACGGCTAGACAAACTTATGTATTCAAAGAGGCGTTACAGATTAAGGTTACAAATATGTTTTTATTAAAATACAATAATTAATACAAATTCATTAATAATAAATGATAATACTATGAAAACAACATCTCTTAACTTTGCAGAAAGTCATTCTACAATTACCAAATATAATATACTGTTCATGTGCGTGTGTATAATATTTACCAGACCTGCACACGGTGGAAGATGATGATGAACCAAGGCCTGGGGTGCTTCTTTTATTCCTGTATTTGAATCCCACCCCCATACTCATGTTCTTTACTTCTTACTGGTCAGTTAGGTCACATGTCCTGCACAAAGTCACTTCGCTGGTTAGCTGTCCACACAAAGGATTCCTTCGGCCACATGGTGAACTGGAAAAATCCAGCTTCCAAAGTCACACACACCCATGTGTACAAGAACACCTTATGTGGTCATCCTGCTAATTATCTTCATTAGACTGTGCTAATCAAAGCTATCGCCACCATGTGGTCATTCGGCAAAATCATCCACTAATCAGAGCATTCAAATCTCTAAATGAGTAGGAATAAGAGTGAATGTAGATAGCCTTTCAGCTTTATATTAAAGCTGGTAATTATACCGAATTCTGATGCAAGGCGTGTTTAACAAGCCCCTAAGCCTAGACTAGCGCCACGAGAAAGTTCAGGAATGATACAAGAGGAAGGGTAGACATTAAAGGCCTTAAGCCAGGTAAAGCCCCTGGCCCTGACGGCTTCACAAACTCCTATTACAAAACCTTTGTTACTTAGCTCCCTATTTGTGTAGACTATTTAATGCCATAATGAATGGTGGTACCATGCCCCCCGAACTGAATAGTGCTGATCTTATAGTATGCCCCAAGGAGGGGAAAAGAAGCCAAAAACTATCGCACAATATATCTTTTAAATGTGGATACCAAACTATTAGCCAAGATTATGGCAGACAGGATTTCCAGATTTCTTCCAGATTTGGTACATAAAGACCAGACTGGTTTTATCCCATTTAGGCAAGCCACAGACAACATTACACGGACGTTCAATGTTATACACTTAGCAGAAAGAGAGAATATACTTCTATGTATCTTGGCTCTAGATATAGAGAAGGCCTTTGATACCGTGGAGTGGCCTTACCTGTACGCGACATTGGCTAAATTTAGCTTCAAGGGGCGTTTCCTTAACTTATTAAGATCCTACTATAACCTGCCGCAGGCCAATCTACGACTCCCAGGGACAGCCAATCTAGCTATAAATATTCAGAGAGAGACCCGACACGGGTTCCCCCTCTCTCCCCTATTATTCGCGCTGGCCATGGAGCCTTTGGTTCAAACAATTAGATGCAATCCAGACATAACAGGCCCCAGAGTGGGTCTTCAACATCTCTAATGCTCTCTATTTGCAGATGATCTCTTGTGCACATTGACAAATCCTAAAACTTCCATTTCCAACCTGTTGTCCAGTCTTCATGAATTTGGCTTGGTTTCGGGGTTACAAATTAATTTAGAGAAGACAGAGGCATTGGATATTGGGATACCCCAACTAGATCTAGAAAACATTAAGGCTATTTATGACTTTGTATGGCCACCATCCTCAATTAAATATTTAGGAGTCCTCATTACTAGGAGAATATCGGATCTGTATAAACTTCCCTCCCCTATTCAGAAAAAAATGACGATTGATATGCTGAGTCTTTCAAAGTTAAATATATCATGGCTAGGGCGTATCACAGCTGATGACTATTCCATTAGACACCAGAGAGCTGGATAAGTTACAAAACACCATTTTTAAGTTCATCTGGGGCAGTAAATCTCTGCGAATAGCAAGGCAGGCAATGTACAGACATAAGAGTCAGGGGGGCTTTCATGCCCAAACTTATATCATAGGGCAGCCGAATAAGAGTTCTTGCCGATGGCCCACTCGGGTACACGCCAACCTATTTGGGTATTTTTAGAGAAATGGCAACTGAGACCCCACTCCTGGCATATGCTAGTTTGGGACCCAGGTATTTCAAATATTAAAAAACAGAATCCCAACCAGATGATTAGACTTACTCTTTGTACCTGGATATGGGCCAATGCTAGGCATCACCTTGCTATGCCGTTGCCCCCCTTAACATCTTTTAAATCTTTTACGGACTTTGACTCTAATCTCAGTAAAGCATCAAAATAATGGTGGCTTTGAAGTAATTTGTACAGAGTGGGGGCTTGGTATAACTATGATGGACTGATCCCCATGAACAGATTATAAATGGCCTTAATGTTCCACCTCAAGAACTATGGAATTATAGAAAGTTTAGACACTGGTTAATGATGCGAACGCAGGACACTGGGCCACCAAAATCAACATGGCTGTCTACGATATGTAAGAACTTGCATACCACTAAAGGAATCCTTGGTTCCCTTTATTCATGGTTTAATGACCTTAAACCAAACCAGAAACTTGCATTTATGACTAAGTGGGAATTGGACTTAGGTAAAGAATTGGCAATGGGTGCATGGAGGGAGGTGCGCTCGAAGTTGGACAAAGGATCTCTCACTTGTAGCCTCTTGGAAGTCTGGCTCGGGGTTCTTCATAGAACATACTTAACCCCTTTCTAAAATGCACAAGATTAATCCTACATTAAATAGACATTGTTTTGGAGGCTGCCTTCTGCTGGGGGATTATAGTCACATATGGTGGCATTGTACGAAAGTACAGGATTTGAGGGGGAAGTAACAGATTCTTTGATAATTCCCACAATGGAGGTGTGCCTACTCGGCGTACATTTTACAATAATTCATGTTAGCAGCAAAACATACTATTGCTAAAAATTGGGAATCACCATTATTAAACTTGAGTGAGGTCATACACAGAATACATTTCATTATGATCAACGAACGATTGACACATAGTATACAAAATACGTATCCCACCTTTCTAAAAGTTTGTAGCTCGTGGCTTGATTCCTCATGCAGCATCGCAAATTAATGACCAAAGCCCTTGGGGTGGCCGGGGATGTGGATGGGCGCGGAGGCTGCGGAGGTGAGGCGCGCAGGGATCTGAGACTCAGCAAAAACTAATATAAATGATGATGGTGCGTCAGATCTAAACTTGCGCTTCCCCCTTGTCCCTGTTTTTGTTTAGTTCTGTTTTGGTTGATAATAGAAAAGAAGAAAATGTGGAAGGCAAACTTAACGTCCTGGACCCGGAGTGTTTTCTCTGGATAGGCTTTCTTGGCATCACCTTTTAACCAGGTCATGGGTCCAATGAAGGAAAAAAAAAATTATTTTATATTGCAGATTTGCAGGCTTGAATTAATTGTTACATCTGGCATCACTTTCCCTTTAATTATAAGCACAGTGGTGTGTTGATATTTGCATTTACAGTGCTATGGATAGGACTTTAATCCCCTTGTGGGTCCTGTCTAGTACCCGTTGGCTTTTTGGCTCCATTTGCAGCTTACAGGTTTGAAAGACAGTGGATTCGTAGCAATTTAATAGCGATTTTCGAACATAACAGTTACGAGCTTGACAAATCAAAGGATTTGTGGCCACGGAGTTCAAATTTCTAAGTCCCGTAGGTTTTTATTCGCCCTTAACCCACAAGTCGTTAGCAGGGATTTATGGAGCCAATTTAAAAGCCATAAGTCTTGCGGGCTATGGTTTTACATGTTGAAGGAATTTAATAGGGCTGTTAGACTGTTAAATGAATTCAATCTGTGTAATTGTTAGCGGTTTGTTCAATGTACTAAACTTCTTCTCTTCCCACACCCCATCTGCCCTCCACCCCCACCATCTTACCCCCTCTGTATTCCTGGATCACCTGGATCCGACTTGGCCCTTAAAGATCTACTAAATAACATTGACATTATCATAAAGATGGAAACCTATATATATATAAATTACAGAAAATTATAGACTTCTAAATAATAAAGACTGCTATAGAAAAATAACAAAAGGATCCAACAGAGGGTTTCATTAAATAACTAAGATGACCTAAGATGATCAGATGGCCTAAGATGATCAGATGGCCTAAGATGATAAAGTCATAAGCAAACAATGGGAAACACCAAAGATGCAAAACTGGCCACATTCTATCCCATTCCAAAAAATCATAGAAATTCACAAAAACCACCCGGGAGACCAATAGTCTGGGCAAGTAAGTCATATCTCTAACAGCACGCGTAGAAGACACAAAAGATGTCTTAAAGAAACTAAATGGAATAACAATAACTGAACACTCTATTGGTACCACCATAAAGGGTGTCATGCTGTTGTACCCCCATCAGAACCACAATACATTTATTACTTTTGGAGTTTGTGACACAATTATTTTCTTACAAAACTTCTACCACAAATTTCCGGTCCGGCAATGGGATCAGCAGGCGCCCTACGTACGCAGCGTTACCTTGGGTGGTGGGAGGAACAAATTGTTTTCAATAAAAACATGGACAAATTTACTAAAGATGAGAATTTATGGATTTGCTACATTGACGATATTATATTTCAATGGGATGGTACCAACATTGGCAGAAATGTATTTATACATTGAATAACAACAATATGGGTCTCTATATGACTTCAGAAATAAGTAAGACATCAATAACATTTCTGGATTTAAAAATATGCAAAACAAGAGATGATAAATTAAAAACCACCACCTACAGGAAACCTACGGCCACGAACAAGTGCCACAAGTAGTCATCCACAATCTCTACTTTGTACTTGAGAATCAAAAGAAACTGCTCAGATGAGCAAAAGAATTACAATCTCGCTTCCAAGAAGGTGGATATAACAAAACAATACAAAAAAATGGCAACCACAAAGCAAGGGATACAAATAGAGAAAATGTATTAATGGAAAAGATAATTGTGTAAGATAATGATAAATGGTTTGATATAAAAAAGATTTTCAACAGACACTGACAAATTCTGCTCGATGACACTGATCTCAAATTCTAAATAAGAGACCAGTCGGAGTTATCCAAAAGTCACCTAGAAAGTCCAAAAAAGCCCATGTGGCTTCAAAATACAACAGGCTGCTATGAAGGCTTGTCCACATCCATATATTCAGTGAAATGTCTATTATCCTGCGAATCAGAAATGGTTATTTATCCGGTTTCCTGGTGGAATGAGACACGTGGGGAAAACATGTAGGGAATTCAGAAGAAATACTAGCGCTACGAGAAAGTACGATACGCCAGGAGCCACCCAAGGTAATACCAAACATAAGGGTAACACAAAAGTGCTCTCTTTTATGGCTATTGGTCACATTGAAAGGACTAGAAGGAGATTGAGACAAAGAAGCCAAATGGATTTATCTATTAAACACTAAGAAACCATTTGGAAGGGGTCACAATCTCCCCTTACATATAAGTCTATGAACTACTTAAAGTAGCCATGTTAATATAAAGTATTCCAGGCAATAACATTAAGGGAGGGCTATAAACATATAACATGCCAAATACATGTAATTATTCTCCTATTGTGATATTATAAAGGGTTATAACTAATACAATATGCAAATTAATGTAAATGAAGATGATGATTCACCAACATAATAATGCCAAGATGGATATGAATTAGAACGATTCACAACAACTTCTAATAAAGAGACGAAATAAATGGTAAAATTATATTGAAATCCAATTAATAAAAACATACCAATCATATAAAAAAATCAATCTTAAAAACAAACAATGGCGGGTATGTATATGGGAATATACTTCTGTTATTTAAAGTTTGTGTCAATAACAAATATTTAATTTGGTGAATATACCACTAAACAGTGGCCCCTTTATTAAGATGTCATCATTGGGACATTATTATTAAATATCCCATATGTAGGGTCCACACTATATGTATATATGTATATAAATCTGTCACTAATAATAGCATAATACAGGAATAAATATGTTATATATTATAATAGAAGCAAAAGAGCGAAACGTATAAAATGTGCAATAAAAATTCTACTAATTTAAACCTGGATAAATAATGAGCTCCTGGCCGTGCGTCCTCCATGTAGGACAATTAATAAATGATTTAAAGAGACAAAACACATTTTTAAGTTAGTTAACGTTGTTTTTAATATGTCCGATTGTCACCATGACAACCATTAGGCTATAAAGGGAAGTCCTGTGCAGGAAGTGGTGACCCCCGACGGGTCAGACGATGTGCACGGGTTGATGACGTCATGACGCGTCACACAAGTATCAGCTACGCTCACAGCTCACAGCTATGCTCATCAAAGAAAGCGCAATCAGAGATAGATTGGAGGCTGAGAGGGATAAGAATGGAGGCTGAATAGGCTATGGTGGGAGTTATGAGCCAGTTATGAGCCAGTGATACAATAGACTCCATAGCTTAAAGCCCCGCTATCCCAATATGGTGAGATGAATTAGCAGCAGCAATAGGATCGGTTGGTGACGTACTACAATAACTCGTGACCTGGCCATCAAAACATGACGGCAAGAAAGCGTTACGGCTGGGACTGCCGCACTATGTGAGTCTCGGACACTTTTAACCTTTTACTTATATACAAAGAAATACAACAATTGTATTAAAAGTGTTTATTTTTTTAACATACAAATTGTAATTGAACAACTTATAAGAAATAGGTCAGACATATTGGCCCACAATAAATTATGTTTATGTTATTATTTTCTCTCTCTTCCTTTATATATACTGTATATACTAGCGACTTGCCCGTCAAAAAATGACGTTCAATAAAAGAAAGTGTTGAAATGCTGTTTGTCACACAATGTGAGTGTACTGTGTGCCTCAACTATATAGACCCCTCTAACACACTAATGAATAACACTATAAGTGCCATGAGGGTCATCCAGGACCCTCATAATCCTCTATTTAACCCCATCAGTCCCATAAGGGTATATTATGACCATTATGGGCCTGTTACAACGCAACATTAACCACATAAGTGCCATGACGGTCCTCAAGGACCATCATGACACTAAGTATAAACACTACACTGCACTATACCCCCCAATAAAACATTAAATATCAACTAAACACCCTCTACACTAACCTATTAACACCTACACTACCTATCTACCCCCTAATAACCCCCTCCCCACCACTCTAATTACAGAAATCAAAAAAACTAAATTCAAAAAGCAGAAATCGACATTACATAAAATAAAAAAACCTAAATCACCAAAAATAAAAAAATCTACATTACAGAAAAAAAAAACCTAAGTCACAAAAAATAAAAAAAGCAACATTACAGAAAATAAAAAAATACATTACAATCCCCCCCCCCCCCCCCCCCCACTACAGTAAAAAAAATTACACACCTGAAAAGGAAATACATATAATACATACAATACAATTAAATACAATACAATACAATTAAATACAATACAATACACCCCTATCTAATATACAATACTATCTGTATATTATACATCCCCCTATGTATCTAATATACAATACAAGCTATCTCTGTATAGCAACCCTAATTTTAAGCTACAATAAATTAATTAAGACCACTTACCTTTGAGATGTTTCTTCAGATCACCAACCTAGGGTAAAAAAGATTAAAAAAATTAATACAACACGTTTACATAAAATAACTAAACATTCTAAATATTCTAAATATTATACTCACCTTTCCAGAATGTCACGTCATCCTACATGTTTGCCTCTGCGCAGCTGCTCCTGTGAAAAAAAAAACATTACATTAGCACACATACATAAACATGTAACAAAGTAAAATAAACACGATCTACATTATACTTACCTCCCCCGATGTCTCCGGTCTCCTGGTGTTCTGCTCTGGAAGCATCCACGCAAATGAGCTTCCTACAAAGTGTTCCAGAATAAAATTGGCAATGGCGGCTTCTGATTGGCTGAAAAGGCCAATGAGAAGACCCCAATTGTGAACCAATGAAAAAGGTATATGTCATAACTAGATGGACAGCAGGACATGGTGCACATAAAGTACGTCACGGTTCTGGGTTAACATGTATGTGTTATGGATGTATTGTAAGAAACCATTTTGTCTAGCTGGGGCCATGTTGACTGGTTCTTGACCCCAAATTACTAACACTCCTGTCTCTTCCCCCTCCACGACCTGAGCAGAGCAGGTCACATAGTATAAACATAGTATAAATACAGGATCTTGCAACAGATCAAAGCATAATACATTTCCAGACCCCTCTATCTGGTCTAAGAGGGGTCGTAAAAGTGAAGCAGCCCCTAACAATAACCCCCCCCCCCCCCCCGCCTCCCAAACCTGAGACAGCTGGTGTGAGTAAAGACAGGAAAACCAGAGAAAAACATGGGTCTATGAAAGGAGGGATGGGTCTGAGAGGAGTTAGCTGGTGGGAGGGGAAAGTTGTTAAAAGGTACTGGATCTGAAATAATAAACTGAGTACTACACAAGGATATGGATGTTCTTTTTTGTGTCCTAAACCAAGGGATGTAAGAGGGACAGATTAGACATACATCATGGATCCTATCTGATACTTTGCTCCTACACACTGGGAGAACTCTGCTGACTTGGATTCCTGCCAGTCCTGGGTACTGTTATGCTGTGTTGAATTCGTTGCTGCTTAAAGGGATTGGCAAAAGAACCCTTGGTCCTACAGTTGTAGAGTAGGATCATAACAGTTGGTCGGCAGTGTTTGGATCCCTGTAAATATAACAAGCAGGATGTCCAGATATGATAGCATGTCATCTGGTGCCCTCAGGGACCTGATCCAGGAGAGAGGGTTCCACAGCACAAAGGCTACTACCAGGGCAGACATGATCCAAGAGCTCTTGTTGGTGGATGAGCTCCAGCAGGTGGAGGAAAGTATGGTAACATGGGAGGAGGTTACAGAACCTGACCCAGAGCCAGTTCCAGAGATGGTGCTTTCTGCAGAGGAGGAGGATGAGGTATTCCGGAGATTCCAGAGGTGGAGGTCGGTCATTCCAGAGGCACAAGTGATGGCCCTCCGGACCCAACTAAGTCGAGAGGTACGGCTACAAAACAGAAAAGAGACTGTCCATTCCTCTCTAGAATCCAAGGAGGGGAAGGATATAGGGGCAGCCAGATAAAAAATGGCATACAGCAGTGTCAAGCACTTCTGTGATGAGAAAGGGGACATTGATGGTTTCCTACAGGACTTTGAACAACAGTGTGACTTGCATCAAGTGCCAGAGAAGGAGTGGATTACACTGTTGGCTAGCAGACTAAGTGGGAGAGCCAGTGAGGCATTCAGGGCAATTCCCAAGGAGCGGAAGACCTATGCTGAGGGCCGGAGAGTGTTGCTAAACAGGTATGCCGTTACCCCTGAGACTTACCTGCACAAATTCCGCACCTACACCAAGGGCCCCAGGACACCTACTCTGAAGTGATGTGTCGGATGAGGCATGCCTGCATCAGTTGGTGGAAAGGGAAGGGGGCAACCACATTTGAGGAAATTTGGGATTTGGTCCTCATTGAACAATTGTATTTTATTTGTCCTGACGGACTGAGAGCATGGGTACAAAATCGAAACCCCACTACAGGGGAGAGGGCTGCCCACCTAGCTGATCATTTTGTGGCTACCAGGAGTGAGACCAGGAATAGGGGCTTCAACAACAATTAACGGGGGCTCCCCAGTCCCAGCACCAGTCCCCGGCCGCCCTGTAGCCAACCGCTCTAACCCTGCTACTTTCCAAGATGGCAGCCGACCTGAGGTGGCCACTGGAGTGGCTCCTCATCCCACAGTACTTAACAGCTCACGTCCTGTCACGCAGAACACAAGGGGTGGCGAATGTTATGGTTGTCATCAACCAGGGAATATAAAAAGAATGCCCCAATGTGCCACGCAGGGAAAACAGACACCCCACTAAGCCTGTCTACTATCTGGGGGAGTGGGATGTGGAACTTGAGGAGTCTGGAGTGATCCAGACCAGACCCAGAGAGGAGGATTTCTATCACCCCATCCAACCTTACCAGGGTGTTCTACTGGCCGGGGGTGAACAGGGATGTTACTACTTACTGTAGCTCCTGTGATGCCTGCCAGCGATATGGCCGCCAAGGAAGGGGTATCCGCGTCCCTCTTCAACCATTACCAGTAATAGATACCCCATTTCAGAGAGTGGCTATTGACTTGATAGGACCCTTGGCTAGGAGCAGCAGGACTGGGAAGGAGTTCATTCTGACCATAGTAGACTATGCCACCCGATATCCTGAAGCTGTTCCCTTGTCTAAGATTTCAGCTACCAAGTTAGCAGAGGCTTTATTGGAGGTTTTCTCCCGAATGGGGTTCCCTAAAGAGATCTTTTCTGACCGGGGTACCCAGTTTATGGCTACAGTAACCCAACAATTATGGAAGTTATGTGGTATCAAACACCTGAGTTCCTCTCCATACCATCCCCAGACCAATGGCCTTTGTGAGAGGTTCAATGGTACACTTAAGAGCAAGAGAAGGATTGGGAGCATCTACTCCCCTACCTTCTCTTTGCCTACAGGGAAGTACCACAGGAGTCCACAGGGTTCTCTCCCTTTGAACTCCTTTATGGTAGACAGATAAGGGGACCTTTGAACGTGATCAGAGAAGCATGGGAAGGTGACTATCGGCAACACCAGGTTTCGGTAGCCTCATACGTCCTAGCTTTCAGGGAGAAACTAGCCATGTTAACTGGTTTGGTTAGGGACCACATGCAAGTGGCTCAGGCCAAAGCCAAGAAATACTATGATAGGGGAACAAAGGAGAGGGAACTGGAGGTAGGACAAGAGAATTTGATGTTAGTCCCTCATCCCCAGGATAAGCTACAGGCAATCTGGGAAGGGCCCTACCCATATATTAAGAAATTGAACCCCCATACATATGTGGTAATGGTAGACCCCGAGAGAAAGGTCACAAGGGTGGCCCACATAAACAGACTGAAAGAATACCAGAGGTGACCCCAACATTTGCTAGCTATTTGTCTGCCCACTGGCAGTGACCCAGAGGAAGGAGCCTTACCTGACCTGTTAGCCCCAGAAGGGCTCAACAATCAGATGGAGGTGGTAGGACAGTCCTTACATTTAAGTGCAGCCCACCAAAAGCAGCTAATGGAAACTCTGGCCCCCTATCAAGCCCTATTCTCTACTAGCCAGGGGTGTACCTCTTTAGCAGTGCATGAGGTCCTAACCGAAGGTTGCCCCCCATTAAAACAGCCCTCCTACCGGGTACCAGAGGCAGTGCGGGCCAAAATCTCTGATGAGCTGCAGGAAATGCTAAGATTAGGGGGGATTGAACATTCCAGTAGCCCGTGGGCTTCCCCAGTAGTGCTGGTGCCTAAAAAAGATGGGACCACTTGTTTCTGCGTGGACTATCGTAAGCTAAACGACAGGACCAAGACTGATGCTTACCCTATTCCATGCATGGACGAGTTGTTGGACCGTCTAGGTACTGCCAAGTATCTCACCACTCTGGATCTCTCCAAGGGGTACTGGCAAATTCCCCATGCTGAGACAGCTAGAGAGAAGTCGGCCTTCATCACCACCTTTGGACTTTACCAATTCAAGGTGATGCCATTCGGGATGAAGAATGCCCCTTCAACTTTTCAGAGGTTAGTAGATCGGTTATTACAGGGGCACCAAGGGTATGCTCAGGCTTACTTGGATGACATCGCCATATTTAATAATTACGTGGGAGGATCACCTTCAGCATGTCAAAAGTATACTGGATACTATAAAGGGGGCCAGATTGACTATTCGCCCAGACAAATGGCAGATTAGGCCAGAACCAGCCAAGGTTGAGGGGATAGCTGCATGGCCCTCCCCCCAAACTAAGAAACAGGTAATGGCTTTCCTGGGGACCACAGGGTATTACAGAAAATGTATTCCCTGTTACAGTGCCATGGCCAAACCCCTAACTGACTTGACAAAGAAGAGGATGCCCAGGATGGTGGACTGGACCCCTGCTTGTGAGGTTGCCTTCCGGGCCTTAAAGGATGTTCTAACATGCTCCCCTGTATTAGCTGCTCCCGACTATCAACGGCCCTTTGTTGTACAAGCAGATGCTTCCATGTATGGACTGGGGGCTGTGTTGAGTCAAAAGGATGAGCAGGGATGTGAGCACCCTATTGCATACCTCAGCCGAAAGCTGCTACCCAGGGAGGTGGCATATGCAGCAGTTGAAAAGGAGTGTCTGGCTGTGGTATGGGCCCTTAAGAAGCAACAACACTACTTGTATGGGAGAGAATTTACTGTGGTGACTGACCATAATCCCCTGTGTTGGTTATGCAGGGTGGCTGGGGATAATGGTCGTTTACTGAGGTAGAGCTTGGCCTTACAGACTTATAATTTTGCCATTCAACACAGACGAGGAAAGGTCCATCAGAATGGACTTTCCAGACAGGAGGAGAAGTAAAAGCAGTGTAGCTAGAGAATTATCCGTCAGGATGATCCTCTATGCTACACTAATAAGAAAGGGGGGCATGTTGACTGGTTCTTGACCCCAAATTACTAACACTCCTGTCTCTTCCCCCTCCACGACCTGAGCAGAGCAGGTCACAAAGTGTAAACACAGGATCTTGCAACAAATCAAAGCCCTCTATCTGGTCTAAGAGGGGTCGTAAAAGTGAAGCAGCCCCTAACAATACCCCCCCACCTTTCAAGCCTGAGATAGCTGGTGTGAGTAAAGACAGGAAAACCAGAGAAAAACATGAAAGGAGGCATGGGTCTGAGAGGAGTTAGCTGGTGGGTGGGGAAAGTTGTTAAAAGGTACTGGATCTGCAATAATAAACTGAGTCTGCTCGAACTACACAAGGATATGGATGTTCTTTTTGTGTCCTAAACCAAGGGATGTAAGAGGGACAGATTAAACATACATCATTGATCCTATCTGATACTTTGCTCCTACACACTGGGAGAACTCTGCTGACCTGGATTCCTGCCAGTCCTGGGTACTGTTATGCTGTGTTGAAATCATTGCTGCTTAAAGGGATTGGCAAAAGAACCCTTGGTCCTAAAGTTGTAGAGTAGGATCATAACAGTTTACACCCCAAAATACCATGCTGATTGGATAACACACCTGTCAATCTTTATTTGAACCAATCCGAAGGCTTTATTGCCATCAGCCAATCACAATGGAACCCCCACGTACTGATTGGTGAAGACATCTGCGCCTTACCATTGGCTGTAATATTGATTGATATTAACAATAGCCAATAAGAATGAGCAAATCCTTCACCAATCAGTACGTGGGGGTGTATTCCATTGTGATTGGCTATTGTCAGTGCAACCAATCAGAATGCGCAGATGCTCCAACCAATCACCCTGTGGGGGTGTATTCCATTGTGATTGGCTGAAGGCATCTGCGCCTTGTGATTGGTTTAAATAAAGATTGACAGGTGCAATCAGAGTGGGATTTTAGGGTGTATCCCTTTCTGATTGGCTCACACATCGGCGCCTCCTGTTCGGGTGAATTTGATAGACAGCGTTTTCAACCAATCAGAAGGCGCCATTGCCTATTTGCTTCCAGAAAAGTCTCCGGGAGCCTCATTAACGTCGGGGATGTTGGTGAGTGCGGATGTAAGTATATATATATATTTTTTTATACAGGGCATGGCAGAATAGGATCCGGAGGAGGCCGGAGACATCGCGGGGAGGTAAGTACAATGTAGATTATGTTTATTTTGTTTTTATGTATGTGAATTAATGTTGTGTTTTTTTTAACAGGTGCCGCGCCGGAGAAGGATTTAAAGAATGCCGGACGGGACATGCCGGAAAGGTGAGTAGAATATTTAGAATGTATAGAATGTTTATTTATGTACTGTAAACTTGTTGCACTAATTTTTTTTTTTTTTCTGTAGGTGGCTGATCTGAATGGACATCTGCAAAATTAAGTGGTCTTAATTATTTTATTTTAGCTTAGAATAAGATTATTTTATATATAGATAGCATTTATTGTAAGTTAGCTAGGGGTATGTGTTTTATATATATATAGCATAGAATGTATTGTATATTATATAGATAGGATGTATATAAGATTATGGTATTTATTTAGATAGATTGTGTGATGTATATTAGATAGGGGTGTATTGTATTGTATTGTATTGAATTGTATGTATTTGTATTGTATGTATTTGTATTGTATTGTATGTATTATATGTATTTCCTTTTCAGGTGTGTAATTTTTTTTTTCTTTAGTGGGAGGGGGGGTTGTAATGTTTTTTATTTATTTTCTGTAATGTTCCTTTTTTTATTTTTTGTGACTTAGGTTTTTTTATTTTCTGTAATGTAGATTTTTTTTTGTGAGTTAGGTTTTTTATTTTATGTAATGTAGATTTTTTTTGTGACTTTAGGCTTTTTTATTTTATGTAATTAGAGTGGTGGGGGTTATTAGGGGGTAGGTAGGTAGTGTATTTGTTAATAGGTCAGTATAGAGGGTGTTTAGTTGATATTTAATGTTTTATTGGTGGTGTATAGTGCAGTGTAGTGTTTATACTTAGTGTCATGATGGTCCTTGACGACCATCATGACACTTATGAGGTTAATGTAGTGTTGTAACAGGCCCATAATGGTGCTAATATACCCTTATGGGACTGATGGGGTTAAATAGAGGCTTATGAGGGTCTGTATGGACCCCCATGAGTGAGGGGGTTAATGAAGTGCTTATGGGGGTCTGTATTGACCCCCATGAGTGACAGGCTTAATGAAGGGCTTATGGGGGTCTGTATTGACCCCCATGAGTGACAGGGTTAATGAAGGGCTTATGGGGGACTATATTGACCCCCATGAGTGACATGGTTAATTAGGGGTTTATGGGGGTCTGTATTGACCCCCATGATTGACAGGGTGATAGTGTATATTTGTTTTCTTTTATAACAGGTCCTTTAAGGACCTGGAACGCAGGAATTTAGAATTTTCATTGCAGCGGGGGTCCCCGACCGCGTGCAATCGGGACCCCCACTGCGATGGTTAATGTGGGGTTAATGCAGGTCTCCGAGCTTATCTCGGATCCCTTCTTGGGTAAGTTGTATGTGGCTGCGCTGTCAGCCTCGTTTTCGTTTTTTTCGGCAGCCATTTTTTCTCTCGCATAGGGGATTTTCGTGTGCCTAAACTCGGGAATTTGGACTTAAATGGAGGTGTAACTTCACTTTCAGAAGTCCTGGGTGCCCCCCTTGCTATGGGTAAGCTTTTTATGAAGTTTTTGTAAATATTTGGTGTGTTTTGACTGTTTTTAGGTGTGCGCGGTTCAGCCGTTATGGTTGTATTTTTAGTGCGTGTGGGTCTTCGCGAGGGATGCAGATATGCGAGCTCGCTTTGCAAACTCGCAAAGCGTGACGACGTCTCATAGTTTGACAACTTTTATATGTGATGTGTGTATATATATATATATATATATATATGTGTGTGTGTATATGTGTAGATATATATGTGTGTATATGTGTATATATATATATATATATATATATATATATATATATATATATATATGTGTGTGTATATGTGTAGATATATATATATATATATATATATATGTGTGTGTATATGTGTAGATATATATATATATATATGTGTGTGAGTATATGTGTATATATATGTGTGTGTGTGTGTGTGTGTTTATGTGTAGACATATAATTGTCATTCCCGGGTTAAATCCAAAAGAAACACATCAAAGGGCTGAGAAAAACACATAATTGCGATTCTCACATCTGTCATATAGACAAGATATATGGGGTCTATTCACATAAATAAAGGGCACCACCCGTGGAGAAGATCATCAATGATAATGGTCATTGTTTTTGTACAGTTGATCAAAAAGATCTATTGATTAAGATTGTGAGAAAGTTAGAAGAGGCCACTCTGTCAACAGATCCAATTAAGATATAGAGGGGGAAGACAGCCCAAATATCATATAAAAAAACAGCTGAAATTCACAATGGTAGAAGGAGAGGGGACATAGAGATCCCACACAGAGAGGTTCTGAGGTGACCGGTAGACCGTAGGTGTTAACTATACCCCTTAATATTTTTGATCCAACCCGGGTAATTATATTGCACGTCTGATTGATGACTAATTATTTTTCTTTCTCCCTGTATACTGATGATATATATATTGGGGTAAAATATTAATTCCTTTTTTCTTTCTTGCTGTATACCGATGATATGCGGGTATATATTAATTCATGTTTTTGTTCTTTCTGGATACTGGGGAAATGTTTGTTGTTTTTCTTTACTCTTGAAGGGTTAAAAATAATTTAGGCATTTTCTTTCTTAATATGTTGTAGGAGCCGGCCATTAAATATCAACTAAATTGTGATTATATATATATATTGTGGCGAAGTGTCACCAGGGGTCAGAAGAGAGCTCTTCAAGACTTCTCCCCAGGAGTGGGAGAGTTAACAACCTACTCAAAAGGCAGGGGTGTGGCAGCAATCAAGGCCTGCTGCTACCTCCAGTTGGAGGATTGTTTGGAAGTGTGGACCCTGTCAGAAGCCTGTCTGTGAGACAGAGTGTGGAGTTGCAGAGAGGTGCCTGGGACACACAGGCCCCAGTAAAGAAAGGCCTGACCTGGAGTTTGTGAGCAGAGGCAGATGCTCACAATATGAGAGCCTGGAAAGGTTGCATTCCATGAGGAGACCCCAGAAAGGTGATTACCCAGGAGGGAAACGGCTGCAGACATAGAGAGAAGGATGATTACAGGCAAGTGAAACCCCTGAAGAAGGTAATGCTGAATAAGATAAGCCAGTATTAAATATTGGGACTGTATATAATGAGAGCTGCAAGGAAACTATATTTCTTTTCTGTTCATGTTATTTTCATGTGCTGACTGGATCTTAATAAAACGTGGAGTGGAATGAAAAGCCTCCTGTACCTTCCTCCATAAAGCTAAAGAGTTGGTTAAAACAGGGCACTGACCCCGCAAGTGGTAGTGACTCTGTCAAAATATATAGGTTATATTTTATTTACATCTATTATTTCATAAAACTTTACATTTGTGATTATTTTTTTAGTTTTTACATTGTTTTTTACCCCACGTTCTTGTATGATTATTTGTTTTTGTGCACGGAAATCTATAAATATATGTTAATTCATAAATCTTATTTGTGTGTTTTATTTGTCAATCATTCTCAAAACAATAGAATCTCTAGAAATTACACTTTAATTTCTTACAGTTGGCGAGCCTGCCAGGAGAGATATGGTATGATATTTGAAACATATTTATGAGAATATTATTTCTGTGCTTAAACAAATTTCCATGTCATTTACTGGTGAGAAAATAATTTGGTTTACGTTATATGGTGGCTATGCTTGGGTTGTGTAGTCTTTTCACAGGTTTCAGTAAAGTTACATCTGTTGTTTTGGATAAACAATAGCTTTTTTTGAATAGAAGTGCTAATAAGGATATTGTTGTTGAACTAATACAAAGCGTGGTTTACTGGCGAATGAACTGTATTTGAGTTAGTTATAACAAGTGGTTACATATATAAAGTATTTTTGTTCTGTTTAAACCTTCTGTTGTGTTGCTGCATAAGCTGTTGGTTTATATAGCTGGTATGTTTATTTTTTCATTTATTTCCTCTTTCCAAAGTTAATTGTGAACGTAAGAAATTTGTATAAATAATGGAGAGTCTAATGAAAAAGATTTCTAAAGTTGCTAACCCTGAAGCTATTATAAAGTCCATGGTGGATGCATCAGACCCGTGGTTCCAAGCTACTGTTTGTTTCAAATGCTATTAATGAGAAAAAATTGTCCAAGTCAAAGGGGAAAACAGCGCTTATTTTTGCTGCAAAATGGATTGCAGCGCAGTATAAAATAGTAAATGTACAGAGACAATCGCTAGAATCGAAAGTATCCGAGTTAAATATGACCATAAAATCTCTACAGGTCACTGCAAATACAGCAGCTGCATTAAGTATAGAAAACCAGGAGACGTTATTAAAAAATAAACAATTAGATTACGTGCTACATGTTGGACTTACGAGGCTGGAATTTAATATGGCCCATAATCAGTGCAATAAAAATAAAAAAATTAGCTTTAAAAATTGTTTAGTAGACGAGGAGAGAAAAAGGCATATAATAGCCATATAAAAAGCCCCGTAAATTCCCCAGCAACTTCAAGGGTCATCAGGGGGAACTGCCCGGACCCCCCGAGAAGCTCACCGGGCCGGAGGAGAGTGTCGGCGAGCCAGAAGGCAGAAGAGCCGGCCAGGGAGATCCGAAGAGTGGAGCAGCACACCGGCACACCAGCCCAGGGCAGCACGGACCCCGACGGCCAAAGGACCCCAGCAGGAGGTGAGAGAGAGGGGCACAGAGGCCCAGAGGTGGGACCACAACCGCAGGAGTAAAGAGGAGCGGGCGAGTGGGAGGAGGCCGCCATCTTGGCCACGCCGGCCCAAAAAGAACACCCCAGTCCAAACAACGCGGACATACAGACCGAGCTGAGGTGAGGGAGAGGAGCATAGAGGCCCAGCGGAGAGCTCCCTGGCAGCAGAGGGTAGAAGGGAGCCGGCGGAGTCAGATGCGCGGGAGGCGGCTGCCATCTTGCCACAAGGGCCGGTAAGATACCGGGAAGAAGGGCTACAGGGGCTCTGTAACAATCTGGCCAACAAGAGGCCAGGGGGAGACACAAGAGAGGGCCTGAAAATTATCCCAGCCCAGATAATAGCAGAAGACTGAGAGGGGAAGCCAAGAGTAACAGCGGGGTAGAAGAAGGCAAAAAGCCCGCGAAAAAGCAGCCGCCATTTTGTGGTGCCACGTGGTAGGCCATAAAACCCTGCCAGAGCCCATAAAACCTATGCAAAAGCCCAGAAAACCTCTCCAAGACCCAGAGTCCATCCCCAGAGCCCATAAAGGCCACATACAGGTTCAAATCTGTAACCAGCCCAGAAACTCTGGCAAAGGGAGGCTGTGTCAAAGACCTGAATAACAAAAAAGAGAGACAGTTGAGCAGCAGCCCTGAAGACACATAACTCACAAATTAGGCCGCACAACATATCTTGTCTGAACAGCATATGACCCTGGTACAGAGAACTATATGCTGGTGAAAATGACAGTTTAACAGGACCACACGAGATGTCCCCATGGGTACAGTAGCAACAAACCTCCAATGGATCTAAAGAGACAGAACACCCCCCGTTAGAACCGCCTTACCATGGCCGTACATTAACAAGACCTCACTTCACTGGCCAGAAAATACGTACAAAATGGCCACTCGGACAAGTTCAAAAGCATCAAAGAAAAGCCAAAGCAACAAAAACATCCAAGACTTCTATAAATCAACAGATAGCAGCCAATCCCCAAGCAGAAGCCCAAAGTCGGACCTAGCAGGAGTGCAAGACCCAGTGGAAACGGAGGAGCCACAGAGTACCCCCATGGTTATTGCAGACTGCTCACTCAAAAAAATTAAACTAATGCTGCAGGAGGAGATACACTCGTCAGTGAAAGACCTCCGCAAAGACATCCACACGTTGAACCAGAGGACGCAGTTTCTGGAAGAAAACCTCGACCAACTGGCTGAATCACATGAGCATTGCAGGCTTGAAACAGAGCAAAACTCTAATCATATTAAAGAAATGCAAGCTAAAATTGAAGATTTAGAGAATCGGTCGCGCAGAAACAACATCCGCATCTGCGGCGTCCCGAACAAAGTAACAGACCTGATGTCCTACGCAAAAGGCCTACTGCACTCCCTCCTGCCTATGACAGATGAATCAGACTGGGCCATAGAGAGACTACACAGAGCAATAGGCTCCGCAAAAGACCCCAATCTCCCTAAAGACATCATCTTGAGATTTGTTCTGCAGAGAGCAAGGGACGCAGTCCTAATGGAGACTAGGAAAAAACAGGACCTGACAGGCCCAGAAGGGTCGAAAATACACATTTACATGGACCTGGCCCCATCCACCCTCCAAAAGACATCCCAGAGACAGGAATTGGCTGGTCATGGGTAGCCCATAAAGCTTACATAAGAGGGGTACTAATGAAATTAGCAGTGACACGTAGACGGCAGCAATTACAGGCAGAAAATGCCCTCACTAACAAGCTGCAAAAGTTAGAAAGAGACAATCAAGCCAAGTTTAGTAGGGAAACCCAAAATATTATCCATAAAACTAGACTAGAACTGGATGCGGTCCTAGCAGCAAGAACGGAGCTAGCCATTAGAAAGTTCTCGCATAAATTTTACTCCCAAGTTAATAAACCTTCCTCAATGTTAGCTAGGAGGCTCCGATATAAAAGGGGAGATAACAAAATAAACCAAATAAGAGATAGGAAAGGTAATATCACCAAAAAACAGAACAAAATAAAAGAAACTTTCATAACAGCCTTCCAAGAGATATACTCCACTGAGCAGGTTGCAAGCGAGTTCCAGATCCAGGACTTCTTAAGAAGTCAGGACCTCCCTAGTCTAACTAGAGAGGAAGTAGACAAACTAAACGTAGACATTTCAGTAGAAGAGGTGTGTAAGACGATACGTTCCCTTAAGAAAGGGAAAGCCCCCGGACCTGATGGCTTCACAAACATATACTACTAGCGAATTGCCCGTCAAAAAATGACGGCAATGCAATTGTAAGGTAGCTAATGCTGTTTGGTGTATAATAATGAAATATATAATACATTAATAAATGAATATCTAATGCTGTTTGGTGTGTAATAATGAAATATATAATACATTAATAAATGAATATACTTTACCTATTTTGAAGCATTGTGTTGAAGATCTGCAATCTGTTTTGATGTTGCTGCAGCATTAGTGGTGTGGAGCTGCTGTGTAAGCGTGCTGAATGTGTGCAGTGTAATACTGTGCGTGCGCGAGACGAAACCGTTAGCGTAGTGGTGTACTTCTGAATTGGCGTAAAATGGCGGGTTATCTGTGGTATGCGTCTTTGCGGATTATACGTGGGTGCTTCGTGGTGTTTTTCGAGTTTCGTGTGGTGTTTTGCGAGTGTGTTGTGGTGTTTTACGTGTTGAGAGTGCTGTAGCCTCGTTTTCGTTTTGTTCGTCGGCCATTTTTTCTGTCGCTTAGCGATGGTATTAGTGTCTAAAGTGTTTTATTTTTATTTAAATGAAGGTGTAACTTGTTTTTTTGAGGTCCTGGGCCATTTTTTCTCTCGCTTAGCAAATTATTTAGTGTCTAAACTCTTTTATTTTGAGTGAAATCAAGGTGTAAGTTGCATTTTTTAGGTCCTGGGCACTACCTCTTGCTGTAGGTAAGTTTTTTATGTATGTGCTGTGTGTATGTATTGTGTTTTGAATTTTGTAATGTTCGCGAGTTGCGTCCGAGTGTTGCAAGGCAACATGTGTGTTAACGTGTGTCGTATGTTGTTTGCGTTGCTCGTAAAATTTAGCGAGTGTCGTAATTGGTGTGTCTTGTTTGCGTTGCGACGTGAAGTTTGCGAGGGTCGCAGTTGCTGGCATGGAGCGCCTTTGGCGCTCCATGCCTGCAACTGAGGCCCTCGTCCACTGCCCTGGGGGAGCCCGCAAGCGTTAACAACAACTCGCATGCTCACAACTATATATGTGATTCCGCGTGTGAAGCGGAACTGGCCATACCACTGACAAAATTATGTAACGCAGCCTTGGGAAGGAGACCCATGCCCCCAGAGTTTAACCAGGCAAATCTTATATTTATCCCCAAACAGGGAAGGGACCCAAATAAAGTAGAAAACTACCGCCCCATATCCCTACTCAACGGGGACATCAAAATTCTGACAAAACTAATGGCGGCCAGATTGGCAGCCTTTATACCTAGGCTGATACACAAAGACCAGGTGGGGTTCATTCCTTTCCGGCAAGCAGGAGATATTGGAAGACGAATCCTGAACCTCCTCCATATTGCTAAACATAGAGACATCCCACTTTGTACCCTAAGCATAGATCTAGAAAAAGCGTTCGACTCGATCGAGTGGCCGTTTCTCCTAGCCACCCTTTCGAAATTTGGGTTTGCGGGGAAATTCACTAACCTTATCAACACACTTTACAAAGACCCCATAGCGAATGTCAACTTACCGGGTGACAGGGGGACGCCCATTCGGATAAGTAGAGTCACGGGACAGGGTTGCCCACTCTCACCGCTTCTCTTCGCATTAACAGTAGAACCCCTGGCACAAGCCATCAGGAGCAGTATAGCTATTAAGGTAGTAGGGGTGGGTTTGCACAACTTTAAGTGCTGCCTCTTTGCGGACGACATCGTGTGCACCCTCACAGACCCCCATAGCTCCATACCCGCCCTCCTGGCCCTGTTGGAAACATTTGGGAGCATCTCGGGATTAAAAATGAACGTAGATAAGACGGAAGCAATGGGCTCTAGACTCCCCCAGCAACAAATTAAGCAGCTTAAGGACAAGTTCCCATTCACAAGTTCCCAAGAATCTTGAATTGCTTGAAGAGGGCTGAAGCAATTCCTAAAGACCAAAATAAAGCTAGCAGGGGCAGAATGTCTGCAGTAGAAGGGCCATCACCACAAAATAGATATAGTCAGTATCATTATAAGCCTTCAAATAAAAACCAAGGACCCTTATTAAGGGAGAAGCCTTTAAATGGTTCACATGCGGTCAGGTGGGTGATTTTTCCAAAAACTAGTTTTTCAAAAGCACCTGATGCGCCAATGACCTCAGAACGGAGGCAAGAATTGGATAGAATGAGTAAAGACATGGAAAACATGAAAGCAGTCCAAGTTACTAATCAGATTGCTGTCCCTCTGCATAGCGATCCGTTGCATCTCTCTCACCTGTTGTGGAGTTCGGGCGGGGTAGATGCAATAGGCCGATAATCACAGCTGCTGTGGAAAGAAGATGATGATTGCCACTGGTGCCTCTGTATCTAATATTCACACTAAACAACCTCATTTACACCCTCTATCCACAGGAAAACAAATAATACTAGAAGCCTTTCAAGGGTCTCAGACAGAAGCAGTGGAATCTGGATTAGGGATAATGCCTTTGATCTGAGTGCAAACCTAATGAATTCACCTGAATCTGGTTCTATTCCAGGGTCTGACTTCTTGAGATATAATGGTGCAGTGATTGGTTTTGTAAATAACAAAATTTGGTTTAAGGAAAAAGGTGAATATTGTGTTATTTTTGATTCTCCAGCAGTCTATGCTATTAAGAAACTGGAAAGACTTCCATTACCTACACACATAGACCCCGGAGGGTCACAAATAATACAGGATTATGATTATGGAGGGAGAGGAAGTCATTCCTGGTAGTGCCCACAGTGCGCAAAAACAATGTTCCCTTCCTAAAGGTTGTGACTTTTATTCAGCAATTGATTCATTATTAGAACAAGGTGTACTGAGAGAATTACTAACAAATTCACCAATTTGGCCAGTACAAAAACCAGATTTATCATGGCGCTTATGTGTTGATTATAGAGAATTAAATTCCATAACCCCAGCCTGTACACCGGTCAGAGAAACCCCTACCCTTCTTTCCCTTATCCCTTCTTCTGCCAAGGTATTCTCCACACTTGACATTTTGAATGGCTTTTGGAGCATAAAACAAGAGAGAGAATCGGAGTACAAGTTTGCCTTCACATGGAGGGAATGACAGATAATGTGGACATGGATGCCTCAGGGGTTCCATAATTCGCCAACAATATTCCATAAAAAGATGGCAGCATTGCTAAAATCCTTCTCCAAACCATCAGCCGTGCTCCAGTATGTTGATGACCTACTACTGGCCACAGAGACGGAAGAAGAACATCTTGCCCTCCTGACAGAGTTGCTTGAATTGCTTGGTGCTGCTGGTTTAAAAGTAAATCCTAAAAAATGTCAACTCATGCCGACTTCAGTCACCTTTTTGGGGATGTCCATAACAGCTGAGGGAAAGCTTTCTGACCAGAACAAAGTGGACATTATCCAGAGACTAAATTTGCCTGTGTCTAAGACATCGCTGAGGTCTTTTCTAGGTCTTGTCCAGTACCAAAGAGACTTTATACCACAGTTTGCTGACATGGCGCTAAAGAAGGATGTACCAGATGACACCATTAGAACAGAATGGAAAGAGACTCGTACAAGATCTGTCATGGAAGCCACTGCATTGATATCGCCAGACCCTACTAAGACTTCTCATCTTGAAGTAGCAGCAACAGACATTGCCTTAGCTGCAGTTTTATGCCAAGAAAAGTATAATAAGCTGCGCCCAATTGCTTATGCTTCTCGCGTTCTGACACCTGTGGACCAGAAGTATACGGCTTGTGAGAGGCACCTTCTGGCTACTTTCTGGGCTATGCAACACTTCACATATATCGCTGGACTGCAAAGCCTGATGATACATGGCCCTCACAGTCCGCTGAACCTATTGTTAAAACCAGGGGATACTACTCTTTCTTCTGCCCGACTCTCAAGATGGACATTGATGTTAATGCAGAGAGATCTGGACATCACGCCAAAGCACACAACGCTTCTACCGGCTCTGCTTCTTTACCAAGGAGAACCACATGAATGTCCCCTTCCCTCTGTCCGAACCCTTCCAAACCCAATCTCAGACACACCAGTGCAAGGGTCTAATGTGTATTGTGATGGGTCTTCTTATCATGACCAGGGCAAAGCGTACACAGTGTTTTCCATTATATTACCTGATAGCGTAATCATGCATCTTGTCTCCCTCATTCGTCACAGTACGACTAACTAGCGGCGATTGCTCGCACATTGGAGGAGTGCAGCGAGACTGCAATTAATATCTATAGTGACAGCGCCTATGTGGCTAACACTCTCACAATGTTACCTGTGTATGTGCATAATGGGTTCAGATCCGCAGATGGAAAATTGTTAGTGCGTGCTAATTTGTTACGGTATAGCTACATAGTTACATAGTAATTAAGGTTGAAAACAGACTTTCAGTCCATCAAGTTCAACCTGTGATCTGCAATATGTGGATTAGTTATTCATTAATTTGTTGATTAAATAATTATTAATAGTATATTATTGGAGGATGAATAAAGAGTTAGTCCATCAAGTTCAACCTTTTTAGATCTCTATTGATCTTTTTAATGTGGACTATTTATTATTAATTGTTAATTGATCCAGAGGAAGCAAACGGAAAAAAAAAAACCATTGAAACTTTGCTAATTGTCTCATAAGGGAAAAAAAGCAAAATTCCTTCCTGACCCCAGAAACTGACGATCGGACTCCTCCCTGGATCAATATTCCTTCGCTAGTTATCTAGGATAGCCTTAAATGCCCTCTTTAATCAAAAATATATCTAACCCCTTTTTGAAGTTGTCTATAGAATTCGCTGTCACCACCTCCTTTGGTAGAGAATTCCACAGATTAACCACCCTAACTGTGAAGAAACATTTCCTTTCTTTAAGGTGGAATCTTTTTACTTCTAACCTCAGGATGTCCTCTTGTCAGTTGGAAACCTCTTGGCACAAAAAGCTCCCATGACAAATCTTTATACTGACCCTGGATTTATTTATATAAGGTAATCATATCTCCTCTTAGGGGCCTTTTTTCTAGAGAAAATAAGTGTAATTTGGTTAGTCTTTCTTCATAACTTAGCCCCTCCATTCCCCTTATTAGTTTTGTTGCCCTCCTCTGTACTTTTTTCAGCTCTAAAATGTCCTTTTTATGAAGTGGTGCCCAAAATTGTCCTCCATATTCCAAATGAGGGCGTACTAGAGATTTGTATAGTGATAGAATTATATTTGCTTCCCTTCTATACCCTTCTTAATACGTGCTAATATTTTATTTGCCTTTGCAGCTGCTGCTTGGCTTTGAGCACTGTTACCTAGGTGGTTGTCCACAAGTTCCCAAATCCCTTTCAATATCTGATACCCCTAGATTTGCTCCATTAAGATTATAGATTGCATGGCTATTTTTCCTTCCCAGATGCATAACTTTACATTTATTTGTATTAAATCTCATCTGCCATTTAGATGCCCATTCCTCAATTTTATGTAAATCCCTTTGGAGGGAAAGCACATCAATATCTGATTTTATTACCTTGCACAACTTCGTGTCATCAGCGAAAATGGAGACACTACTTTCTACATCATTAATAAATATATTAAAAAGGAGAGGACCTAATACTGAACCTTGAGGAACCCCACTTATCACATTAGTCCAATCGGAGTATGTTCCATTTATAACAACCCTTTGCTTTCTGTCTTTTAGCCAGCTCTCAATCCATGAGCAGATATTTACTGCAATTCCTATATCTCTTAGTTTGCTCACTAGTCTTCCATGTGGCACTGTATCAAAAGCCTTTGAAAAATCTAAAAAGACTACATCCACTGAGTTGCCCTGATCCAAGTTCTTACTAACCTCCTCATAAAAACTAATTAGATTGGTCCGACACGACCTATCACATATATAGTTGTGAGCATGCGAGCCAGCCAGAGCCACTGCTCACGCTTGCGGCCTCGCATAGCTAGCGCGCGGCGCTCCATGCCAGCAACTGAGGCCCTCGCCGCTCTTTGCCAGCAACTGCGACTATCGCAAACTTTACGTTGTAACGCAAACAACACGACACACCAACTGCGACCCTCACAAACTTTACCGCGCACCGCGAATAACATACGAGACACGTTAACACTCATTACGACCTCGCAAAAAATGGCTGCAACTCGCGAACAGGAAAAAAATCAAAACACAATAAGAGGGAGCATCCAGGACCTCAAAAAAACAACTTACACCTTCAGTTAACTAAAAATAAAAGAGTTTAGACACTAAAAAATTCTCTAAGCGAGAGAAAAAATGGCAGCCGAACAAAACGAAAACGAGGCTACAGCACTCTGACCACGCAAAACACCACAACAAACTCGTAAAACACCACAAACGAACTACGGATATTCCGCTAAGACGCATACCACACATTATCCGCCATTTTACGTTAATGCGGAAGTACCCAACTACGCTAACGGTTTCGGCTTGCGCACGCACACTATTACACTGCACACATTTATCACGCTTACACAGCAGCTCCACACCACTAATGCTGCAGCAACATCAACACAGATTGCAGCTCTTCAACACAATGCTTCAAAATAGGATAAGTATATTCATTTATTAATTCTATTATATATTTCAGTAGTACACACAAAACACCATTAGCTACCTTACAATTACATTGCTGTCATTTTTTGACGGGCAATTCGCTAGTCCTTCATAAATCCCTGTTGACTGCTACCTATGATCTTGTTCAAATAGACATATTCTTGTATATTCTCCCTTATTAACCCTCTAAAAGCTTCCCCACTACAGAAGTGAGGCTCACTGGTCTATAATTCCCCGGATTTGCTCTTGCTCCCTTTTTAAATATAGGTATCACATCAGCTTTTCTCCAGTCATCTGGTAGAGACCCTGTGTTGAGTGAGTCTTGAAAGATAACCGTTTGGCTATTACAGAACCCAGTTCCCTTAGTACCCTTGGATGTATTTCATCAGGACCTGGGGCTTTATTAACATTTATTTTTCCAACCTCTTTTGGATTACTTCCTGTGTTAACCAATTATTTGGCAAAGGTAGTGTAGCCCCATTATGTTGCCGTGACCCAACCACTGGTACCTCCCTTGTGTATCCGGAAGAAAAGAACCTATTTAGCTCATCTGCCTTTTCCTGGTCACTAATTATCAGATGGCCTGTGTCACATTGTAATGGTCCTATCGATTCCTTCCTCGCCTTCTTCCCATTAATATACTTAAAAAATATTTTCGGGTTAGTCTTACTTTCAATTGCAACTGACTTCTCATTTTCTATTTTAGCCAGTCTAATAGCCCTTTTATAAGCCTTGTTGATTTCCTTATAGTCACATAAAGCTGCCTCTGTTCCTTCCTTCTTGTATAATTTAAATGCATGTTTCTTTTTCCTCATCATGATCTTTAAGTAATTTTTAAGCCACATGGGATGTGATTTACTCCTATTCATTTTATTTCCATATGGTACATGCCGATGAGTATGTTTATTTAGTAAGGATTTGAATGTTGTCCGTTTATTTTCAGTATTTTCCCTGTAAGTTCTTTGTCACAGTCTATATGTAGTATTGCTGCCCTTTTAAAATTTAGAGTTTTTGTTGGCCCCTTACAACTCTGTTTTTTGTATTCAATCCCAAATGATACTGTGTTGTGATCACTGTTCCCCAAGGGTTCCCCTATTTTATCATTTGATATTATATCAATATTACTTGTGATGACTAAATCCAAGATGGCCCCATTTCTAGTAGGTTCTTGTAAGACCTGGGCCAGATAATGATCCCTGAGTGTACTCAAGAACCTGCTCCCCTTAGCTGAGCTGCTGGTCTCGTTTATCCAGTTTATATCAGGGTAATTAAAGTCTCCCATTATTAGAACTTGCCCATGCCTAGCTGCATTTCCAATCTGTAACAATAATTGTATTTCCTCACTTTCAGCTATATTTGGGGGTTTATAGCATACTCCCACCAATATGCGTTTAGAATTAGCTCCTCCGCTATTTAGCTCAACCCACAAAGATTCAATGATGCCGTTAGTGCCAGCATACATATCTTCTCTGACTATTGGCTTAAATTCATGCTTTACATACAGACAGATCCCTCCTCCTCTTTTACCATTTCCCCTATCTTTCCTAAATAGGCTATAACCATCCACATTAACAGTCCAGTCATGAGATTCATCCCACCATGTTTCAGTAATGCCTATTAAGCCCCATTTTTTTGTACCGCTAATATTTATAGCTCATCCTTTTTCCCAGGCAAACTTATTGCGTTAGCAGCATACACTTTATGTTGCTATGGCTCTGCCGTTGTGAAGTGCTTGCCACTGTATTTGAGGCCCCTATTAATACCTCCCTACTGTCTATTGTACCCCTCCCCCCTTCTCCTCCCCCATGGGTAACTAATTCATCCCTTTCCCTCTCTACCCTATTTACCCCAATACTTCTATATAGTCTCTCCCCCCTACCTACAAGTTTAAAAACTCCCCCAGTCTTTCTACCATCCTATCCCCTAGCACAAAAGCTCCCTCATCATTAAGGTGCAATCCATCCCTGCTATAGAGATTGTACACAAGTGAGAAGTCAGCCCAGTGCTCTAAAAACCCCAAACCCTCTGCACTGCACCACTATTTTAGCCACGAATTAACCTCCCTAAGCTCCTTCTGCCTCCCCGGGGTAGCACGTGGCACTGGTAGTATCTCAGAAAATACTACCTTGGAGGTCTTTGCTTTAAGCTTATTCCCTAGTTCTCTAAAATCATTCTTTACGACGCTCCATCTTCCACTAACTTTGTCATTGATACCAATGTGTACCAAGACCGCCGGTTCATTACCAGCCCCTCCCAATAATTTATCCACCCGATCCACAACATGCCGAACCCGAGCACCCGGGAGACAGCAAACTGTTTGATTGCAGGGATCTGGGTGACAAATCACCCTACCTTCCTAATAATAGAGTCCCCTACCACCAAAACATGTCTGTTGCTCTACCTATTCTGCCCTCCCTCTCCTCCAGTAGAACTGTTCTCCCGGCTGTTAAAAGGGAACAGCTCTATCTGACATTGCCATTCCTGAATAGACATCCCCGACAGTTTCACTCAATCTGGCAAATCTGTTGGTGTTTGCCAACTCAGAACTGGCCTGCCTCCTCCTGTTCCACGATTCCCCCTTCTAACTGTAATCCAGCTACCTCACTAGCCATCCTCCCTAGCCCCAGCTCCACCCTCAATGCTAGGCCCAGACATCCTCACTAGCCCCAGCTCCACCCTCCATGCTAGGCCCAGCTAAACTGTGCTCCGTGAGCACCAACCCCCTTTCCAGTGTGACAATATCATGAAGTGCTGCAATTCTCCTCTCCAGATCTTCAATTTGAGCTTCCAGAGAGGCCACATGCTTACACCTGTCCCAGAGGTATGGACCCTGGATCATCTGTTCCAGTCGTGCATACATATGACAGGATGTACACTGAGTGAGGTTGCCACTGGACTGACTCATGATTATCAGTTACAAAAATACAGTGAGAAAACAAATCAATGTATTTGTATAAAGATTGCTTTTCTACACCTTAACCCAAACAAAACAGAAAAAATATATATACGTTTGCTTTCTGTTTTTTCTTATAATACCCCTTTTCTTTGGATTTCCTCCTTTTATTTAATCTCCTACACACTAACTACACTTACACTAGAAATGATTGCAAGCTCCCAAGATCACACTTCCCTTGTTAAAATAGACCCCGGCTACTCGCCTGTACAATGATAAATGAGCACAGGATAGAAAACACTGCACTGCCTCACAGAATTTGCTACAACATAGATCACTCCCATGTGCACTCATAAAGGTTAAAGGTAATTCAAAAGGTACTGAGCACAGTTTGGCAGATCAAGCTGCAAAGAAAGCGGCAAAGCAGGCTGATTTGTGGAGTACTCCAAGGGCCCTTGGAGTTTCTGCCCTGACTACACCACCAGACTTGCTTTCCTTGCAGAGATCTTATTCTCCGTATGAGGTTGTTAGGGAATGGCATGTTGCAGGACAGACTGCGCCAATGCCAACTGAATGGGCAGATAGTACCACTTTAATGTCAGATATGGGTCAGAATTATATTCTCATGTATACAAAGAATGCAGGTTCTCCTGTGGTGTGTGTTCCCCCTGATTGTGCTGATGAATTTTTCCAAATTTTTCATTCTCACCCTGTTGCAAAAATATTGAATTCTGTTTGGTGGCCTTCAATTAAAGAGGATGTTAACCTTAAATGCTCGAGTAAATCCTTGCAAGTAAATCCTTCCCCTTGCACAAAAAAGTCACTTTTAAGATCAGCACCCCCACGGTAATCCACCTCACAGGGGGCATGACAGGAAATGGAGTCATGCTAGCTTACAGCTAGCTTCAGGGTGGTAGGGAGACTGCAGCACTGCTGAGATGAGGAGCTGAGCCAACAAGCAGAGAAGAGGAGACTGCACAAGTGCTACCAGAACGACGCCACTCTCTCCATAATTGAGGGTAGGACCCCCGGCAACGCTGCCAGTGATGATGGGGGAGCGGTAGCCATACAGAGTAAAACATAGTGTGTAATGCGCAGGGCCCTGGAGAAGGGGGAGGAGACGTCAAGAGAAGCAGGGAGGCTCATAGAGAGCCGGAGCTCCGAAAAAACGCGCCATTTTTAAACACACCGGAGACTGGTGCCAGAACCACGCAGACTACCTAAGCACTCCCTGGCGACTGTTACAAGCCCCAAGATAGCCTAAGATCTGGGGAGAAGTCCGTGGGCTCCTACTGACGCTGATGACAGGCAGCTGGAGACAGCCTGGGAGGGCAGGAAAAGCTGGAGGTGCTTTTGTGGATAATGCCTGACCTAGGAGGTGCTTCACTTACACTGGTTCAGTGATAAAATATACATGGAGGGAGTTGATGTTCCTGTACATATTGCCCTAGTGGAATTCGGAATATAGTTGGGAACGGTCAGTCTGGATGCTGGAGGGTAAGGTGAAGAAATTGGAACACAGGAAATAATCTGGACATTTAAGAGGTATGTTATACTTATATAAAGAAATTTCCAGACTCCCTGAGACACCTTGGGGCCTGCATCAGTGAGGTAATAATAACTCTCATGTCTTCATTTTATTGGTGAATTGTCAACTCCATATCTGGAGCGATATACATAATGATATGGGCCAAAGGCCATACAGACTAGATAAAAGAGGGAGAAAAGAGAAAAAAGAAAGGCTAAAAGGTGTACGGACAAATAAGCAGAAGTTTTTCCAAATCTTAAAGTCCTTAAACCTCCAGCAATATCTTAAAATATGGATATTATAAATAAGACAACAAGTTTCCCAAACTAAAAATAATTATTAAAGGGCGGAGGTTTACAAACAACAATAGTTTTATCAGCTCCACAGCGCCCCCTCCCGCTCCTAGTTATGTAGGCTAACAGCTATGCCCATGGAAAGCAGTTTCAAGGGGAACATTAGCCAATAGTCAGTTTCATAGTAGAGCATAACTGCTAATGGGAAAGGCAGGGCGCTGCAGCTGAGTTCTGGAAATTGCGCCTTGACACTAGAGGACACGCCAGGTAAACTGAAGTCTCCCCAGTGAATTCTCAGTTAATGTGTTTACTCAAATTTCTGGTGGAAATGTATCCTGATATACGCAGGCCTACATTTAAAGGCAAACTCGCAAAGATGCCGTCTAAAATGAAAGCAAGACAAAAGAGCTGAAATTTTAAAAACACTGAATATTTTTTTTCCCAGGAGCAAAGGTGCTAATACCACTAATACTGAGAAAGAAACTCACCTTAATGAGGGGGCTAATCGCTCGCCAGAAAAAGCCTCCCAAACTGTGAGCACGGGGAGCTCCTTTTCTGATGAAGAAGATATCCTGACATGCTCAAAAATGAGAGAACTATTTCAAAACTTTCAAACTAGCCTTGTGGCAGACCTGACCAAAAAAATCACCGAAAATACACAACTCATTAAAGAAGTTAAGGAAAGAGTGGACTCGATCGAAAAAGTCTGTGACAAATTAATCTCAGATAATAACAGCTTACTAATATACACTACGACTCTAGAAAACAAATGAGAGGACCTGCAGCTAAAAATTACTTCAATTGAAGACCGCAGTAGGATAAATAATCTGCTTTTGAGAGGCATATCGGAGACGATACCAGAGAACAATTTGAAAACTTATGTGGAGGACTTATTGGGGAAATTGGTCCCAAATACTTCAAAATCAGAAAATACTATTGACAATATCCATAGGCTGCCTCTAGCCAGACACTTACATAAGTCCTTACCCAGAGACGTTATCCTGAGACTGTACTCTAGATCATACAAAGAAACAATTGTAAGGGCCTCATATGAAAAGAAAGGTCTACCCTCCCCATATGAACATATCAAAATATTTACAGATTTATCAGCTCAGACACTAGCTAGGAGGAGAGAATTCTCAGAAATAACCCAGATATTAAGACAGAGAGAAATTAAGTATAAATGGATCTCTCCAATGGGTATTTCCGTATATGAGGATTTGAATTGGTATAGGATTAAAACAGTCCAGGAAGGTATAAAATTGCTGAAAGAATGGCAGATTGATATAGGTAAGGAGGTTAAAGGGGCTGAAAAAATGATACTGTCTGCCAGTAACTTGACCTGGCATACAAGGATAAGCTAAAAAAATGTAAATGTACCCATATACAGAAGGGGACAATGTTTCTAGACTTACGAGGAATATATTGTTAGTTCATTAGATAGATTAGAAGAAGATTTTCATAGGGTATAAAGTTGAAAAAGGATCTCCTCCCATATGTAATTTCTCTGTTTCCTGCCTCCTATGCCTTTCCTCTCTTCTCCCCAGATCCGTCCCTGTTCTCTCTCATTACTTCCCTTCACTAGATAATTGAGAATTCCCTTATAGGATTATATGATATAAGTTTTTTTTTTTTTTTTTTCCTTAGCCACCTTGGTTCCCTAATTTAAAGGGGAATACCTCATAATAATTTTTATAGCACATATCTGAATTTAGTATATAATATGTAGTTTCACATTTAGAGGTTAATGCTCATCCATTAGAGCAGGATGTCTTACACTCTCACTACCCTCTGGAAGGGGATACTTTCTTAATACAATATCACAGCACCTAAAGAGGATAGGGAGGAGGTGAGATGGGGGAGGGGGGTGGGCAATGGAGGTAGAGCTGGGAAAGAAAGTTATGTACTCCGCCCCCCTTATGGGAGGAGTGTTAAGGGTTAATATATTCTTCTAGAAGTTTATAACCATCTACATTGGTTTTGCAAGGGCATATATTCTTGCTTAACCCATTACTTAACAAGCAATCTCTTCAATGGTATCTTCTCTCCTCTATTTATTTTTTTTTCCTTTCTTTTCTCCTTTCTCTTTTCTTGTTCTTTCCTTGGCTTATCTGCAGATCTCCCTACCAAAGGTGGATAGCCACCCATGATATTTCGCTATATCAGGCTATCGCCCTGTTAACCAGAGTCCAGGATGTTGGTTGACTTAGGTTCAATATGTATGAATGTTTATGTTGAAAGAATGATGATTGTATTTTGGAATTATCTGAGGCAATGTAAAGTGGGAATTTTATTACTTATGACATGGGAGGAATCTAAAAACCATGCCAATGGGTAAAGGATTAAAAATCATCTCGCATAATGTAAATGGTCTGAACTCAGTAACAAAGAGGAAAATAGCCTTTTTGAATTATAATAAGATTCAGGCGGATATTCTCTGCCTTCAAGAAACCCACCTAAAGAGGGAGTCAGTGCAATATATGTCCAATAAATCTTACCCAACTAGAATTGACTCCACATATAACAACAAATCAAAAGGAGTCTCGATCTTCTTTAACAAAAGGTTAGTGGTGGCTGAAGAATTTAAAAAAATAGATCCCTTGGGGAGATATATAATATGGGTTGGCCTTATAAACAATAGATTGATAACCTTGGTTAATGTCTATTTGCCAAATAAAAACCAAAATAGATATCTTAAAAATTTACTAAGAGATATTTTTAAATTTAAAAAGGGATTGATTATGTTATGCGGGGACTTTAACGTGGTAACTAATGTGCTAATGGATAAACAGAGGTCCTACAAAGTCAAGTCGGAAACCCATATCAGTAAAGCCGCCTCTGAGTTCTCTAGCTTGATTAAGAGCTATGAACTACTAGACTCCTGGAGGGTGTTCCATCCAGACCAAAAAGAATTCACCTTTTTCTCTAATCGCTATCAATCCTATTCTCGTATAGACTATATTTTTGCAGATGCAAGCACAGTGCGAATGATAGAACATTCTGAAATAATTTTGGCACCTTGGTCAGACCATTCTATTAACAGTATTATCTTGGAAGAGACAAATAAGGTGTTGCCTAAGAACAGTTGGAAAATCAACCCATTGCTACTTAAAAAAAACGAATCTGTTTCCGCTATCAAAAGAGATATACAGGAATTTTTTGAAATAAATAAGGACTCGGTAAAGTCAGCAAAGACATTATGGTGCGCCTTCAAGTCATTTATCCGAGGGATACTAATCGCTAGAGCAGCTGAAAATAAGAGAAATCAGGGCAAGTCACTAAATCTCCTTTATATAGAATTAGAAAAGCTACATCAGGATAATATGAAGAACTCAAGTAAAGAACTAAGAGGGAAAATTAAGGAGATACATAATCAAATCAAAAAAATTCTCCAGTTACAAGCTGATAATTTCCTTTGGAGATATCAGCAATCCCACTTTCTATACGGTAATAAATCCGGTAAATATCTTGCTAACAGACTAAAGAAGCAACGTAGTCAGAACAGGATCTTAAAAATCCGAGATAAAGAGGGTAAAATTCATCTACACCCCGATAAAATTAGTGTAATATTCCAGGACTATTATACCGAATTGTACAATCTAGGAAATGATAAGCGGTTTAAACTTCCTGGCAAAGAAGAAATTGAATCCTTCCTATGTAAGATCAAGTTTCCTAGGGTTTCAGAAAAGGATAGTGAATATTTAGACAGTGAGATAACCATCGAGGAAATCACTGAAACAATTAATAGCGGCAAATCCAACAAATCCCCGGGGGTAGATGGATATGACTCTCTGTTTTACAAATCTTTTGTGTCTGAACTAAAGAGTCATTTATGCAACCTATTTAATGAAATAAAACAAACAGGGCATATCCCCCCTGAGATGTCAGAGACTAAAATAATCAACATTTTGAAAGAAGGTAAAAATCCGGAGCAGTGCGGGAGTTACCGACCAATATCTCTGATTAATTTAGATATAAAAATCTACGCCAAAATATTGGCTAATAGACTGAAAACTATAATCAATCAGTTGATTCATAGAGACCAAACAGGCTTTATTCCTGGTCGCCAAGCATCTGATAATTCTAGACGAATGATTGATATTTTAAACTATGTGGTAGAACAGGATATACCCTTATTGGCCCTGTCTTTGGATGCCGAAAAGGCATTCGACAGGGTCAACTGGGAATTTCTTCAGGCGGTCCTGAGGAAATTCGGATTTAACGATTTTGCTTCAAGATCCGTTAAAGCCCTGTATGTCAATCCTATGGCATATATTGCAAACCCTGACTTCGAGTCAGAAAAGTTTAAAATTGGAAATGGCACTTGGCAGGGATGTCCCCTATCCCCTCTATTGTTCATCCTCTTTATAGAACCTTTAGCTATCTATATTCGAGAGTGTAAAGCTATAGAGGGTGTAATTATTAATAAGGAGGAATTTAAATTTATGGGTTTCGCAGACGATATTGTCATTACCATGACCAACCCGGAGGAGGCATGCCCAAAATTACAAGAAATTCTTGAAGAATTCGGAAGACTATCATATTTTAAGATAAATAATTTAAAATCTAATACCTTAATGAGAGGTTTTAAACCGGAAGTTAAAAAAAGATTGGAAAAATTATCCTCGTATAATTGGAAATCCGAATATATCGTCCATTTGGGCATAAAAATGTCATTTGGAGTTAAGGATATCCTTAAATCTAACTTGGAGGATGTGATGAAACAAATTAGACCTATTCTATGTAACTGGAGATCTCTTAACCTGCCCTGGTCGGCGAGAATCGCTGCAACCAACATGAGTATTGTCCCAAAAATTACCTATTGCTTAAGATCTATACCTGATAGAATATCAAATAATTATCTGAAAACCATTCAGGATATTTTGGATAAATACATATATGGTGGGAAAAAAAGTAGAATCATGAAAAGCGTGGTCAGTAAGAAATATGAAAAAGGAGGCTTAAATGCCCCTAGTATAAAAGACATATATCATAAAATTATCATCGCGCAACTTATAAATTGGAACACCCTCCAGGAGAAACCCAGATGGCTTGCCCTTGAAGAGGCTATTCTTTGTGAATCTTCTATAAAGAACCTATTATGGCTACCATACTACAATAAGAATTCACTGGGTAAACTACCAAAAAATATACAATTTCTAGTAAAAATTTTGGTATAAGAATAAAGAGAGAATGCAAATAACAATTATCCATCTTTAGCCACCCCTATTGAATTGGTATACTCCAGAGACCCCTCCGTAAACTGTTATCTTTTGTATAGAGGAGGCATTTCCTTGGTATCAGAATTATATTACAATAACAATCTTCAGATTGACATATTCAGAGTTAATGAAAAAATATAACCTGGAAAAATTCTCATGGCTAAATTACGAAAGCTTAAAACAAGCTTTAATGTCTTGGGGATTTAAAACCCTAGAAATAAATTCACCTACTAAAATAGAAGAACTAATTATAAATAGAAGGAATCATCATATTATTTCAAACTGCAATAAGATTATAAGCGAGATTACTCCGTTTATTAAAAGTAAGGGACTCATAGGCTGGGAACTAGATCTTAATATGGCTCTTGATGAAGACAATTGGAGGGATATTATAATGTTGATTAAGAAATCTGCCACAAATCCAGCTTATCTGGAACTCTTTTTTAAAATCTTACACAGATGGCATTTAACCCCGGTTAGAATGTCAAAATATAATACAAAAGGGGACGCCCTTGCTGGAAACAGTGCGGTTTTCTAGGAGATGACTCCCATGTCTGGTGGAAGTGTAAAAAGATCTCAGATATGTGGTTAGAAATTTGTCAACTTCTAGCTAGAGTTTTAGATAAACATATTCCTTGTACCCCTCAAGTGGCCATCCTCCATAGAGGGTTGGAGTTTCTCTCCCCAGTGGAAAGGAACTTGGTTTCGCATGTCCTCTTGGGGGCCAAATGGCTGCTAGTAAAATACTGGAAAACCCCAGATATACCTACAATTAGAGAGTTAATCAACACTATTTGTTATAACAGAGACATATATATCAACGCTTATAGTTTGGCAAATGCAAAAAACAGAAATATGATAAATTGGTCTAAATGGGACAACTACATCAAACATAGTAAATTTTAACCAGAGGGCAGGGGGAAATAGTACGTACCTATTTCTCGGGTGTAACTCCATTCGGACCTAATTCTCCTCATTGGCCCATGTGTTTAAAATGTTATCTGCCTCGAATCTGAGCGAATGCCAGTATGGATGTACATTGTACCTTTTCAATGTATTATATAATCTAGAAAACCGTTCTACTTTTAGAGTATATCGTTGGTACAATGTTTGTTCGTTATCCCTGTTTGTTTTTGTGTATTGTATGTTTATTATTCTTTTTCTGGTGATGTAATATATTTGTTAAAATAAAAAAAATTAAAAAAAAATAAAAAAAGATCAGCACCCCCTCCATATGGGCCATAGACCCATATTCAAATTGATTTCATTGGGCCCCTTCCAAAAACACCAGGTGGATATATTGCCTTGTAGTGATTGATGTATTTACCAAATGGATTGAAGCGTTCCCTACTAGAAACCAGACAGCCCTTCCAGCTGCCAAAACTTCACTCTTTGAATTGTTTTCAAGGTGGGGATTTCCAAAGGTAGTGGCCAGTGACGGGCACATCATTCACAGGACACATTTTCACACAGAAATTGCTGGATATTAAGCATAAACTTCATATTGCTTATCACCCGCAATCTGGAGCTGTGGAAAGAGGAAACCGCACCATTAAAACAATGCTTGCAAAGTCTTGCTCAGGGAAACCTACAACCTGGAAAGATTTTTTACCTCTTTGTTTAATGGCCATAAGATCTACTCCTCATTCTACCACTGGGGTCAGCCCTTATGAAGCAATGACTGGTAGACTTATGCATACTCCTGGACTTTCACTACTCCCCACTGCAACCCCTATTTTACAAGGGGAAATTACTGAAAATTGAGTAAAAAAAGTAGCTGACCATATAAGGGAAATTAATATCTTTGTAGCACAAAACTCAGGGCGGTCCAGGAAACAAATTAAAAAGTATTTTGATAAAAAGGTGAGACCCTTTGAATACAATGTTGGTGATTTGGTACAAGATTTTGTGAAGAAAGAACATTCCTTTGTTCCTTCATGGAAAGGACCTTTCAACATTGTAGACAAAGCCAGCCCATCTGTTTATCTGCTTAAAATGACAGGGAGTAAGGGAGAGCCATTACTCAAGTGGTATCACATCAATCAAATTGAAATATACATAAATCACACTTATAACATCATGCCTCATCTTTTACAGAAATGGAACTCCACATTTTTGGGAAAAGATTATACTATTTGGACTTATTGTATTCTGTCGAATCAAATCAAAGGTTAAAACTATGGAACTATTATACAGGAAAATATAATCAAGAGAGAGCTCATTATTTGAAAATTAATTCACTCTCTAGGTGGGGATATTATATGAAATAGGTCATACATATTAGCCCACAATACATTATGTTTATGTTATTATTTTCTCTCTCTTCCTTTATATACAGTATATATATATATATATGAGTATATATATATATATATATGTGTGTGTGTGTCTGTATATGTGTAGAGATATAAATGTCATTAAAAGGTCAGTCAGTCATTCCCGGGTTAAATTCCAAAAGAAACACAACAAAGTGCTGAAAAAAACACATAATTGCAATTCTCACATCTACAGGGCACCACCCGTGGAGAAGATCATCAATGATAATGGACATTGTTTTTGTACAGTTGATCAAAAAGATCTATTGATTAAGATTGTGAGAAAGTCAGAAGAGGCCACTCTGTCAACAGATCCAATTAAGATATAGAGGGGGAAGACAGCCCAAATATCATATACAAAAACAGCTGAAATTCACAATGGTAGAAGGAGAGGGGACATAGAGATCCCACACAGAGAGGTTCTGAGGTGACCGGTAGACCGTAGGTGTTCACTAAACCCCTTAATATTTTTGATCCACCCAGGGTAATTATATTGCATGTCTGATTGATGACTAATTATTTTTCTTTCTCTTTGTATACTGATGATATATATATTGAGGTAAAAATATGAATTACTGTTTTCTTTCTTGCTGTATAACGATGATATGTGGGTATATATTAATGTTTTTGTTCTTTCTGGATACTGGGGAAATGTTTGTTGTTTTTCTTTACTCTTGAAGGGTTAAGAATAATTTAGGTATTTTCTTTCTTAATATGTTGTAGGAGCCAGCCACTAAATATCAACTAAATTGTGCTTATATATATATATATATATATATATATATATATACAGTAGGTTATATTTTGTTTACATCTATTATTTCATAAAACTTTACATTTGTGATTATTTTTTTCTACTTTGTTTTCCCATACGTTCTTGTATGATTATTTGTTTTTGTGCACGGAAATATATAAATATATGTTAATTCATAAATCTTATTTGTGTGTTTTATTTGTCAATCATTCTCAAAAGAATAGAATCTCTAGAAATTACACTTCAATTTCTTACAAACTAGTAAATCTTTTTTTGTAACAATATTAACTTTTTTAATATTCAGGTATGCAGAAATAATATAACAATAGGTCAAGTTTGCATGAATCAGTATGCATGAATCATTTTTTTTGAATGTCCAAGTGGTTCCCTTAAAAAGAGCGTATCAGACTTGTAAGTTAGTCTATGGGATATAACCACAATTTTTTTGTTTTTGTTCTTTTAGTTCTTGAAAATGGCACATAGAGATCCTATGTGAAATAGTGGTCCTCTAAAAAGAGACCGCCAGACATATAAGTTTGTCCACCGGGTATAACCACTCTTCTCTATGTTTTTTTGCCATTTTATAGAGTTTCTTATTGAAATAGTAGTTCTCTAAAAAGAGTCCAAGTGACATCAACTCGTCCTCAAAATAAAACCACTTTTCTCTATGTTTACAGAACCTCATAGTAGACACTGCTTTTTGTAAAAATTTTGCCATCATCTAATAAATCACCCTTACTTTGGTTTTCTTCAATATGAACTTTAATTTACTCTGGATTATTGCATCTGGAAAAAGCTACATAGAGTTGTCCATGGGCAAATACAGGTTCCTGTAAAAAAATACCCACAGACTTAAAAGTTTGTCCTTGTAATTTATTAATGGGATATTGTCTCCTTTGAAGGACAAAAGGTAAACCACTCTCACTTGGAGTCAAATCAATTCTTGGTATAAGAACTTGTTCACCTTTATGGGTACCAGTCATAATTTCTGCATGTATAATATGATCTTTTTCAAATCCTGCACAATTAATCTGGTCCCGTTACAAAGTCCTTTTTTGGGATTCACATTTCTCAGTAGCATCACTTTTGCCCCTTTTTTAAGTTGAAAAACATGCGGTGACATTCCAGAGGGAGTTAAAGAATTGATAAATTCTATAGCAAAGTTTTATTCACTGTCTTTGCCATGAGCCAGAACCGAATCTGCACGATAATAATATTTTGTGGGTGCATTGATGAATTTTAAAATTTTGTTATGTAGAATCAAGGCATCTATATTTTTTGATGTTAATATCACTTTGTTTGCATTGTCTGAGTAATCGTCGTTATTGATCATATTGAGAAAGATTGCCAATATTAGAGACTCTTTGCAAATCATTTGTGATGGAATTTCAATGGTATAATCACGTAGATTAGTTATTTTTTGGAAGGTTTACCTCTCCAATTTGAATTAGCCAATCATTGAATTGATTTTGGCCTTCAGATCTCAAATTTAGTTATAATTTAAGGTTGTCAATATTTTACAGTTTACTTGTCTTTATACATGTTTCGACGATGTTAGTCCTATTTCCATGTTGCACAACAGGTAATGTTTGCCTAAAATCTCCTCCTAATAACATCACCTTTCCACCAAATGGCAAATCATATTCCATAACTTCTTTTAATAATCGATCAATACATTGCAGGGCATGACATGACATCATTGTTGCTTCATCTATTCTAATTAATTTACTTTTTTTTTATTTTTTGGCTTGTAATTAATTCATTTGAATATCTGACACTGATGTTTCTAAAATGGGAAAAGCAGTTAAAAAAAAATTTGCACAGTTCTGCCACCTTCTAACAAAAGTGCAGCAATTCCAGCAGTTTCAAGTGGCATTGCAATTTGACCCTGTACACAAATGTAACTCATCAAGCAATTATACAGATAAGTTTTCCAGATCCACCAGGGCCATCTAGATAGAAATAACGGTCTTTGACCATGTCATCATCTGTTGCATTTGTTTATGCGTTAAATGCTTGCAATTGTAATGTATATAAAGTTGAAAGTTTTTCTTGTGTTTTTTGGTTTTGAATCTCAGCGTCATTGTCGTCAGTTTATTTCATCTATAAGTCCTGGATCAGGCAAATTAAAACTTGCACAATTTAATCCTTGAGCAAGAAATATCTCTTGAATTTCCATTAATGCTCTCAATAGCACAATGGTCTCATTGAATCGTTTAAAAAAAATCTTCACACATATTTAATTTAATTCTTTCCCACAAAGATAATGTATCAGGTACATTGCAAAAGATGCAAATGAATGCAAATTGTTCTCTTATTTGCTTTGGCATTTGACATAGTGCTGCTTCTTCTAGATATGTCTCCCATTCCGTATCATCTGCTATGAAGTTTTTATGTATTGCAGCTAATTGGAAAGTATCATAAACAATGTCATTTAACTGTGCGTAAATGTTCATAACTTTGGGCACCAGGAACATGTAAACTAAATAATCTTAAACTAAAACTGAAACGTTCATTGTCTCTTGGACTGATGGTATAAATTCTTGGGATAATTTTATTAGTATGTTTTTTTCGTTGTTGCCATTGGCCATTTACGAATACATAGTAATATGGAACCTCAATGTATAAAAATGACCTGGCCTTAGTGTCCTTACAATTTAATTTAATACCAAGCAGTAAGTGTTGTTGCTCTATGTTCATTTTGTGCTAGAGCATTTCTTTAATTCCCTGCAGTAAAGCAAACAAACTGACCTTGTGGCAAATGTACAGCTAACCGATACATAGCATGTGACCGATCATGCATCTTAAATTTGAGAAGACGCCACATTGCTTCTGGAGCACTTACATAGCGAGGATCTAAATAACATGAAGTCCATAATGTAAAATTGGATTGTCTTGTTCATTTTGTGCACCTTGCACAACAACAGTTGCTGCATCATATCCTTTGAAAATATATTTATACACAAATTTGATGGATTTGATAGAAGTGCAAGTTTCCACGTTTGTGTGTGCATTGTACTTCATCGGCAAAGGTGGATTGTATGTAACTACTTATCTATTATCGACCTTCTGGCCACGAATAATAGCAATGTGTCCTTCTCTTCTTTTATACAAAGGGTATCCATCACAATTAGCATAGGTTTGCAATTGAAATTGTTTTGGGAACTCATTTGGGCATTTTTTATTTTCCATACATGGAGAATTTGGATTGAGATCTCCACATGGACCATGAATCATTCTATGGGTTACAATGTCATAACGCTTTGAATATTTTTCTGGATGTGGCAATTCAGCAGTAATTACGGAATCCACTCTGTCTGCCGTATTCAATTTATCTTTTTCTTGCAGGATTAAAAGTATGTGTGCATGTGGCAGGCCTCTTTTTTTAAATTTAATGGTATAAACAAAAGCCACACATTTCCCAAATAAATGTCTTTTAGTTATATCATGTATTAATGAATTTAGTTGTTTTTTTTAAACTCTAGCCAATAAATCTGGTTTGTCTGAAGTAGTTTGGCCAAGGTGCAAATTTTCCTTGATCTCTGGCCATTGTGGATTACATGTGAATATAATGATTACATTTAGTCACAATAGCCATGGCATCATTGTATTTTTCTCGCATATTGCGAGGAGATCCTTGGAAAGAAGATGGCAAAATGATTGCTCTTCCAGCTGGACTGTCTCTGTTTGCAGCCAATTCAGCAACATAATCCATCAATCCACAATATTGTTCATTCTCAAAGCTTTTTTTGGTGAAATTTGACCAAGTTTGGATTATTTGCTTTGACTTGTAGATATGAATCAATAATCCGTTGTTGTGGGAGTTTTGCCCCCACATAAAATAGGATTAAAATTATCATGAATAGCAGTTTGTGCCACTTTATATTCCAGCATATAAATATTATTTCTAACACAAACTTTACTATTGGGATAACATTGCAATTGTAATTTTGGTTGCCATCCTGGCTCACCATTTGGGAAGAAAATGGGATATGTCATTGGATCCAAATTACTACTTAATATATTTATATTTATAAAAGGTTGGTCTTCACTGCGTGGATATATTCTAATATCCCGGCGCCAAAAGGTGGTTAACCATCATCATTTTTAAAGACCATGACAACCTCATTCGCTGTTGGTAAATTATAACATCTTTGATCAGTATGGCGATCTCTTTTGAAAACCATATTTACTTTTGGCATTGGCAATTGATTTATTTGCGCATGTGCCTGTGGTACTTTTTCAACCTCTGCTAATTTTTTGTATGCTTGACTATATGGGTTGTTGGCCATAATTTTATACAGCTGTTCAAAGACTATTGGTAAGCATTGTTTATTTTCCGGAAGCGTCATCTTCCATTGTATCTAAGACATATAACTGTGCAAATTTCCTTTGCTCTCCTTCTTGTGGATGTAAATGTGAAGTCCAGTGGTAAATTTGTCCTTGTACTGAAACAGTAAGTACCATTTCCTGGGACATTTTCTGCTAATGTAGAAACCCATTGAAGCAAAATAAATTGCACTGTTATAAGACCTATTTTTAAATTGCTATAATTTGGAAATTTTGGATCACTCATTATACTTTGTAAATATTCTGGAAATGTGTGTCTTTCTGGGAGTCTTACCTTTCCTTTCTGACAGCAACTAAAAAACTCTCCATCAGTTGGTCTTTCCTTCAGAAAATTATACGCCCCACAAAACTGACAACCCACATTTATTAATCCACAATAATGAGTGTCTACTGTTAGTGCTGTAAATAAGGGACTATCCTGAGCTTCCTGAACATAGCTATAACTACCACTGTGTGTATGAACATTGGTGTCATGAGGCAATATTGGGTCATAAGGCAATGTTTCACAGACACGTTTTTGTTTACTTTTTCTTTTCTTTGAAGCTCCATTAGACTCAGATTGTCCTTTTTTACAAATTTTTCTTTTATTTAGAAGTCTCTATCGGTCTTCTTCTCTTAATCGTTGCAAGGTCTCGGGGGCTGTGCATCTTTCCATCTTTTTCTTCCGTTTCCTTGCCATTCATCTTTGACGTTGATTCTTGTCTTCTGCGTTATCCGCCATTGTAATCTGTAATTGTAAATACAGGTGTAAGATCTAAAATGTTTTTTTTTTTTATTGTTCATATTGTTTTTAGGTGTCATCAATGCAAAACCTAAAGAGCAGTAATGAAACAGTAAAAATACTTGAAATGCATTAATAATTTTTTCATTAAATTAATTAATCAATGTGTTATTTTTAAATGGCATACATAAAAACATTAAAGAGCTACGCATCTATATAGTGATAAATACGTTAAGGGGATTTAGTAATTATTAAGTAATTATTAAGTGATTAATAAATAAATATACGTTAATTAATTAATCAATAACTGTCATCAATGCAAAACAAAAAGACTTAATCCTATTTTCCTAAAGAAGTGCATCATTAAATCCTATACCTATAAAGTTTATCTTATTGCAGATAAAAATCCTGGGCTTCAGTCTTCAGGCAGCTGCAGAGATGAGGAAACTGTAAAATGACATGAAACACATTTTAAATGTTTGGATTCAAATACTCCTTTAATCATTTAAAGTATCATGTTTAATTGGCATACATGCAAAACGTAAAGGTCTAAATATCGATATATTCATAAATAAATTCTGTATAAAATATTACATTTTAGCAGGTGTCAGAGCCTAATAAACTGATGTAAATATTTAACTGCTTTGATGGTCCTATCCATGTCACCCAATGAGCAGTAATACAGATACTGATATTATTAGTTAATGAAAGTGGTACAGTTCTCCCCAAATGGAGGTGCCCGATGATAATAAACCGATTTAAATATTTAACTGCTTTGAGGGGCCTATCCCTGTCAGTCAATGAGCAGTAAAACAATTAATAGTTAATAAATTAATATACGTTAATGAGCATTAATCCAGATTTATAAGAGGAGTGTAAAATTACTAATTAATAATTCATTAATACATTAATATATGTTAATTAATCAATGACAATCATCAATCCAAAACAAAAAAGACTTAATCTTTTTTTCCTAAAGAGCACCATTAAATCCTATACCTGTAATCTTATTGCAGATCAAATGCTGCAGAGCTCACTCTCTGTGTTCAGTCAGCTGCACAGATGATTAAACTGTAAAATAACATGAAAAGCATTTGTAATGTTTGGATTCAATTAATTCATGAATCACAAATGAATACATAAATCATTTAAAGTATCATGTTTAATTAGCATACATGCGAAACGTAAAGGCCTAAGCATGGATATATTCATAAATAAATGCAGTATAAAATATTAAATGTAGAAGGTGTCAGAATATAATAAACTGATTGAAATATTTAACTGCTTTGAGGGTCAATCCTATCCCTGTCAGGCAATGAGCAGTGCAGTATGAAATCTATATATTTTTTTAGTTATATTACATTAATAATTAATGAATCAATTAATAAATCTATTAGAAAGAGCCAAGCATGAATGCATTAATACAGTAAAGGCAGTGTAAAATATATATATATATTTTGATAATGATTACTAATTAATAAATTAATGTACATTAATAATTCATTAATCAATGAATAAATCTATTAGAAAGAGCTAAGCATTAATATATTCATACAGTAAAGGCAGTATTAAATATAAGAGTGCATATTTTTTTTAATAATAATTAATATTTTTTTTACTAATAATTCGTTTATTAATACATTTATATACTTTACCTATTGGTAATTAATAGGCAGCAATCAATATCCTGAAGAGCTAACAATCTCTTTGGATTTTCCGACGGCAGAAAATGTCCAGTTCTTAATTTTTTTTGTATTTTTCGATTTTCACAGGTTCGGCATTTAACTTCATATTTTTCCGACCTTGGATTTTGTTTGCGAATGGATTCCGACCGTGCAATTTGTTTTTTCTAAGTCACATGTTCCTCAACTGCTTGCAGCGTAAAGCAATGGCATGTTTTTTAACTGCTTGGAGGCTACGTCCCGCCTTCCTCAACTGCTTGCAGCTTAAGGAAATGCAGCGTTTCCTAACTGCTTAAAGGCCAAGTCCCGCGTGCTTCACTGCCTCAACTGCTTGCCTTGCTTCACCTAATTCCTAGGTGTTTTAATGCCTCAACTGCTCGCCTCGCTATGCGAGGCTCAGGGGCAATGAGCACCTTTGGCGCTGATCGCCTAAGTGCTCTGAGCTTCAATGCCTCAACTGCTCGCCTAGAAATTGTAGTCCTCCAAAGGCTTCTATGCGTTAATGGCTCACCCCGCTTTGTGAGGTTTGCAGTTGCGCCCCTACGGGTCGCCAATGGCTTGCCTCTTGAGGTTCGCAAGTTTGACGACAACTCGCAGTTTGACAACTATTATATGTGATAAGACAATCCTCAATTTAAGGAATAAAAAAAATATATTCCTAATCACTTCACTTAGCACTTTAATTTATATCAGATTTATTCTGATATTTTCTTTAGCTCCTTACATCTCAAAGCCCTAGCACTTTGTCACTTTGTTACTGTTAAATCTTATCCTTTTAAACTGAAATTATAACTGTATTTCCTGATCACCAGTTAGCAAACATCTGCTTAAATAAACTCCAAAACAGTATAAACTTCTAAATGAAAGATTTATTAGCATACGATTACAAAGTGAGAGAAGCGTCTTGAGTTACAAGTGTATGAATGCCAAGGTGTAGTGTATCCTAGCTTGCCTATTTCCCTTGCCACTAATAATTCTGCCCCAGGTCAGTAAATGTTGCCTAATTATACCCATCCTAGCCACACCTTGAAGATTGTCCCAGCCAATCAGATTGTAACATTTTGTAGGATCATGGTTTGCCGCTTGGGGTAAATTCCATCTCAGGTGGCCTGTAGGTGTCAGTATATCTCCAAGAATAGAATCTCTGGCCTGTGATGGCACCTGATTGATGAGGTCCATTTACTAATAAAACCAGTAGGATGCTTTGCATGAACAGAAGTTCTCATTCTTTGATCTACATTTACATTGTTTGTGTCAGATCTATCATATCCAACAGCCTTTGGCTGAAACTGGTTATGTAAATGTACTTCCTTTGGATAGAGAATGAAACCAAGTCTTATTATTTCACAACTAACACGTGTACCAGTTACCTAATCACTTTATCTACTCACTATTGAGGATTATCTCCCTATCAAAATGTAATAAATATTTTTCTCTAATGATAACAGCATCTGAGAGATTTTAAATATTTACAAGAAAAGCCCACATCCATTTCCTCTTCTGTTGCAGTCATCAAATTACCATTAAGTAAATATTCTACTTTTGGGAGTTAACAAATCTTGGGATCCAGATAGTAACAAGTCACAGTCTTATTTGCATGTGGGAGGATATATTCATATCTTGCACAACAAGCATATACTTTAGTTACTCTATGTTGAATGGAGACCATATTGTCAAGTTCCCTCTCATTCAAGACTGGAAGATATGGCTTATACGCAGATACACTTATTAAAGACACAATGTTTAAAAAAAAGTATCTTATATGTAATTGTATAACTATAAATTGTGTTCAGTCACAACCAACTTATCACAAACAAACTGTGCCCTGAGAAACTTGAGGTGCGACTATCTATTCCACTGATACTGTAACAAAAGACTTATGCCTGGGGTTGTTTATGGGTAAACAAAAGAATAATTGGGTGTGGTGGACGCTTCCATCTATCATATAGACAACATAATAGGGAGTCTCTTGGCCCAGAGTGTTTATATGTAAACAAAGGGACATCTGTGTGTGTGAGATTCCCATTTATGGAGTTTGGGAGAAGGTGAGATGATTTCAGTTGAGATGGACAGTTACATATCAAGGGGGAGTGTCCAAGAAAGATATACAAAGTCCAGAGAGTTTTAGTCAGTCTAAGTGTGTGTGTGTGCGTGTCCATGAAGAGGTGGCCAGAAGAGCGCCCAGCTGAGCAGAAGCCATGCCGTGGTGTGACCCGAGGCCTAAAGACAAGGACTCTGAATATATTGCTGACCTTTTGTGTAGTATCTAGTAATAATGTAGTATATTCATATAAGTATCTTTTTGTAAATATCGTTTTATCCCTACTGTCTATCTGTTTGTCTAAAACCCATTGTGTATATTCATTTATGTAAAATATATACTTTTTAATCAACTTATGGGTATGCTTGTTTATTGATTTGTCCAAAAGAACTTACTTGTAGAAATTATACATTAATTATTTAATTATTAAGTTCTTACAAGACCACAATATGAAATGATCTGTCATTGAAACAGATAGCATCTAAAGTCCACTGAAGTTAACCTTCCCCCTTCCAAGTAGTCTATAGTCTGTTAAACTTAGTGCTCAAACAATATATAAACCAAAAATCTATTTGTGACAAATAAGAAACACACAATTTGTAAAATTAGAATAAAATAAACTAAAAGTTCTTGTCCTAACATGATTTATACATAACAAATGGCTACCACTTTTGTATTAATTGGAACTTCCCAACTCTAAGCTTTCTGTCCAGGGTCAGCTGGAGGTGAAATGTAATGGAAAAGTGGGGCTACTCATAAAAGACCTTCCCTCACACGACTTCCTGTCTGCAGAGGAAGTAGGCAAGAGCCACGAAGACTGAGGCAGAGCAGAGGACCCAGCCATTTGTCACGGTCCTATATATGCAGTTAGCTTTACTGCCATGAAATGTCTTGTTTAAGAAGCTTCAAAATGTACAGAAGTTTTGGGTCGTTTAGACGATCGTATCGCATTCATTTGTTTTTATTACTTTTATGAGGTATAAGTTAGGACACAGAGAAAATTTAGATGAATTGTATAATTCCCACCATTAAACCATACTAACAATGTTCTATCTAGACTGATTTCGTGTACAGTGGATTTAATATATTAATAATGTTTTTTCTGTTATATCTCAGTGATCAACTTGTTGGCTCCATACGTTATTACAACAGCACATTACTAGTTTTTGTTGAATGTTAAAATATTTGAAACCCACCTGAATGCCCCTTTACAGATTTTTACTGGACCATGATGGCAGAAAAGAAAGACAAATGTCCTACAAAAGATGTCTCCACTCAACAAGAAGATGGTAATAGGAGTATCTTACAGAACAGGGTGAGACCTTTTATAGTGGATGAGCAGGAGAGCATAAGGTACCCAAGGCCTAGCTCTGTCCCAAGTCTATCTCCACATCACTGGTTCTTTTAAAACATTTTTAATAATTTGTGAATACATATTGCAAAGAACATGACGTTATACAAATAAAACTCTAGAACAAAAACAGAATACAAATGATGCAGAAGTCATGTGTAGACTAGAAGCTGGAGAACCGAGCCCATAAGACCTCATTGTCTTATTTTATGCACTCATTTAAGAGGAACATCACTTGAGGATACCAGGCGTTCAATGCTTTTATCAGAGGAATGCCACTTGTGTATTACCCATAACATCTCCACATACAGCAAGTACTGATGGGTGTTCTAGCAAGGTGATATGAAATGTCATTGAAATTAAGTTCATAATCCAATAACAGATTTTGACCTTAAAATACAAATGGATCCATCACACTTCATTGCCCATGTAGGTAAACTCCAGACTTTATCCAGATAGAGGATTAAGATCATCACTGAGGCCGAGCAGGGCAAGGAATTTTTTCACATTTAGTTGCAGGAAGTTTCTATTGTTTGGTTTGTTATAGGGCCCCGATTTAGAGATCTGTTTAGAAGCCAAGACAGCAACATCACTCAAGGATCTCCTATGCATGGAATCTCAGAAAGGAACATCACCGGAGAACAGCTCATCCTAGAACATCTCTGTGTACTAAACTCAACATGAAGCTTAGACAGAAATACCACTACAGAACAAGCCGAGCCTACATCTCCAGGATTTACCTGTGTCCCAAGCCCATGCAGGAACATTACTGCTAGACAACATAGACTAAAATAGATTTTAAAACCCTAGCATGAACCAAGCTCGGGCAGCAACATCATATATATCACGTACCGAACGAAGCTCGGGCAGCAACATCATATATCTCACGTACCGAACCAAGCTCGGGCAGCAACATCATATACGTCACGTTCCGAACCAAGCTCGGGCAGCAACATCATATACGTCACGTAACGAACCAAGCTCGGGCAGCAACATCATATACGTCACGTAACGAACCAAGCTCGGGCAGCAACATCATATACGTCACGTAACGAACCAAGCTCGGGCAGCATCATCATATACATCACGTACCAAACCAAGCTCGGGCAGCATCATCATATACATCACGTACCGAACCAAGCTCGGGCAGCAACATCATATACATCACGTACCGAACCAAGCTCGGGGAGCAACATCATATATATCACGTACTGAACCAAGCTCGGGCAGCATCATCATATATATCACGTACCGAACCAAGCTCGGGGAGCAACATCATATATATCACGTACTGAACCAAGCTCGGGCAGCATCATCATATAGATCATGTACTGAACTCTGCAATAAGTTCATCACAGGGAAACGGCAAAGCCTAGACTCCATACTTAGACTGTGCACCAAGCTCAGGCTGGCAGCAGAGTCGGGGATATATCTATGCATTTAAAGTTCTAACCTGCACGAAGCTCAGACCCAAAATCACAGGAAAGAAAGAGCCTAGCTCTCAAGTGGTCTTATTGTAGGAACTTAGAGGTTAGTTGAGAGAACAGCAGAGCCCAGAGCCTATGTATTAACCTTCTACCAGTATCCAGCTCACTCCGGTATAGAACTAGACGATATCTCCAGTTGGTACTTGCCGCATCAATCTCCGACAGGAACATTACTGTGTAACCGCAGATCATCGGTGTATTAAAGGGCACCAGTAGTGATCCAGTTTTCATGACTCAAGTAGTATACTGAATCAACAACTTTTGAATTTACAGGCATTAAAAAAATTATCTTCCTTAAGAAAGCTTACGCTACAATCTACAAGATTTCACCCAGTAACTGTGCAAAGGAGGTCCAAACATGGGAGGAAAACCAGCAATGTTAGAGCAGTTTCTCACTAAACTGCTATTTTTTTTTTTTATAAATTGAGAACTTGTCAGTGCGGAGATAAACTATTTGAAAGCATGAAGACGGGAGCATTGAAGAACATCCCCATGCCAGGCTCATGCAAACCCTCACTGGGAGCTGTAGAGCATAGAACATATCTACTTATTATGCACCCCTTGGCATGACTCGGAAGCCTATTTCAGTCCTAGACTAGACTTATGTGTTAAACTCAAGCTTAGAGATGTGAACCAGTTGAGCTCAATAGAAGACTCTCTGATTTATGTTGTAACTGGGTCACTTCCTCCATAACGGCTTACACTCATACAGCTTCCACATGAACGGTCTATTTTATTTGTTACACAGCCTCAAAGAAAAACTCTGATCATACATAAAAATCAGATGATATTACACACAGTGCACGGGCTGAACCGAAAGAAAGCCCAGAAATATACATTAACACTCATTACAAATCAGTGCACAGGCTGGTACCAGGAGAGCATAGGTGCGTGCGCAGGGAGCACGCAAACAAGTATATACAGATCTTCTCCCTATATAAGCACACCAAGGATACGAGGAGAGATCCATATACAAGTAAACACAGAACAGCAGAGCCCATCTATGTTTATATGAATACCCCATGTGCGAATGCATCTTTGTATTCAGTCCATGCTCTCCGGACAAATGGGTCAGTCCTGTTCTTTTGATGAGTTGTCAACACCTGATTCTGCAGACTATCCCATATTTCAGGCCGCAGTGGTGCACGTACATTATCCATCAGCTCCTCCTGAAGATTATAGCTGTGATGGGGACAGAATCACTGCTCACAACCCTCTGCAGCTATGGTGACTCTCCAGGTAAATAAATTCAGAGAGAAGCAGAGAAGTCTTGCAGGGCAGAACAGCGGAAGGTGGGGGGTAGAGATCGTACAACTGCCTAGGAAGGCGGAGCACAACCATCTGGGAGGGCAGAGCAGCAAGAGAGGAGCACGGGTGTAGATTGCACAACTGCCCACGACGCCAGAGGACAATCATCCGGGAGGGCAGCAAGAGAGGAGCGCGGGTGTAGATTGCACAACTGCCCACGACGCCAGAGGACAATCATCTGGGAGAGCAGCAAGAGAGGAGTGCGGGTGTAGATTGCACAACTGCCCACGACGCCAGAGGACAATCATCTGGGAGAGCAGCAAGAGAGGAGTGCGGGTGTAGATCGTACAACTGCCCACGACGCCAGAGGACAATCATCTGGGAGAGCAGAGCAGCAAGAGAGGAGCGCGGGTGTAGATTGCACAACTGCCCACGACGCCAGAGGACAATCATCTGGGAGGGCAGCAAGAGAGGAGTGCGGGTGTAGATTGCACAACTGCCCACGACACCAAAGGACAATCATCTGGGAGGGCAAAGTGGTGGACAGAAAATGGAAAATAGAGCAGAGCAGAAAGATCACACAGTAACACAAAAAATGCAGGGCGTAGTTAGCAGACAGTGGGAAGGCCACAGGGTCTGCCTTGTAAGCAGATAAGAGCAGCACAGCGAAGAGGGAGCAGGATTAGCCTTGTAAGGAGATAAGAGCAGTGAAAGACAGCAGCACAGCGAGGAGGAAGCAGGATCAGCCTTGTAAAGTGACGAGGACGGAGTCCAAGATGAAAAGCTTGAACCACTGCAGGTCAGGTACACATCAACTGGGGCCTAAAATACAAATACATTAAATTAGTAGAATGTGACAAAATGCAGGGTAGGATTGTGTATGCATGTACAGGAGGATCATGCAATACAACAGTGTGTATGTATGTACAGGAGGAGTGTGTAATGCATCACAACATGTGTATGTACAGGGGGATCATGCAATACAACAGTGTGTGTGTGTGTATGTGTATGTATTTATGTATTGTGACAGATTCACTGTCACGCTCAGGATACGTGCATTGTCTTTCAGCACCACAATGGAGTACTCTGGAGCCTTTTGTATGGTTTAACAGAAAATAATCAAAAACAGAAAATAAATCCTAGCTTCTCTTTGAAGCACTACCTATACTTTTATCTGCAGTTCCCTCACTGCGCTGTAATTCATAATACAGTCCAAAACACAGGCCTGCACACTTGCCTATTTTAGAGTCCACTCCCTTCAGGGTCTGCACTCCATCTGCAGAGAACTGTGTCTTTGACCTCTCCGGTCACGCTGGACACTCTTCTCAATGTCTCTCAACTGTGCTGGCTGCACACTTCCAGGCAGCCACACTGGCTTTCCAGGTCTCACAACCTCTCTCTCGCCACACAGAGCTGTCTCAGACTTCCTTTGCCTCTTCACAGGCTTCAAACAATCCTCCAACTGGAGGTAGCAGCAGGCCCTGATTGCAGCCACACCCCTGCGTTTTGAGCAGGTTATTAACGCTCTCACTCCTGGGGAGAAGTCTTGAAGAGCTCTCTACTGACCCCTGGTGGCACTTCACATATCCCCCACCCCAGCTCGACCCCATGGGGTTGAGCGTCCAAAGCCGTGAGGCCGTATCTGCACTCCAACGCATCCTCTGTACCATCTGTGTTTTTTTCTGTAACTCCTGTGATCTGCTAGTGATCGCGACCTCTTGGTTTACTAGCCCTCTGTGAATCTTCTGCGCCTCAACTTGTATCGTGACATCTCTACCTTCACTCTGCGACATCCGTGACACCTCTGGTCTTCCGCCTCTGAGGGTATTCTCCATTGTAGGAAGTTTGGCTGCTTTCCCCCTTGCATACTTTTTCACTTCATTCAGTTGCTCCTTCAACTCACCCAGTTGGGTACTTGTGTCTGGCTCAGATAGCAGCTGGTTCTCTGCGGTCCATCTGTACAACTCTTGGTCAACTTCTGTGACCCCTTGAGCTTGTCGGGCTCTCTTCAGACCTTTCTGTAGGGTCTCCAATACTGATCATCATCATAATTTCCACCTTCCCAATAGAACAGCAACTTCTTCTGTTCCTTTTCTTCCCTTCTGTCCTGGTTCTCTCTGTTCCAGGTGCTCCAATTGGCTGGCTGATAACTCTCACCAAAACATATCAGCTTCATACGGCCATGTAGCTTCAGTTTTGGTACAGTATCCTTAGTAGACTCCAAAGGCATGTCCTCTCTCAGGGCTGCTTCTTGAGCCTGTGTCTGCACCTTATCTTTCTTTCTGTTCACAGCAGGCACTCTCGTTACCACTGTGCTTCCAATCCTGCAAGGTCTGCAACTCTCTATCTCTGCCAGGAAGGATCTCTCAGACGTTTGGTTTTGCTGGAATGTCTCCAGCTGTTCGGCAACTCAAGGGTGAGACTCAGCAGATAGGCTAGTACACTTCTTAGTGGCCTCTTGAATCCTAGATTCCTGGAAAACACTTTTATTTTCGGCATCCTCAGCCTTCATCTATATTATTTATTCTTTTAGTGGCTTCTCTACTTGCTTTGCCTCCAAGGCGTCCAGCTTTTCATCTTCCTCTGCATCCTTAAGCCGCAGTTTCTCCTCATTAGCTTGTTGCAAACCCAGTTCACTCTGCTTGTACGGGATCTTTTGCTGCCTGTTCAACGGAGGAACCACCTCTGACTATCAGGTCCTCCCTGAATATCTTTTTGCTGCTCAGCCATGTTTTCTTCACCCTTCTGTCTTTCCTGTACAAGCTCCTTCGCTATGCCTTGCATATGAGCTTTCTGCAAGTATCACTCGGCATTCAATGTAGCATCTTGTACACACAGTTCCTTCAGGTCAGCGCTAGTCTCTTCTGGACAAACTCCACTCTGCTCCAACTGTGCCTCAGTATCAGGGAATGCTCGCCCTCTGCTTTTCTGGAGTATGGCACAGGAGCTCCTTTTCTATTACAGCTGCTTCCCTCTGGTATATACGGTCAGTGAGATCTTGCTTCATCCGTTTGCCACTGTGCGGCCGCTTCTGCGTAAATCTCTCATTCATCTTGTACTTGAGGGGACTCTCCCACTGCTTCCAAATAGACATCTGTGTCTTCTTCCTATAGGACACTCTGTTGTCCTCAAACGCAGGCTTCCTTCTCCCTCAATGACTTTATCAGTATCAGCAGTCTCTTTAGCTTTCTCAGCAACTTCTGCTACTTTCTCAGCCATCACATTCACAGCTCATCCTGCAGTCTCATTCGCGGCTCCGAACTTGGTGGCTTTTTGCACTCTCTCTGCCACCCACCAGGCCTCTAACTCCTGATTTCCTCCTGCATCAGGCTCGGTTTGCCTTCCCTTAACAGGGAAACTGCATTTTAAACGTGGGCAGACAAGCATGCCCCTTGGGTAGCGATAATCCAGTCTGTCAAAAGAATCCAAGGAGTGCAGTCTCTGTACTCTTTCCGCTCCTATTCTGCTAAGGGTCTCTTCATTCAGGGTACAATAATTTGTTGCCTTTTTTTCAGGCAATTCACAATAAGCTTTCTGAGCTTCTCCACACAGATAGGGACCCAGGACTGTGGCCCAGGGCTGTTTAGGCCAACCTTCCCTAGTGGCAATCGTCTCAAAGCTCAGGAGATATGTTTTAATGTCATCCTGAGCGGTCATCCTCTTTAGGAAGCCATTAGGATTCATGCTTCCACTTGCTTCCGTAACCACAGTATTAGTTGCAGACTTCAGTTGCTGCAGCTGCACTTTCTGTGCCTCCAAAAACTCTCTCATTTGGACTCTGTCCTCTTGCGTTTGTCTCCGCCTCTGCTCTGTGGCCTCACACATGTGGATTATATCCTCTTCTGCTGGTCTCTGCCACTTCTCTGTGGCCTCTCTCAAACATGCAGCAGCATCTCTTAGTCTATCATCTTTTGCAGCATGTGCTCTGTCCTCTGGCATTTTTCAGCCATTTCTGCTAGTTTTCTTGCTGACAAGCTCTGCCCACTTTCTGCCGTGTAGTGGCATCTGTCAGGGCTTTCAATAGTTCCTCCATTATTATCCTGTACTGTGGGCCGTCTTCTTAAACACAGACCATTTTCTTTCCCCCCACTGCCACCAGATTCACACTCAGGATACGTGCCTTGCTTTCCAGCACCACAATGGAGTACTCTGGAGCCTTTTTGTTTAACAGAACTTGCAGTTTGTCAGCATAAAAAAAAAAAATCAAAACAGAAAATAAATCCTAGCTTCTCTTTGAAGCACTACCTATACTTTTATCTGCAGTTCCCTCACTGTTCTGCAATTCATAACAGTCCAAAACACAGGCCTGCACACTTGCCTGTTTTAGAGTCCACTCCCTTCAGGGTCTGCAATCCATCTGCAGAGGAGCGGTGTCTTTTTGACCTCTCTGATCACACTGGACACTCTTCTCAATGTCTCTCAACTGTGCTGGCTGTACACCCTCCAGGCAGACTGGCTTGCCAGGTCTCACAACCTCTCTCTCGCCACACAGAGCTGTCTCAGGCTTCCTTTGCCTCTTCACAGGCTCCAAACTTCCAAACAATCCTCCAACTGGAGGTAGCAGCAGGCCCTGATTGCAGCCACACCCCTGCCTTTTGAGCAGGTTGTTAACTCTCTCACTCCTGGGGAGAAGTCTTGAAGAGCTCTCTTCTGACCCCTGGTGGCACTTCACCACAGTATGTACAGGAGGATCATGCAATACAACAGTGTGTGTGTAACGGAACCCATCACGGTTTTATGGTTGTGGTTAAAATATGATCACATTGCTGTACTGTAGATTTGTTGTTTTATGTTCTACAGAATATATTGGCTCAGAATATTACAGCTACTAGGCTAATAGATAATCCTATTACAGAGACTCCTCATAAGATAAGGAAGTCTATTGTATAAAGTGTTTCCATTATGAGACATAAGAACAAAGAGAAGTATAATCTGATCAATGTCTGATTGTATCAAAGTAGCCAGGTAGCCTCAGGGAGGTGTGACCACACCTATTGTCTCTCTATGTGTATTGTGTGGCCAAATATGGGGGATGTGTATTGACTGTGGAAAGAGATGTGTATATATATTTCTGCATAACAAAATAAAAACAGTATTCTTTGACTCCCAATTGAGTGTCGTCCAATATGCGTGGTCTGGGCTTCTGAGACTGCGCAGTGCTTCTATATGGATTGTTAACGGTATACCAGCCGAGATATTGGACTTATGATTCCAACTCTACAGTGTGTATGTATGTATGTACAGGAGGAGTATGTAATGCATCACAATATGTGTATGTACAGGGGGATCATGCAATACAAGAGTATGTATGTACAAGAGGAATGTGTAATACTTCACAACATGTGTATGTACAGGGGGATCATGCATTACAACAGTGTATATGTATGTACAGGAGGAGCGTGTAATACCTCACAACATGTGTATGTACAGGGGGGAGTGTGTTAAACTTAACACACAGTGACATGGTGGGTGGGGGGTGTTTTCTATAATCTGACCTGTCTCCTCCCACATTATTTGGCTCATCATCCTCCATTTCTTCCTCCAGGTCCATATCCAGCTCGTTACCAGCATCAGAGCGGGTGTATGTGTATCCACTAAATGAGAAGAGAATGAATGTGAGAGTAAAATGGGGAGAAAGAGGATAGAAACAAGACGAGTAGGAGAGGGCAAGAAAAAACGTGGAAAAATTAGGAATTGGTGAAGAAAAAAGGAAACAAAGTAGGGAAAAAAAGAGAGTGTTGAGAGCAGATGGGGACAAAAAGAAAGAGGTATGATAAGTAAATATTACTCCATGGCTACATAGAGTGCCAGTCATAGAAAGTTGCTGGAGTGAAGGACGGAGAAGCTGTCCCAGCACTAAATACAAGATCTCTATGTGTTTGAGAGAGGAGGGCTGGTCTTAGAGCGGTCCTGGAATATCCCAGAGTGAAGATGGGACAATCTAAATGGGGAAGAACAGAGATGCCGCATATCCAATGATAATTGGGACAGTGACTCACACCAAGCAATAGTACGGTAAACGTTTATTTCTTTGTACACCTTTTGTTCTATACTCTGGCTTCATATCCAATTAAACCACTTTATTAATCATTGCTTACAAGAGAAAACCCAAATGAGGAGGGCTGGAGGTATCTCTTGACACTCTTGTGGTTCCTTTGAACAAGTATGGTGGGTCTCAGCGGGCTGTTGGTGTAATCTCATTGCCCATCAAGTATTTTTTTTGTTTAACACGATCGGTACATTAGCATTTTATAGAGGTACTCATAATAGACCAGATTTGAGGTTTGTATTTTTTAGTCTTCAGTTGGGGCAACCAATGACAATTAAATCTCTGTCACTTTAATAGATCTCTGTAGTTGGCCCAAATGCTAGAAGTACTAAATGACCCACCTTACTCTCCCAGGTAAGTGTGCTCTGGGTACTCTTTGACTCCCTAGTGCTTTAAGACTGGATTTTCATGTATATATAGTATGAGGCCACCTTCTTATAGATTTACTTTAAAAAGGTTGTTCCTTGATATATAAAAAAATAAATAATTTTACTTTAAATATTGAAAAGTGCCAGCCTGCAGTGGTCTCCATCACCAAGCTCTTGCATTGCATTTCATGGTCTGCTTCCATCATTACAAACATGAGCGCATGTAGTGAGCGCCCATACTGGATTCTGCTCAGTAAGTGCTTCCAGTTCTCCACCCATGTCCCACCCCCGCTGCCTCCCGATTGGTTCAGAGGGGTGGAGCATAGTAACAACGTTAAAGCTCTGCCCCTTAAAATTAGCAACAATTAACAATTTGCCCCTAGAAATGAACATTTTCTCTGTACATGCACATATAGGAAGTCGGCTTTATACTATATTAAACATAAAAATCCAATCATAGTGTCCCTTTAAGGCAGGGTATCAAGGCTTTTATAATTTTGGTGTAGAATTAACTTTACAAGGAGGTAAAGTAAGTTTAAAAAGACAAAAAGAGTGTAAGATAGGGAAGGAAGGAAAATATAAGGCAGAGAGGAGAACATGAGTCAATGGGGGACAAGAACGAGAGATGTGAATATAAGACAAAAAATGCCAAGGAGGAAACGGAGGAAAATACATTATGTTCACCTGATAGAACGGCAAGTAAAGAAGACTATTCTCTTCAATTTCTTGTTGTAGAAGAAATAATTGAAAGACCATAAGCTGCCATCTTCCCCAAAGGGATCAGAATCCAGGTCCGGATTATAACTGCAATGAGAGAAGAACCAGCAAAATACAACCGGTCAGAGGTCTCACGTACGACCGGTCAGAGGTCTCACAGAGGATTCCCCTTTGACACGTTATGAGGTCAGAATATAGGAGGGGGGTTATGTCTTTAAATCTATGGTGCAAATCAGCGCTAGTTCGCATCCTTGAAGAATCCGTGCAGAGTTGCGGAGAAACGCAAGTCAGAGCAGCGATCGAGGGACCTTGGCGCCCAGCCCAACTGGCATAGAGCCTGTCAACAAGCGGAGGATACGTAGCAGCCATGGTCGGCCGATGGCGGCTGCCCTGTTCTCCTGCACACATTACCTTCCCACTATGTAGGGCGGCAGCGATGGCGGTATCAGCCTGATAGGTTAGTGTATTCTACTGCAACCCAGGTGACACCAACAGTGGAACCAATAGCCATTATATTTAGTGGTTGATGCACAATAGTAATAGAGCGCATTTGGCCCCTTCTCTTGTGCATTCATTATATATATTCAAAAGTATATTATCATCTTGGCATTTGATGAATATTTATTTTGCTCTATGCTTTACTTCAATTGATATTTTTCTGGGCTGGGGAAGCCAATGCCGGTCCCTCTATCTGTATATATGTAAATATTTATATATATTTTTTGTAAAATACCCTATTTAGGCGTTTTTGTTTGTCCAATAAAGTTTTTTTTTTTTTTTTGAGTTGCAACATTTAAAATAGAGTTCTGTTGGAATCCGTTGGGATGGTCCTAGGACCATAACTTCTATCCATAGGTTTTCTGCGAGAAGCAACATTACATTACACATAAAAGAACAACAGGTCTCGGGTCTTAAAACAAGTCTCCTGGCTCCAAAAAAATCATAACAGTGAGTTATAAGTATGTCTCCCCCTTCTGGATCGATACCTTGTTGGGGTGAAGGGGCTGGTGAGCTATACCATGTAGGGTTACCCAAATTGGGAAGGTCATAGCAGAGAGGTAGGGAAAAAAATGCTTTCCACTGGAGAAGGAACTGGCAACCCACTCCAGTATGTTTGCCATGAAAAGCTTATAGAAGAGCACAACCAGACACAACATGTGCCGGTGTGATGCGGTCCACAGAATCACGCAGAGTCGGACACAACTGAACAACAACAAAGTATGTCTCTGTATAGCAGAAGAATCGCATGGTTCCAATATATAACATGAGAGAAATAAAAAAATAAAAAAATGAGATAATAAAAAAGCACACGGCTAAAATCTGTACAGTGCTTAGGAGGGTCCGCAGGTCACCTGCAGGAATGTCATTTATCAACTTGGTGAAACACAATTTCATTAACTAAGCAAAGAACCGGCAACAATTGTTGGGTTGGGACAAAATGATCTAGTTTAACCATCCACACGCTCCGGTCATGGGAATATGACCAAGGTTCACTTGGTCAGAGATAATTTCAGGTCCTGTCGGAGTGGTTATGGCAATCCTCCTGTGAATACAGTAATGGCGCTACACAACATTCATATTGGAAGCCTTGCTTCTAGACATTAGCCAAACCGTTCCTTCTCAAGAGCTTATTCAAAGGGATTATTCCAACCTGTTCTTCGCTCAGAAAACTTCAGGAAATTGGAGGCCAATAATACATCTGAAGTTCCTGAACAAGCATCAAAAGATTCAAGATGGAGTCTCCAACATTAATTATCAAGAATGTCCCCAAGGTGATTTGATGAGGAGAATAGACATAAAGGACACTTATCATAATATCCTCCTTCCTAGAAGTTCTTAATTCTTGGAAAGCATCTTTAGTTTTTGGTATGGCTATAGATCAAAGATCTTGAGGACTAATTGCAGATATCAGAAATAAGGGATTTAGAAGATATTCTGCTGCATCAGGATAGTCTCGGGAGACGCCAGGTCACCTCCCTGTTCATTTTGAAAGATCACAGGTGGAAGAAGAATGTTATTTTCAAGAAGTACGATTCATCACCTTATATTATTAGGAACCATTTCGAACTCCAAGTCTTACTCCGTGAGCTTACTAGTGCAAAAGCCTAATCAGATGATTCAAGGGTCCATCTCTGGAGATCCACTCCCTGTTAAACAGCATGACTCCTTTGGTCAGTTGAGCAAAATGGCACGTGAGGAAGCCTCAGAAAACCTAATTCAGTCCAGCTTTAAAAATTACTACAAAAAGCCCTAGTCTGATGGACAGAAAAGTGTAACCACTGGAAAAGTGTTTCAATGGACGCAAGTGGCACTGGTTGGGGGTGCAGTACTGCAGGAAGAAACAGCTCAAACAAGATGGCCTTCCCAGTCACCATATCTCAAACAACGTTTTAGAAATAACAGACATTTATATTCTATCATTGTTCATTTAAGTTCTTCATTGCTAAGATCTTGCAAAGAACATAAATCATTACAATCGAAACCAAGAACACCTTAGTTACCTATTTTACAAGCGCTCTCAAAGACTTAGCCCATTTATCTTCCTCCTCGAGATTATCTTCTTCATGGTTCTTTCAAATATCCGGATCTCAAGACACTGTTCTTGGTGGAATGGCGCTCGCTTGACAAGGAGGGATTTTCAGGTAATAGAAACACTTGTGAAAGCCTTCTACCTTTTATAGGATGTAGGAATCCTGAATTTAATGGATTGGGATTATAATGAAGCCTTCTATTCCTACCATTTTGAATTTCCTACAGGAGGCGTTAAAATGGGTCTAAGCTGTAACACTCCGGGTCTTGGTTACGATAATTTCCGCCCACACAGGGACTCATTTGGCACTCTTCATCGGATTCTTTAAAGCTATGATCAATATCAAATTTCCTAGAAGTCCTCTGGTTGCCGCATGAGACTTGGGATAGTTTTACACTCCCTTTCAAAATCTATATATACACCTACAATTACATACATACATGGAGTTGTGGAAGAAGCCTCCTTCCTTCCCTAAAATCCTCCCTCTATCACATCTCTACACCAGTTTCATTTATCTCGTGTGTTGCCCATTCGTCCCGTCACTTCGTGCTTTCGTTTCTCCCTGCTGGACACAACATCAACCAGTGGCTGATCAAAATCTGATGCGGAGAGCGTAATCTCTCGCCTGCCAGACCTCAAGATTAGAATGAGCGCAGTACGGCTTATCCAGCCACTAGAATGAGCGCGCTACGGCTTATCCAGCCACTAGAATGAGCGCGGTACGGCTTATCCAGCCACTAGAATGAGCGCGGTACGGCTTATCCAGCCACTAGAATGAGCGCGGTACGGCTTATCCAGCCACTAGAATGAGCGCGGTACGGCTTATCCAGCCACTAGAATGAGCGCGGTACGGCTTATCCAGCCACTAGAATGAGCGCGGTACGGCTTATCCAGCCACTAGAATGAGCGCGGTACGGCTTATCCAGCCACTAGAATGAGCGCGGTACGGCTTATCCAGCCACTAGAATGAGCGCGGTACGGCTTATCCAGCCACTAGAATGAGCGCGGTACGGCTTACCCAGCCACTAGAATGAGCGCGGTACGGCTTACCCAGCCACTAGAATGGGCGCGGTACGGCTTACCCAGCCACTAGAATGGGCGCGGTACGGCTTACCCAGCCACTAGAATGGGCGCGGTACGGCTTATCCAGCCACTAGAATGGGCGCGGTACGGCTTATCCAGCCACTAGAATGAGCGCGGTACGGCTTATCCAGCCACTAGAATGAGCGCGGTAGAGCTTATCCAGCCACTGCTAAGAAAACTAAGCTTGGGTCACACTCCAAAACAATCACCCGAAGACCAGTGAAGTGAGTTTGTGCTGGCATTCAGGGTACATAGAGACATCCTTTGCTAAATGTTTCCATAAGAGAGATGGCGTACAGAGGTCTATTTTACTAGGACTAACAAATTGTTTGCGGCCATGGATACTGCTGCGGTTTCTCAATTCAACTATAACTACTAACTTAAACTACTAACCTTGATTGGTGGATTATTTTACAGGCACTTCCGTTTGTTCCCACTGCTCATCACCCATACACACGACTTGCTTTTGCCCTAATCCCGGCCCTTTTCACATCCCCTCTCTCTCAGCCACCACTACAGTCTCACTCAAAAGGAATGGCTAGGACGCTGGCGCATCATTCAGTGGCCGCTGATAAGTACGCTCTCAGGTAATCCATCCATCATGACAAGGACCTGTTAGCTTACCCCCACTATCTTACCAACCGCCGTCATCTGCATTTACAAGAGATCTCACCCACGGTTTCCACACTGGAATAACAGCACTACCTCTGCGTCCTTTGCCAGCAGTAATCAGCTGTGATGGAACCAGATGTGGTGGAAAAACTCATAGCATTAGCGATATAAAACCAATATCTACTGCGGCCATTTCATTCACCACCATTCCCCATATGGCGCATCAATCACATCAGAATCACCTCCCAGAAATACTTATTGAAGAAAATAATGGTCATCAACCTATGCTCCCCTGATCACGACTCCAGGTGTGGACTCGCTTTCTTCTAGTGAATATTCACTACAATACTCTAAGGTAGCTGAAGCGATCCATCACCCCCATCATGGCTTCAAAAACATCACCAGCGTTGCCCCAATATATCACTCGATCGTCACCTGTAAATGTCACATTCTGACAGGTTGATCTCTTGATCCACGGCATCCCACAGATTCGGTTTTAGAGACGTGAACTCCTCACCGAGAGCGGAGACGAGGCTGCTATTCACTGCATTCACCACCTGGGGAGACAAAGTGAGTGTGAGAGTACCCGTCCAATCAGATCAGGGTCACACAGGGTGTACGCACAAAGACACACAACCACTCCCTCATTACACACAATCAGTTCAGTGACACATCAAGTGTGCCCATAGGACCAAGACCCTGTAAACCCTTTGAGCAATCAGTTCACATCACACTCAGTGTGCGTGCAAGACACAGACCCTGCAACCCCTCGCACAATCAGTTCACATCACACTCCGTGTGCGTGCAAGACACAGACCCTGTAACCCCTCGCACAATCAGTTCACATCACACTCAGTGTGCGTGCAAGACACAGACCCTGCAACCCCTCGCACAATCAGTTCACATCACACTCCGTGTGCGTGCAAGACACAGACCCTGCAACCACTCGCACAATCAGTTCACATCACACTCCGTGTGCGTGCAAGACACAGACCCTGCAACCACTCGCACAATCAGTTCACATCACACTCAGTATGCGTGCAAGACACATACCCTGTAACCCCTCGCACAATCCGTTCACATCACACTCAGTGTGCGTGCATGACACAGACCCTGTAACCCCTCGCACAATCAGTTCACATCATACTCAGTATGCGTGCAAGACACAGAGCCTGTAACCCCTCGCACAATCAGTTCACATCACACTCAGTATGCGTGCAAGACACAGAGCCTGTAACCACTCGCACAATCCGTTCACATCACACTCAGTGTGCGTGCATGACACAGACCCTGTAACCCCTCGCACAATCAGTTCACATCATACTCAGTATGCGTGCAAGACACAGAGCCTGTAACCCCTCGCACAATCAGTTCACATCACACTCAGTATGCGTGCAAGACACAGACTCTGTAACCCCTCGCACAATCAGTTCACATCACACTCAGTGTGCGTGCAAGACACAGACCCTGCAACCCCTCGCACAATCAGTTCACATCACACTCAGTATGCGTGCAAGGCACAGAGCCTGTAACCCCTCGCACAATCAGTTCACATCACACTAGGGGGGCGTGCAAGGCACAGAGCCTGTAACCCCTCGCACAATCAGTTCACATCACACTCAGTATGCGTGCAAGACACATACCCTGTAACCCCTCGCACAATCAGTTCACATCACACTCAGTGTGCGTGCAAAACACAGACCCTGCAATCCCTCGCACAATCAGTTCACATCACACTCAGTGTGCGTGCAAGACACAGACCCTGCAACCCCTCGCACAATCAGTTCACATCACACTCAGTATGCGTGCAAGGCACAGACTCTGTAACCCCTCGCACAATCAGTTCAGCGACACATCTACACCTGGCTCAGTCAGTGTAACCGTGGCACAATCAGATTAGGACACACACATTCCTGTTATTGTACGCACCCAGTTGAGGCTGGGCTCTCGGCTGAACTCGTGACCTTTGGCCGTGCTGAAGTCATAGTCCGGTCTGAAGGATTCATTGAGAGTTGCGATCAGATAGAAGAGGGTCTTCCGACTGCACTTGTCACTCAGCGGACCCTCGTCATCCCCACCCTGACTCTTACTGAGCCTGAAGGAAACAAACAATCCGACAAACTTATCTACGAGACATCAGAGTGTAAGATACAGCAATTAAGGGACCACCGGACAATAATAATTACACACGGTATGTTTGACATGTTGGTGCCGGACTAAGATTAATTAAGAAGAGAAAATGTAATCGCTTTGCAGCTCCCTGGAGGCATCCATGACACTTGATGGAAGCTACGTGTGAGAGGAGGGTTTATATTTCTGGAGAGATGTGGTTGCATCTGATGCAACTTCCTGCTTCCGGTGCGATAAGGGGAAGGGGTGTGGTGTCAATTTCAATCATAGCATCTTACAAGAATTATGGATGCCGACCTGCTGCCTGATAAACACAAACACAAAGCAAATTCCTGTCTTCAAAAAAAATCAAGTTTTCCAAAAATAAAAAGAGCTTGTGATGAACTACAGTGGTCCCGAAGAAAGTATTGCTGGCCAATCAGAGGTATAAGATAAAACCATTGGCAACAGAATGTTATTAAAAAAGATATATTCTTACTTTAAAAAACATTTATTGAAGTTTATCATTTTTCCTGATCTACCACCAAGCTTGTGCTGATATCTAGTTCTTCCGGGTGATGGTAATTATGGAATCTGCACATATTCAGGACCACAAATACATTCAAGGGATTTATTTTCCTTATTGCATTTGATAATGTGTTAAAGGTGTGTTATCTTTTCTCCTATAAAAAGGTGTCAGAGCTTAAACATGTATTTCCCTTGTTAAGTGGGGACGGGGGCTGGGGACGGGGGCTGGGGACGGGGGCTGGGGACCGCGAGGCTTTTCCTGTTAGAACAGATTTTGTTTAATATATATTTTCATTGAGAAAACAACTTCTGTAATGTTTAAAACTGCTCTTTTAAAATGCATGAACAGAGCATGTCCCTTTAAGAATGAAAACACTCCAGACCCCAAGGAGAAATTGCCAATGTGCCAGGCCCCGCCTATCTGGGTGTGGCTTATTAATTGGTGGTAAAAATACAGAAATGAGATGCGTAGTGTTAAAGTCCTCTGGCCACACCCACAAATTCAGACTTAGCCCTTACGGCTTCCAACCTGGAAGCGAGGAGGGAAGCGAGGAGGGGAGAGGAGCGAGGAGGGGAGAGGAGCGAGGAGAGAAGCGAGGAGAGGAGCGAGGAGAGGAGCGAGGAGAGGAGCGAGGAGAGGAGCGAGGAGAGGAGCGAGGAGAGGAGCGAGGAGAGGAGCGAGGAGAGGAGCGAGGAGAGGAGCGAGGAGAGGAGCGAGGAGAGGAGCGAGGAGAGAAGCGAGGAGAGAAGCGAGGAGAGAAGCGAGGAGAGAAGCGAGGAGAGGCGTCACCTACTTTATATTTATTTATTAGCATGACAAGGTTACTAGAAAGTTATGTGTATGAAGGTGGGGGATTGGAGAAGAAATAGCTGAATACAGCACTGATGGATGTGATGACTGTGTTTGTATTAATGATTGAACTAAAGAATCTCTGATAATGAGGAGGATGATGGATGAGGATGGATATGGATGAGGATGATGGGGATGGAGTGTCTAACAAGGAGACCGATGTTTCTCGAGTGCCTAACAAGGAGACCGATGTTTCTCGAGTGCCTAACAAGGAGACCGATGTTTCTCGAGTGCCTAACAAGGAGACCGATGTTTCTCGAGTGCCTAACAAGGAGACCGATGTTTCTCGAGTGCCTAACAAGGAGACCGATGTTTCTCGAGTGCCTAACAAGGAGACCGATGTTTCTCGAGTGCCTAACAAGGAGACCGATGTTTCTCGAGTGCCTAACAAGGAGACCGATGTTTCTCGAGTGCCTAACAAGGAGACCGATGTTTCTCGAGTGCCTAACAAGGAGACCGATGTTTCTCGAGTGCCTAACAAGGAGACCGATGTTTCTCGAGTGCCTAACAAGGAGACCGATGTTTATTGATGAATTGAAATTAGAAGTCATTCATTATAGTTTCTAAGATGTTTTTATTTTTTATTATAGGAATATTAGAGGGTGATTAAAAACTATTGAAAAGTGAGAAAACTAGGAAAGAACTAAAAAAAGGTAAATGAGAATATTTAGAGTTTAACCATTTAATGTTATGTTGAAAGTGAAATAATATTATGGGGAAAAAAGAAAATGTTGAAATGAAAACTGGAATGTATGGAATGAGCGGCGCCTAAAACCGGACGGGGAAGGAAAGCGAGAATAGAATAACGGACCGGATTAGAAATAGTAAGAGGAAAATTAGTGAAATTCAGCAAATAAATACATTTATGCCACGAGGTTAAAGCAGAGAAGATAAGATTCAGGGGATACTTGGACTAAATGAAGGAAAAGTACATTTTATTTATTTTTATGTAATGGGATCCAGTAATTAGAGGAATATTAGTTACTTGTATGATTAGAGATCCTTGTGGAGCAATAAGATGCGCGAGGACGTGCAACACAAGAATGGCGACATTGTGATACTTTTGCACAGCTTGTGCTGACATTTCCTTATTTCTAGAGACCTTGTGGCCATGTTGGTTTCCTCTGCGCTAGCGCTATGACCAGTGACGGTCACACGGTAAGGTAGACCTTTGTGGCCCTCATGCATCTTAGGTTTCGAGTCCTTTTCTGGTCAGAGGGTCTTTAGAGGATTTTCCCCATCAGATGATGAGCAGTTCTGTAATTATTGTTGTTCAGTCGTAGCCAACTCTCCACGACCCTAGGGACCACAGCTATCATATCACTGGTTGTGCTTATCCATAAGGTTCTCTGGCAAATATATTGGAGTGGGTTGCCAGTTCCTTCTCCAGTGGACATCAATTTGTCTGACCTCTCTGCTACAAACTGCTTATCTAGCTCGAAGCTTCACAAGCCCCTTCACCACGAGAAGGTAGAGATCCAGAAGGGGAGTCAGTTATAAGACGTTATCTATTAGCACAAGTGTAGGACTATATGGTAGAGCAGGGGTGTCCTGCTGGGCCGCACACAGGCCTGGATTTGTGGATTTCCTTCATGTGCACAGATGAGTCAATTAGGATGACTGAATAAATGATTGTCTCACCTGGGTGCAGCAGAGCTATCCTCAAATCCAGTCCTGTGTGCAGCCCAGCAGGACCTGACATCCCTGTTGTAGAGCTAGGAGGATGATCCTATGAGGGCCTGGATGTTACAATGGCTGAGAAGTGACGCCAAGATGGGCGCCAAATGACATGAACCGAAGCAGAGTGCGCCAGTGCGTATACTTACAATATCTGTTATAAATAACTGTTGTAACACTAAGAAGGGTCATTAGACAAACGGGGCTACATGTGTAGTATGGCGCAAGGAAGATCCACAAGTGAAGGCATCTCCAATGAGATGTCTCGTATGTTACGGTTATACGTTTAACTTCTGTATAAATAGTCATTTAGAAACCTAATTTTTGGTCAGGAATGTAATGAGGCTGCTGCATGAGAGTAGAGGTGCGGCAGCCATGTTTGATTCTGGCAATGAGAGTAGAGGTGCGGCAGCCATGTTTGATTCTGGCAATGAGAGTAGAGGTGCGGCAGCCATGTTTGATTCTGGCAATGAGAGTAGAGGTGCAGCAGCCATGTTTGATTCTGGCAATGAGAGTAGAGGTGCGGCCGCCATGTTTGATTCTGGAAAGGTCATTACTGAATTGTCTTATGAAGAGCTTAAAAAAAAAAGATACTATAATGCGAGTCTGGGTTTAAAACCTAAATGTCACAGTTGGAAGGCAGGGAATGGAGGTGAGATCAGGGGTCAGAGGGGGTAGAAAGAGGGAATGTTTTGGTGAGGGGGCGTAGGGTATGGCTGAGCATGTGATTAGACAGTCAGGGCTTAAAGGAAGTTGATTTCACTCTAAGGATCATTAAAAACGTTCTACACATTGTACTAGCAGTTTTCTTCTACGTCATTCAGAAATATTTAGAATTGATTTGGCTGCTCTTGTACGCTTGATAAGGGGTCTACCTGCCAAAATGTGAATGAGAAGAGCGCCGAGTCAGCAGATTCCAACCTCATACCGAGTAACAGCGGGTTGAGAATTTAAAGGGTGTAGCTCCACCCACTGTCAGGCCCCGCCTATCAGGGTGTAGTTTATTAATTAGTTATGGTAGAGCCACACCCACAAATGTAGGCCAAGCCTTTAATATATTTATACACACCCTAGTGTTACCCACAGTACCTGCTGGGGCTGACTCCTCCGGTCTGGGGTGGAGACAGAGCTTCAAGGACATGAGGCTGCCCCTCCTGGCAAAACTGCTTGAACATGTGCTTGTCATCACCCGCCATCTTACACGAGTAACTCTCAATCCTACGAGGAGAAACAATACACGGAATACACACAGTTACCATACACGGTACATACATACATATCACCCGCCATCTTACACGAGTAACTCTCAATCCTACGGAGAGAAACAATACACGGAATACACACAGTTACCATACACGGTACATACATACATATCACCCGCCATCTTACACGAGTAACTCTCAATCCTACGGAGAGAAACAATACACGGAATACACACAGTTACCATACACGGTACATACATACATACATATCACCCGCCATCTTACACGAGTAACTCTCAATCCTACGGGGAGAAACAATACACGGAATACACACAGTTACCATACACGGTACATACATACATACATACATATCACCCGCCATCTTACACGAGTAACTCTCAATCCTACGAGGAGAAACAATACACGGAATACACACAGTTACCATACACGGTACATACATACATACATACATATCACCCGCCATCTTACACGAGTAACTCTCAATCCTACGAGGAGAAACAATACACGGAATACACACAGTTACCATACACGGTACATACATACATACATATCACCCGCCATCTTACACGGGTAACTCTCAATCCTACGAGGAGAAACAATACACGAAATACACACAGTTACCATACACGGTACATACATACATACACATACATACATATCACCCGCTATCTTACACGGGTAACTCTCAATCCTACGGAGAGAAACAATACACGGAATACACACAGTTACCATACATGGTACATACATATATACAGATCACCCGCCATCTTACACGGGTAACTCTCAACCCCACGGGGAGAAACAATACACGGAATACACAGTTACCATACACGGTACATACATACATATCACCCGCCATCTTACACGGGTAACTCTCAATCCTACGAGGAGAAACAATACACGGAATACACACAGTTACCATACACGTTACATACATACATATCACCCGCCATCTTACACGGGTAACTCTCAATCCTACGAGGAGAAACAATACACGGAATACACACAGTTACCATACACGTTACATACATACATACATACACATACATATCACCCGCCATCTTACACGGGTAACTCTCAATCCTACGAGGAGAAACAATACACGGAATACACACAGTTACCATACACGGTACATACATACATACATACATACATACATACATATCACCCGCTATCTTACACGGGTAACTCTCAATCGGATGGGGAGATAAACTCATGAAATGCACACAGCCCCTCATGTACACTGGGTTCCAGTGGTTAGTATTTGGTGTGTTCACCGCTGCGACCTGGGTTCAATTCCAGTCAGGGAACCAAGAGGTCACACCACCCTGAAGGCATACTAGGATGGGCCTGGTCAGTACTTGGATGGGATGGTGTGCTGAGGTCCATGAGGTCATGGAGAGTCGGACACAACTGTACGAAGCACACACACACGATGTATATACACACACACACACACACACACACACACACACAGACCTGCCTATGACGTACACACACACACACTGACCTGCCTATGACGTACACACACACACACTGACCTGCCTATGACATACACACACACACACACACTGACCTGCCTATGACGTACACACACACACACACACTGACCTGCCTATGACGTACACACACACACACACACACACACTGACCTGCCTATGACGTACACACACACACACTGACCTGCCTATGACGTACACACACAGACCTGCCTATGACGTACACACACTGACCTGCCTATGACGTACACACACTGACCTGCCTATGACGTACACACACAGACCTGCCTATGACGTACACACACTGACCTGCCTATGACGCGCACACACACACACACACTGACCTGCCTATGACGTACACACACACACAGACCTGCCTATGACGTACACACACTGACCTGCCTATGACGTACACACACACACACACTGACCTGCCTATGACATACACACACACACACACACACACACACTGACCTGCCTATGACGTACACACACACACACTGACCTGCCTATGACGTACACACACACACAGACCTGCCTATGACGTACACACACTGACCTGCCTATGACGTACACACACTGACCTGCCTATGACGTACACACACACACACACACACACACACTGACCTGCCTATGACGTACACACACACACACTGACCTGCCTATGACGTACACACACACACAGACCTGCCTATGACGTACACACACTGACCTGCCTATGACGTACACACACTGACCTGCCTATGACGTACACACACACACACACTGACCTGCCTATGACGTACACACACACACACTGACCTGCCTATGACATACACACACACACACACACTGACCTGCCTATGACGTACACACACACACACACACACACACTGACCTGCCTATGACGTACACACACACACACTGACCTGCCTATGACGTACACACACAGACCTGCCTATGACGTACACACACTGACCTGCCTATGACGTACACACACTGACCTGCCTATGACGTACACACACAGACCTGCCTATGACGTACACACACTGACCTGCCTATGACGCGCACACACACACACACACTGACCTGCCTATGACGTACACACACACACAGACCTGCCTATGACGTACACACACTGACCTGCCTATGACGTACACACACACACACACTGACCTGCCTATGACATACACACACACACACACACACACACACTGACCTGCCTATGACGTACACACACACACACTGACCTGCCTATGACGTACACACACACACAGACCTGCCTATGACGTACACACACTGACCTGCCTATGACGTACACACACTGACCTGCCTATGACGTACACACACACACACACACACACACTGACCTGCCTATGACGTACACACACACACACTGACCTGCCTATGACGTACACACACACACAGACCTGCCTATGACGTACACACACTGACCTGCCTATGACGTACACACACTGACCTGCCTATGACGTACACACACACACACACTGACCTGCCTATGACGTACACACACACACACTGACTTGCCTATGACGTACACACACACACCGACCTGCCAATGACGTACACACACACACCGACCTGCCAATGACGTACACACACACACCGACCTGCCAATGACGTACACACACACACCGACCTGCCAATGACGTACACACACACACCGACCTGCCTATGACGTACACACACACACCGACCTGCCTATGACGTACACACACACACCGACCTGCCTATGACGTACACACACACACACACACCGACCTGCCAATGACGTACACACACACACACACCGACCTGCCAATGACGTACACACACACACACACCGACCTGCCAATGACGTACACACACACACACACTGACCTGCCTATGACGTACACACACACACTGACCTGCCTATGATGTGTGCGTCTCCAGTCTCCACACACAGCTGCGAGTTCACAGCTTCGAAACGAGAATTCTCCAGAAGCTTCATCTCAGGGCAATAGACAGCTGTTGGCTCAGCAACTTAATTAAGCAGAGAAAGATGGTCAGGGGGGAGGAAGAAGATGGTCGGGGGGGGGAGGAAGAGGAAGATGGTCGGGGGGGGGAGGAAGAGGAAGATGGTCGGGGGGGAGGGGAAGGAGGAAGATGGTCGGGGGGGGGAAAGGAGGAAGATGGTCGGGGGGGGGGGAAGGAGGAAGATGGTCGGGGGGGGAAGGAGGAAGATGGTCGGGGGGGGGGAGGAAGAGGAAGATGGTGGGGGGGGAGGAAGAGGAAGATGGTCGGGGGGGAGGAAGAGGAAGATGGTCGGGGGGAGGAAGAGGAAGATGGTCGGGGGGAGGGGAAGGAGGAAGATGGTCGGGGGGGGAAAGGAGGAAGATGGTCGGGGCTGGGAAGGAGGAAGATGGTCGGGGGGGGAAGGAGGAAGATGGTCGGGGGGGGAAGGAGGAAGATGGTCGGGGGGGGAAAGGAGGAAGATGGTCGGGGGGGGAAAGGAGGAAGATGGTCGGGGGGGGGAAAGGAGGAAGATGGTCGGGGGGGGAAAGGAGGAAGATGGTCGGGGGAAGGAGGAAGATGGTCGGGGGAACAAGGCAAAGGAGGTAACACATTGTAATAAAAAGGTATAATAATAATGGCAGACAGGACCTGCCCCCCCCCCCCCCCCATACATGACAGAGCCCCTTCTCTCCATCTGCGTAAGGTTCGTTTCCTTCTCCATTCGAGGACGCTGCCCCATAAAACCCAAGCTTCTCTTGCTCACTCACCTGTAAATTGTAGGGAGCTCCTGCGTGTACGCGCCGAGTGGCTTCAGATTCTCTGTCTATTCTGTCTCTGGACGCTTTGCTTTGCATTTACACTGTGGCTTTGTGGGTAACACGACCTTTCTCTGGAGCAAGACATCCCTGAGAAGTCCGAAAGAATCCGCTCCCGGCGAGGACAGACGACCACAGCTTCAGAAGCGCAATCTGGGGGATTCTGGGTGAAAAAGAAAACTAGCTCAGCAAGAGATTTAGCTGAAGGAGAGGTCACAGCATTGGCTTCATATGACAAAGACGGCACATACATGTAGACATGGACACAAATATAATATAATCTAGGAAGATGTAGAGGAGCCAGAGAGGCTGGAAGGAGGCCCCGCCTATGAGTACATTACCCTGAGGCGGCTACATATACACACACACTAATATGTAGAACTAGCGACTTGCCGGCAAACATGACGCAGCAATAATATTTGGAGCCATGGGAACGTAGTGACGCACAATGCAAAGCGTTTTGTACTCGGAGGACCTTTAGCGCTCATTGCGAGCCTTGCGCTGACTGCCTTTGGCGCTCTCCTGTCGTGTACTTTTGATCCTCTGAGCACCTTCATCAGTCATGATAAAGAGAGATAAATATTTTTATGTATATGTAGTTAACTAATAATGAATTATTTATTGAATAAATTAATATACTTTAAGTATTTATAATTAATATATGCAGCCTTCGGCGCTCATCGCCTAAGTGCTACGCGTTAATGGCTCGCCTGCGGCGCTCATCGCCTAACTCGTAAGCACCACACAAAGCGTGACGACATTTCGTAGTTTGACAACTATTATATGTGATAAATAGTAAGTGATGATGAAAAAGACTTTTAGTTCATCAAGTTCAACCTTTCAAGATCTCCTCCGATCTCAATATGCAAATTAGTGGTTAGTTGATCCCGAGGAAGCGAACAGATTAAAGGTCGGCAAATGCATCTAAAAGTTATGAGCCAACCAGACTAGCGACGAGCCAGGATATGCATTATATAGAGAAATGTATACAAAGCGGCCATTTGGAGAGCTCTAAGGAGACACCTGGGGAATTGAGGAGGACGAGGGCCATCTTGTTATGCACCCTACTCCGCACCCTACTCCGTTAAACCTTATTTTAGCCTCAGAGTCAGAGAAGATCTTGATGGTATAACCAGCGATAATGTCATAAACACCTTAATAGAAAACGAGTTATTATTGTCACAGATTGGAAATGCGGCCAAGCACGGCCGGGAGACCAGAATTACCCCGAAAAAAACGGGATAAATCAGCTACTAGAAATTACGCCATCTTGGATTTAGTCATCACAAATAATATTGATTTGGTATCAAATGTTGAAATAGGCAACCTTTGGGAAACAGGGATCACAACACGGTCTCATTTGAGATTCAAAACTGTACGGGGCAACAAAAGGGCAGATTGTAACGGTCTAAAGGCAGCGATACAACGTATAGACTGTGACAAAGAACTAACAGGTAAAATACTGACCATGAATGGACAACGTTCAAATCCTTACTAAATATACATACTTATCCCCATATTCCATGTAAAAGGAGTAAATCACATCACATGAGGATTTAAAGATGAAGATGATGAGTAAAAAACAGGCATTTATATTATACACACAAAAGGGGACAGAGACTGCTTTACGGGTGGAAAATCACCAAGGAAAGGGCTATTAGACTGGCTAACATAGAAAATGGCTAGTTATATGTAAAGGAGAGTAAGACTAGCCCAGTGGTTAGGACAAAGCAACATAATGGGGCTACACTACCTTCACCAAATAACTGGTTAACGCAGGAAGAGATCCAAAAGAGGTTGTAAAAAATAAATGTTAATAAAGCTCCGGGTACGGATGGAATACATCCACGGGTACGGATGGAATACATCCACGGGTACTGAGGGAGCTGGGCTCTGTAATAGCCAAACCATTATATCTAACCTATCCCACGGGGGTACAGTAAGTGTCATCTTTGTGCTTTTCGATGGAGTTTGTCCGAGACAAACATTGGTGAACAGAAGATTGGCCAATGATCCGCACCACAGAGAGATCTGCAAAGGGAACAGTCACGCAGAACAAGAGCTACAACATCAGAGGATCATATTCATGCACATCACCCAATGTGGTCTACATGATACAGTGTACTTTATGTGAGAGGGGCTGCTACATTGGGGAAACCAGCCAGAAACTACATCTATGGATGAATCTCCATCAAAAAGCACAAAGATGACACTTACCCCAGTGCGATAGCCAAACCGTTATATCTAACCTATTACAGAGCCCAGCTCCCTCCGTACCTGGTGTATGTACCCCAGTGGGATAGGTTAGATATAACGGTTTGGCTATTACAGAGGCCAGCACTCTCAGTACCCATGGGTGTACCCCAGTGGGACACCACAAAACAACAACTCTACACCTGAAATTCAACCATCCAACACCTGAAAAGAAAAATGCTCAGAGGTCATTTTAAAAACACACAAGACAGAAACACATTTGAAATGAAAACGATAACACACTTTAATACAATAAATACAGACTTTATGTAAATACTAGCAATAAAAAAAAAGTGTTGTTTGTCACACAATGGGAGTCTACTGTGAGGCTCGCAGTGCAATGAGCGCCTTTGGCGCTCATTGCTCCCTAAGTCCTGCCCCGCATTGCGAGGCTCGTAGTTGCGGGCCTATGGGCCGCCAACGACAAATCACTGCATGCCTCAATTGCGAGCCTCGCGAATTGCACCCTAAGTCCTGCATGTCGGCCCGCAGTCCAATGAGCGCCTTGGCGTGTCACAGAGAGCGCCTTAGTCCCGCGTGTGGGCTTTAAAGTGATCTAAATATTCCACTGCTTTGCGTGTCCTGCCCCTGTCGGCCAATGAGCATATTCAGAAAGTTCAGTGTAAGATAATGAAATAAACCCGATTATAATCTGAATATGCAGCAATCAGTATCCTGAAGAGCTAACAATCTTTTTGACGTATTTTTTAAAATGTACAGGGAGATCATCTGAGGAGAAAGTGTCAGCAATGTGCGAAGTGTATATAGGCGGCGTGCGCGAATCGCTTGTTTAGGCGAGAGAACCTCCATTTCAAAAAGTGTAATGTGGTAATGTGCGAGTTCGTGTTGTGACATGGCGGCGACAGTGCATATCTTACATGGTTCGCAAGCATTTTCCGTCCTTTGTGTAACCTTGTTTTCATTTTTTTTTTTTACAGCAAAAAAAAATTTTTTTTTTTACTAAGTCGATTTTCAAATGCCGAAACTCGACAAATTTGGTTTAAATTTGCGTATAATACCCCCCCCCCCCCCCCCAGACGTCCCGGCTGCGCCTCAGTGCGGTGGGTTTTAAATTCTGTTTGATTTTCGCAGTTCGGCCATTAACTGCGCCATTTTGCGTCCTTGGTTTTTTTCTCTAGGTGCTGCGCCCTCAACTCTTTGCAGCCTAATGAAATCCCGTGTGTCCTGCGCGCTGCAATGCCTCAACGGCTCGCGCACACACACACACACTCTCTACACTCCGCGCCACTCTCTCTACACACACACACACGCCACTCTCTACACTCCGCGCCACTCTCTACACACACACACACGCCACTCTCTACACACACACACGCCACTCTCTACACACACATAACTCTCTCTCTACACACACACACACATTACACTCTCTCTATACACACACTACACTCTCTCTATACACACACAACTACACTACACTCTCTATACACTCTCTCTATACACACACACACTACACTCTCATTATACACTCTCTATACACACACACAGACACTACACTCTCTCTATACACTCTCTCTATACACACACACACACACACACTACACTCTCTCTATACACACACAACTACACTACACTCTCTCTATACACTCTCTCTCTATACACACACACACATTACACTCTCTATACACACACACACTACACTCTATACACTCTCTCTCTATACACACACACACACATTACACTCTCTATACACACACACATTACACTCTCTATACACTCTCTCTCTATACACACACACACATTACACTCTCTATACACACACACACACATATTACACTCTCTACACACACACACACACACACACACATTACACTCTACACACACACACATTACACTCTACACACAAACACACATTACACTCTCTCTATATACACACACACATTACACTCTACACACACACACACACACACACACATTACACTCTCTATATACACACACATTACACTCTCTACACACACACACACACACACATTACACTCTCTATATACACACACATTACACTCTCTACACACACATTACACTCTCTACACACACACATTACACTCTCTACACACACACACAGTACACCATTACACTCTCTCTATACACACACACACACACTACACTCTCTCTATACACACACACACACATTACTCTCTCTCTATACACATTACACTATCTCTATACACACACACACACATTACACTCTCTACACACACACACACACACAGTACACCATTACACTCTCTCTATACACACACACATTACACTCTCTCTATACACACACACACACACACTACACTCTCTCTATGCACACACACATTACACTCTCTATGCACACACATTACTCTCTCTATACACACACATTACTCTCTCTATACACACACACATTACACTCTCTCTATACACACACACACATTACTCTCTCTATACACACACACACATTACACTCTCTCTATACACACACACACACATTACACTCTCTCTACACACACACACACATTACACTCTCTCTACACACACACACACACACACACACATTACACTCTCTCTATACACACACACATTACACTCTCTCTATACACACACACACACACATTACACTCTCTCTATACACACACACACACACATTACACTCTCTCTATACACACACACACATTACACTCTCTCTATACACACACATTACACTCTCTCTATACACACACATTACACTCTCTCTATACACACACATTACACTCTCTCTATACACACACATTACACTCTCTCTATACACACACATTACACTCTCTCTATACACACACATTACACTCTCTCTATACACACACATTACACTCTCTCTATACACACACACACACATTACACTCTCTCTATACACACACACACATTACACTCTCTCTATACACACACATTACACTCTCTCTATACACACACACTACACACATTACACTCTCTCTATACACACACATTACACTCTCTCTATACACACACATTACACTCTCTCTATACACACACATTACACTCTCTCTATACACACACATTACACTCTCTCTATACACACACACACACATTACACTCTCTCTATACACACACACACACATTACACTCTCTCTATACACACACATTACACTCTATACACACACATTACACTCTCTCTATACACACACACACACTACCTCTATACACACACACACATTACACTCTCTCTATACACACACACACATTACACTCTCTCTATACACACACACATTACACTCTCTCTATACACACACACACACATTACACTCTCTATACACACACATTACACTCTATACACACACATTACACTCTCTCTATACACACACACACACTACCTCTATACACACACACACATTACACTCTCTCTATACACACACACACATTACACTCTCTCTATACACACACACATTACACTCTCTCTATACACACACACACACATTACATTCTCTCTATACACACACACACACTACACTCTCTATACACACACACACTACACTCTCTATACACACACATTACACTCTCTCTATACACACACACACTACACTCTCTATACACACACACACACTACACTCTATACACATTACACTCTCCCTCTACACACACACACACACATTACACTCTCTCTATACACACACATTACACTCTATACACACACACACACACTACACTCTCTCTATACACACACACATTACACTCTCTCTATACACACACATTACACTCTATACACACACACACATTACACTCTCTCTATACACACACATTACACTCTATACACACACACACACTACACTCTCTATACACACACACATTACACTATACAAATTACACTCTCTCTACACACACTACACTCTATAACACATTACACTCTCTCTCTACACACACACACACACACACACATTACACTCTCTCTATACACACACACACATTACACTCTCTCTATACACACATTACACTCTCTCTATACACACACACACATTACACTCTCTATACACACACATTACACTCTATACACACACACACACTACACTCTCTCTATACACACACACACATTACACTCTCTATACACACACACTACACTCTCTATA
>JAPZIH010001317.1:44645-272157 GCA_027410445.1 Discoglossus pictus | reverse complement strand
AAGATGTTTGCTGGAGGTTTGAAGCAATGTGTGCAAATGCCAGAGGAGACAAGATGGTTACTGGAGGATTGAAGCAGTGTGTGCAAATGCCAGAGGAGACAAGATGGTTGCTGGAGGCTGAAACATATAAGAGATAGTGAGATATAGTATGGAACTAGCCCAGTATTTATGCATGTAAAAGGAGCATTTGTTGCAGACAGATATGAAGGTGTGAAGGGGGTGGGGTGATGGTGGTGAAGAAATACAGTGTGAAAGCTTACAATTTAACAAAGTTGAAATAAAGTTACTATGTGAACAAAAATCATATCAGATATGGATACTCATAATTAATGTTACATGAGGATACAGTAGAGTCAAAGGTGTATCAATGAGATGGCTGTAGGTACCTTGAAGCAATGTGTGCAAATGCCAGAGGAGACAAGGTGGTTACTGGAGGATTGAAGCAGTGTGTGCAAATGCCAGAGGAGACAAGATGGTTGCTGGAGGCTGAAACAGAAAAGAGATAGTGAGATATAGTTTGGAACTAGCCCAGTATTTATGCATGTAAAAGGAGCATTTGTTGCAGACAGATATGAAGGTGTGAAGGGGGTGGGGAGATGTTGGTGAAGAAATACAGTGTGAAAGCTTACAATTTAACCAAGTTTAAATAAAGTTACTATGTGAATAAAAATCATATCAGATATGGATACTCATAATTAATGTTACAGGAGGATACAGTAGAGTCAAAGGTTAATCAATGAGATGGCTGTAGATACCTTGAAGCAGTATGTGCAAATGCCAGAGGAGACACGATGGTTGCTGGAGGTTTGAAGCAATGTGTGCAAATGCCAGATGAGACAAGATGGTTACTGGAAGATTGAAGCAGTGTGTGCAAATGCCAGAGGAGACAAGATGGTTGCTGGAGGCTGAAACAGAAAAGAGATAGTGAGATATAGTTTGGAACTAGCCCAGTATTTTCGCATTTAAAAGGAGCATTTGGTGCAGACAGATATGAAGGTGTTAAGGGGAGGGGAGATTGTGGTGAAGAAATACAGTGTGAAAGCTTACAATTTAACAAAGTTGAAATAAAATTACTATGTGAACAAAAATCATATCAGATATGGATATTCATAATTAATGTTAGAGGAGGATACAGTAGAGTCAAAAGTGAATCAATGAGATGGCTGTAGATACCTTGAAGCAGTATGTGCAAATGCCAGAGGAGACACGATGGTTACTGGAGGATTGAAGCAGTGTGTGCAAATGCCAGAGGAGACAAGATGGTTGCTGGAGGCTGAAACATATAAGAGATAGTGAGATATAGTTTGGAACTAGCCCAGTATTTATGCATGTAAAAGGAGCATTTGTTGCAGACAGATATGAAGGTGTGAAGGGGGTGGGGAGATGTTGGTGAAGAAATACAGTGTGAAAGTTTACAATTTAACCAAGTTTAAATAAAGTTACTATGTGAATAAAAATCATATCAGATATGGATACTCATAATTAATGTTACAGGAGGATACAGTAGAGTCAAAGGTTAATCAATGAGATGGCTGTAGATACCTTGAAGCAGTATGTGCAAATGCCAGAAGAGACACGATGGTTGCTGGAGGTTTGAAGCAATGTGTGCAAATGCCAGAGGAGACAAGATGGTTACTGGAGGATTGAAGCAGTGTGTGCAAATGCCAGAGGAGACAAGATGGTTGCTGGAGGCTGGAACAGAGAAGATATTTTGACATATAGTTTGGAACTAGCCCAGTATTTTCACATTTAAAAGGAGCATTTGGTGCAGACAGATATGAAGGTGTTAAGGGGAGGGGAGATTGTGGTGAAGAAATACAGTGTGAAAGCTTACAATTTAACAAAGTTGAAATAAAATTACTATGTGAACAAAAATCATATCAGATATGGATACTCATAATTAATGTTACAGGAGGATACAGTAGAGTCAAAGGTTAATCAATGAGATGGCTGTAGATACCTTGAAGCAGTATGTGCAAATGCCAGAAGAGACAAGATGGTTGCTGGAGGTTTGAAGCAATGTGTGCAAATGCCAGAGGAGACAAGATGGTTACTGGAGGATTGAAGCATTGTGTGCAAATGCCAGAGGAGACAAGATGGTTGCTGGAGGCTGAAACAGAAAAGAGATAGTGAGATATAGTTTGGAACTAGCCCAGTATTTATGCATGTAAAAGGAGCATTTGTTGCATACAGATATGAAGGTGTGAAGGGGGTGGGGAGATGTTGGTGAAGAAATACAGTGTGAAAGCTTACAATTTAACCAAGTTTAAATAAAGTTACTATGTGAATAAAAATCATATCAGATATGGATACTCATAATTAATGTTACAGGAGGATACAGTAGAGTCAAAGGTTAATCAATGAGATGGCTGTAGATACCTTGAGGCAGTATGTGCAAATGCCAGAAGAGACAAGATGTTTGCTGGAGGTATGAAGCAATGTGTGCAAATGCCAGAGGAGACAAGATGTTTGCAGGAGGCTGGAACAAAGAAGATATAGTGAGATATAGTTTGGAACTAGCCCAGTATTTATGCATTTAAAAGGAGCATTGATTGCAGACAGATATGAAGGTGGGAAGGGGGTGGGGTGATGGTGGTGACGAAATACAGTGTGAAAGCTTACAATTTAACAAAGTTGAAATAAAGTTACTATGTGAACAAAAATCATATCAGATATGGATATTCATAATTAATGTTACAGGAGGATACAGTAGAGTCAAAAGTGAATCAATGAGATGGTTGTAGATACCTTGAAAGCAGTATGTGCAAATGCCAGAGGAGACACGATGGTTGCTTGAGGTTTAAAGCAATCTGTGCAAATGCCAGAGGAGACAAGATGGTTACTGGAGGATTGAAGCAATGTGTGCAAATGCCAGAGGAGACAAGATGGTTACTGGAGGATTGAAGCAGTGTGTGCAAATGCCAGAGGAGACAAGATGGTTGCTGGAGGCTGGAACAGAGAAGATATTTTGACATATAGTTTGGAACTAGCCCAGTATTTTCGCATTTAAAAGGAGCATTTGGTGCAGACAGATATGAAGGTGTTAAGGGGAGGGGAGATTGTGGTGAAGAAATACAGTGTGAAAGCTTACAACTTAACAAAGTTGAAATAAAGTTACTATGTGAACAAAAATCATATCAGATATGGATACTCATAATTAATGTTACAGGAGGATACAGTAGAGTCAAAAGTGAATCAATGAGATGGCTGTAGATACCTTGAAGCAGTATGTGCAAATGCCAGAGGAGACACGATGGTTGCTGGAGGTTTGAAGCAATGTGTGCAAATGCCAGAGGAGACAAGATGGTTACTGGAGGTTTGAAGCAGTGTGTGCAAATGCCAGAGGAGACAAGATGGTTACTGGAGGATTGAAGCAGTGTGTGCAAATGCCAGAGGAGACAAGATGGTTGCTGGAGGCTGAAACAGAAAAGAGATAGTGAGATACAGTTTGGAACTAGCCCAGTATTTATGCATGTAAAAGGAGCATTTGTTGCAGACAGATATGAAGGTGTGAAGGGGGTGGGGAGATGTTGGTGAAGAAATACAGTGTGAAACCTTACAATTTAACCAAGTTTAAATAAAGTTACTATGTGAATAAAAATCATATCAGATATGGATACTCATAATTAATGTTACAGGAGGATACAGTAGAGTCAAAGGTTAATCAATGAGATGGCTGTAGATACCTTGAAGCAGTATGTGCAAATGCCAGAAGAGACACGATGGTTGCTGGAGGTTTGAAGCAATGTGTGCAAATGCCAGAGGAGACAAGATGTTTGCAGGAGGCTGGAAAAAAGAAGATATAGTGAGATATAGTTTGGTACTAGCCCAGTATTTATGCATTTAAAAGGAGCATTTGGTGCAGTCAGATATGAAGGTGTTAAAGGGAGGGGGGATTGTGGTGAAGAAATACAGTGTAAAAGCTTACAATTTAACCAAGTTTAAATAAAGTTACTATGTGAATAAAAATCATATCAGATATGGATACTCATAATTAATGTTACAGGAGGATACAGTAGAGTCAAAGGTTAATCAATGAGATGGCTGTAGATACCTTGAAGCAGTATGTGCAAATGCCAGAAGAGACAAGATGTTTGCTGGAGGTTTGAAGCAATGTGTGCAAATGCCAGAGGAGACAAGATGTTTGTAGGAGGCTGGAACAAAGAAGATATAGTGAGATATAGTTTGGAACTAGCCCATTATTTATGCATTTAAAAGGAGCATTGATTGCAGACAGATATGAAGGTGGGAAGGGGGTGGGGTGATGGTGGTGACGAAATACAGTGTGAAAGCTTACAATTTAACAAAGTTGAAATAAAGTTACTATGTGAACAAAAATCATATCAGATATGGATATTCATAATTAATGTTACAGGAGGATACAGTAGAGTCAAAAGTGAATCAATGAGATGGTTGTAGATACCTTGAAAGCAGTATGTGCAAATGCCAGAGGAGACACGATGGTTGCTTGAGGCTTGAAGCAATGTGTGCAAATGCCAGAGGAGACAAGATGGTTACTGGAGGATTGAAGCAATGTGTGCAAATGCCAGAGGAGACAAGATGGTTACTGGAGGATTGAAGCAGTGTGTGCAAATGCCAGAGGAGACAAGATGGTTGCTGGAGGCTGGAACAGAGAAGATATTTTGACATATAGTTTGGAACTAGCCCAGTATTTTCGCATTTAAAAGGAGCATTTGGTGCAGACAGATATGAAGGTGTTATGGGGAGGGGAGATTGTGGTGAAGAAATACAGTGTGAAAGCTTACAATTTAACAAAGTTGAAATAAAATTACTATGTGAACAAAAATCATATCAGATATGGATATTCATAATTAATGTTAGAGGAGGATACAGTAGAGTCAAAAGTGAATCAATGAGATGGCTGTAGATACCTTGAAGCAGTATGTGCAAATGCCAGAGGAGACACAATGGTTGCTGGAGGTTTGAAGCAATGTGTGCAAATGCCAGAGGAGACAAGATGGTTACTGGAGGATTGAAGCAGTGTGTGCAAATGCCAGAGGAGACAAGATGGTTGCTGGAGGCTGAAACAGAAAAGAGATAGTGAGATATAGTTTGGAACTAGCCCAGTATTTATGCATGTAAAAGGAGCATTTGTTGCAGACAGATATGAAGGTGTGAAGGGGGTGGGGAGATGTTGGTGAAGAAATACAGTGTGAAAGCTTACAATTTAACAAAGTTTAAATAAAGTTACTATGTGTATACAAATCATATCAGATATGGATACTCATAATTAATGTTACAGGAGGATACAGTAGAGTCAAAGGTGAATCAATGAGATGGCTGTAGATACCTTGAAGCAGTATGTGCAAATGCCAGAAGAGACAAGATGGTTGCTGGAGGTTTGAAGCAATGTGTGCAAATGCCAGAGGAGACAAGATGGTTACTGGATGATTGAAGCAGTGTGTGCAAATGCCAGAGGAGACAAGATGGTTGCTGGATGCTGAAACAGAAATGAGATAGTGAGATATAGTTTGGAACTAGCACAGTATTTATGCATGTAAAAGGAGCATTTTTTGAAGACATATATAAAGGTGTGAAAGGGGTGGGGAGATGTTGGTGAAGAAAAACAGTGTGACGGCTTACAATTTAACAAAGTTTAAATAAAGTTACTATGTGTATAAAAATCATATCAGATGTGGATACTCATAATTAATGTTACAGGAGGATATAGTAGAGTCAAAGGTGAATCAATGAGATGGCTGTAGATACCTTGAAGCAGTATGTGCAAATGCCAGAAGAGACAAGATGGTTGCTGGAGGTTTGAAGCAGTGTGTGCAAATGCCAGAGGAGACAAGATGGTTGCTGGAGGCTGAAACATATAAGAGATAGTGAGATATAGTATGGAACTAGCCCAGTATTTATGCATGTAAAAGGAGCATTTGTTGCAGACAGATATGAAGGTGTGAAGGGGGTGGGGTGATGGTGGTGAAGAAATACAGTGTGAAAGCTTACAATTTAACAAAGTTGAAATAAAGTTACTATGTGAACAAAAAATCATATCAGATATGGATACTCATAATTAATGTTACATGAGGATACAGTAGAGTCAAAGGTGTATCAATGAGATGGCTGTAGGTACCTTGAAGCAATGTGTGCAAATGCCAGAGGAGACAAGGTGGTTTCTGGAGGATTGAAGCAGTGTGTGCAAATGCCAGAGGAGACAAGATGGTTGCTGGAGGCTGAAACAGAAAAGAGATAGTGAGATATAGTTTGGAACTAGCCCAGTATTTATGCATGTAAAAGGAGCATTTGTTGCAGACAGATATGAAGGTGTGAAGGGGGTGGGGAGATGTTGGTGAAGAAATACAGTGTGAAAGCTTACAATTTAACCAAGTTTAAATAAAGTTACTATGTGAATAAAAATCATATCAGATATGGATACTCATAATTAATGTTACAGGAGGATACAGTAGAGTCAAAGGTTAATCAATGAGATGGCTGTAGATACCTTGAAGCAGTATGTGCAAATGCCAGAGGAGACACGATGGTTGCTGGAGGTTTGAAGCAATGTGTGCAAATGCCAGATGAGACAAGATGGTTACTGGAAGATTGAAGCAGTGTGTGCAAATGCCAGAGGAGACAAGATGGTTGCTGGAGGCTGAAACAGAAAAGAGATAGTGAGATATAGTTTGGAACTAGCCCAGTATTTTCGCATTTAAAAGGAGCATTTGGTGCAGACAGATATGAAGGTGTTAAGGGGAGGGGAGATTGTGGTGAAGAAATACAGTGTGAAAGCTTACAATTTAACAAAGTTGAAATAAAATTACTATGTGAACAAAAATCATATCAGATATGGATATTCATAATTAATGTTAGAGGAGGATACAGTAGAGTCAAAAGTGAATCAATGAGATGGCTGTAGATACCTTGAAGCAGTATGTGCAAATGCCAGAGGAGACACGATGGTTGCTGGAGGTTTGAAGCAATGTGTGCAAATGCCAGAGGAGACAAGATGGTTACTGGAGGATTGAAGCAGTGTGTGCAAATGCCAGAGGAGACACGATGGTTGCTTGAGGTTTGAAGCAATGTGTGCAAATGCCAGAGGAGACAAGATGGTTACTGGAGGATTGAAGCAATGTGTGCAAATGCCAGAGGAGACAAGATGGTTACTGGAGGATTGAAGCAGTGTGTGCAAATGCCAGAGGAGACAAGATGGTTGCTGGAGGCTGGAACAGAGAAGATATTTTGACATATAGTTTGGAACTAGCCCAGTATTTTCGCATTTAAAAGGAGCATTTGGTGCAGACAGATATGAAGGTGTTAAGGGGAGGGGAGATTGTGGTGAAGAAATACAGTGTGAAAGCTTACAATTTAACAAAGTTGAAATAAAATTACTATGTGAACAAAAATCATATCAGATATGGATATTCATAATTAATGTTAGAGGAGGATACAGTAGAGTCAAAAGTGAATCAATGAGATGGCTGTAGATACCTTGAAGCAGTATGTGCAAATGCCAGAGGAGACACGATGGTTGCTGGAGGTTTGAAGCAATGTGTGCAAATGCCAGAGGAGACAAGATGGTTACTGGAGGATTGAAGCAGTGTGTGCAAATGCCAGAGGAGACAAGATGGTTGCTGGAGGCTGAAACAGAAAAGAGATAGTGAGATATAGTTTGGAACTAGCCCAGTATTTATGCATGTAAAAGGAGCATTTGTTGCAGACAGATATGAAGGTGTGAAGGGGGTGGGGAGATGTTGGTGAAGAAATACAGTGTGAAAGCTTACAATTTAACAAAGTTTAAATAAAGTTACTATGTGTATACAAATCATATCAGATATGGATACTCATAATTAATGTTACAGGAGGATACAGTAGAGTCAAAGGTGAATCAATGAGATGGCTGTAGATACCTTGAAGCAGTATGTGCAAATGCCAGAAGAGACAAGATGGTTGCTGGAGGTTTAAAGCAATGTGTGCAAATGCCAGAGGAGACAAGATGGTTACTGGATGATTGAAGCAGTGTGTGCAAATGCCAGAGGAGACAAGATGGTTGCTGGATGCTGAAACAGAAATGAGATAGTGAGATATAGTTTGGAACTAGCACAGTATTTATGCATGTAAAAGGAGCATTTTTTGAAGACATATATAAAGGTGTGAAAGGGGTGGGGAGATGTTGGTGAAGAAAAACAGTGTGACGGCTTACAATTTAACAAAGTTTAAATAAAGTTACTATGTGTATAAAAATCATATCAGATGTGGATACTCATAATTAATGTTACAGGAGGATATAGTAGAGTCAAAGGTGAATCAATGAGATGGCTGTAGATACCTTGAAGCAGTATGTGCAAATGCCAGAAGAGACAAGATGGTTGCTGGAGGTTTGAAGCAATGTGTGCAAATGCCAGAGGAGACAAGATGTTTGCTGGAGGCTGGAACAGAGAAGAGATAGTGAGATATAGTTTGGAACTAGCCCAGTATTTATGCATTTAAAAGGAGCATTGATTGCAGATAGATATGAAGGTGGGAAGGGGTTGGGGTGATGGTGGTGAAGAAATACAGTGTGAAAGCTTACAATTTAACAAAGTTGAAATAAAGTTACTATGTGAACAAAAATCATATCAGATATGGATACTCATAATTAAGGTTACAGGAGGATACAGTAGAGTCAAAGGTGAATCAATTAGATGGCTGTAGATACCTTGAAGCAGTATGTGCAAATGCCAGAAGAGACAAGATGTTTGCTGGAGGTTTGAAGCAATGTGTGCAAATGCCAGAGGAGACAAGATGGTTACTGGAGGATTGAAGCAGTGTGTGCAAATGCCAGAGGAGACAAGATGGTTGCTGGAGGCTGAAACATATAAGAGATAGTGAGATATAGTATGGAACTAGCCCAGTATTTATGCATGTAAAAGGAGCATTTGTTGCAGACAGATATGAAGGTGTGAAGGGGGTGGGGTGATGGTGGTGAAGAAATACAGTGTGAAAGCTTACAATTTAACAAAGTTGAAATAAAGTTACTATGTGAACAAAAATCATATCAGATATGGATACTCATAATTAATGTTACATGAGGATACAGTAGAGTCAAAGGTGTATCAATGAGATGGCTGTAGGTACCTTGAAGCAATGTGTGCAAATGCCAGAGGAGACAAGGTGGTTACTGGAGGATTGAAGCAGTGTGTGCAAATGCCAGAGGAGACAAGATGGTTGCTGGAGGCTGAAACAGAAAAGAGATAGTGAGATATAGTTTGGAACTAGCCCAGTATTTATGCATGTAAAAGGAGCATTTGTTGCAGACAGATATGAAGGTGTGAAGGGGGTGGGGAGATGTTGGTGAAGAAATACAGTGTGAAAGCTTACAATTTAACCAAGTTTAAATAAAGTTACTATGTGAATAAAAATCATATCAGATATGGATACTCATAATTAATGATACAGGAGGATACAGTAGAGTCAAAGGTTAATCAATGAGATGGCTGTAGATACCTTGAAGCAGTATGTGCAAATGCCAGAGGAGACACGATGGTTGCTGGAGGTTTGAAGCAATGTGTGCAAATGCCAGATGAGACAAGATGGTTACTGGAAGATTGAAGCAGTGTGTGCAAATGCCAGAGGAGACAAGATGGTTGCTGGAGGCTGAAACAGAAAAGAGATAGTGAGATATAGTTTGGAACTAGCCCAGTATTTATGCATGTAAAAGGAGCATTTGTTGCAGACAGATATGAAGGTGTGAAGGGGGTGGGGAGATGTTGGTGAAGAAATACAGTGTGAAAGTTTACAATTTAACCAAGTTTAAATAAAGTTACTATGTGAATAAAAATCATATCAGATATGGATACTCATAATTAATGTTACAGGAGGATACAGTAGAGTCAAAGGTTAATCAATGAGATGGCTGTAGATACCTTGAAGCAGTATGTGCAAATGCCAGAAGAGACACGATGGTTGCTGGAGGTTTGAAGCAATGTGTGCAAATGCCAGAGGAGACAAGATGGTTACTGGAGGATTGAAGCAGTGTGTGCAAATGCCAGAGGAGACAAGATGGTTGCTGGAGGCTGGAACAGAGAAGATATTTTGACATATAGTTTGGAACTAGCCCAGTATTTTCGCATTTAAAACGAGCATTTGGTGCAGACAGATATGAAGGTGTTAAGGGGAGGGGAGATTGTGGTGAAGAAATACAGTGTGAAAGCTTACAATTTAACAAAGTTGAAATAAAATTACTATGTGAACAAAAATCATATCAGATATGGATACTCATAATTAATGTTACAGGAGGATACAGTAGAGTCAAAGGTTAATCAATGAGATGGCTGTAGATACCTTGAAGCAGTATGTGCAAATGCCAGAAGAGACAAGATGGTTGCTGGAGGTTTGAAGCAATGTGTGCAAATGCCAGAGGAGACAAGATGGTTACTGGAGGATTGAAGCAGTGTGTGCAAATGCCAGAGGAGACAAGATGGTTGCTGGAGGCTGAAACAGAAAAGAGATAGTGAGATATAGTTTGGAACTAGCCCAGTATTTATGCATGTAAAAGGAGCATTTGTTGCATACAGATATGAAGGTGTGAAGGGGGTGGGGAGATGTTGGTGAAGAAATACAGTCAGAAAGCTTACAATTTAACCAAGTTTAAATAAAGTTACTATGTGAATAAAAATCATATCAGATATGGATACTCATAATTAATGTTACAGGAGGATACAGTAGAGTCAAAGGTTAATCAATGAGATGGCTGTAGATACCTTGGGGCAGTATGTGCAAATGCCAGAAGAGACAAGATGTTTGCTGGAGGTATGAAGCAATGTGTGCAAATGCCAGAGGAGACAAGATGTTTGCAGGAGGCTGGAACAAAGAAGATATAGTGAGATATAGTTTGGAACTAGCCCAGTATTTATGCATTTAAAAGGAGCATTGATTGCAGACAGATATGAAGGTGGGAAGGGGGTGGGGTGATGGTGGTGACGAAATACAGTGTGAAAGCTTACAATTTAACAAAGTTGAAATAAAGTTACTATGTGAACAAAAATCATATCAGATATGGATATTCATAATTAATGTTACAGGAGGATACAGTAGAGTCAAAAGTGAATCAATTAGATGGTTGTAGATACCTTGAAAGCAGTATGTGCAAATGCCAGAGGAGACACGATGGTTGCTTGAGGTTTGAAGCAATCTGTGCAAATGCCAGAGGAGACAAGATGGTTACTGGAGGATTGAAGCAATGTGTGCAAATGACAGAGGAGACAAGATGGTTACTGGAGGATTGAAGCAGTGTGTGCAAATGCCAGAGGAGACAAGATGGTTGCTGGAGGCTGGAACAGAGAAGATATTTTGACATATAGTTTGGAACTAGCCCAGTATTTTCGCATTTAAAAGGAGCATTTGGTGCAGACAGATATGAAGGTGTTAAGGGGAGGGGAGATTGTGGTGAAGAAATACAGTGTGAAAGCTTACAACTTAACAAAGTTGACATAAAGTTACTATGTGAACAAAAATCATATCAGATATGGATACTCATAATTAATGTTACAGGAGGATACAGTAGAGTCAAAAGTAAATCAATGAGATGGCTGTAGATACCTTGAAGAAGTATGTGCAAATGCCAGAGGAGACACGATGGTTGCTGGAGGTATGAAGCAATGTGTGCAAATGCCAGAGGAGACAAGATGGTTACTGGAGGTTTGAAGCAGTGTGTGCAAATGCCAGAGGAGACAAGATGGTTACTGGAGGATTGAAGCAGTGTGTGCAAATGCCAGAGGAGACAAGATGGTTGCTGGAGGCTGAAACAGAAAAGAGATAGTGAGATACAGTTTGGAACTAGCCCAGTATTTATGCATGTAAAAGGAGCATTTGTTGCAGACAGATATGAAGGTGTGAAGGGGGTGGGGAGATGTTGGTGAAGAAATACAGTGTGAAACCTTACAATTTAACCAAGTTTAAATAAAGTTACTATGTGAATAAAAATCATATCAGATATGGATACTCATAATTAATGTTACAGGAGGATACAGTAGAGTCAAAGGTTAATCAATGAGATGGCTGTAGATACCTTGAAGCAGTATGTGCAAATGCCAGAAGAGACACGATGGTTGCTGGAGGTTTGAAGCAATGTGTGCAAATGCCAGAGGAGACAAGATGTTTGCAGGAGGCTGGAAAAAAGAAGATATAGTGAGATATAGTTTGGAACTAGCCCAGTATTTATGCATTTAAAAGGAGCATTTGGTGCAGTCAGATATGAAGGTGTTAAAGGGAGGGGGGATTGTGGTGAAGAAATACAGTGTAAAAGCTTACAATTTAACACAGTTGAAATAAAGTTACTATGTGAAGAAAAATCATATCAGATATGGATATTCATAATTAATGTTACAGGAGGATACAGTAGAGTCAAAAGTGAATCAATGAGATGGCTGTAGATACCTTGAAGCAGTATGTGCAAATGCCAGAGGAGACACGATGGTTGCTGGAGGTTTGAAGCAATGTGTGCAAATGCCAGATGAGACAAGATGGTTACTGGAGGATTGAAGCAGTGTGTGCAAATGCCAGAGGAGACAAGATGGTTGCTGGAGGCTGAAACAGAAAAGAGATAGTGAGATATAGTTTGGAACTAGCCCAGTATTTATGCATGTAAAAGGAGCATTTGTTGCAGACAGATATGAAGGTGTGAAGGGGGTGGGGAGATGTTGGTGAAGAAATACAGTGTGAAAGTTTACAATTTAACCAAGTTTAAATAAAGTTACTATGTGAATAAAAATCATATCAGATATGGATACTCATAATTAATGTTACAGGAGGATACAGTAGAGTCAAAGGTTAATCAATGAGATGGCTGTAGATACCTTGATGCAGTATGTGCAAATGCCAGAAGAGACACGATGGTTGCTGGAGGTTTGAAGCAATGTGTGCAAATGCCAGAGGAGACAAGATGGTTACTGGAGGATTGAAGCAGTGTGTGCAAATGCCAGAGGAGACAAGATGGTTGCTGGAGGCTGGAACAGAGAAGATATTTTGACATATAGTTTGGAACTAGCCCAGTATTTTCGCATTTAAAAGGAGCATTTGGTGCAGACAGATATGAAGGTGTTAAGGGGAGGGGAGATTGTGGTGAAGAAATACAGTGTGAAAGCTTACAATTTAACAAAGTTGAAATAAAGTTACTATGTGAACAAAAATCATATCAGATATGGATACTCATAATTAATGTTACAGGAGGATACAGTAGAGTCAAAGGTTAATCAATGAGATGGCTGTAGATACCTTGAAGCAGTATGTGCAAATGCCAGAAGAGACAAGATGGTTGCTGGAGGTTTGAAGCAATGTGTGCAAATGCCAGAGGAGACAAGATGGTTGCTGGAGGCTGAAACAGAAAAGAGATAGTGACATATAGTTTGGAACTAGCCCAGTATTTATGCATGTAAAAGGAGCATTTGTTGCAGACAGATATGAAGGTGTGAAGGGGGTGGGGAGATGTTGGTGAAGAAATACAGTTTGAAAGCTTACAATTTAACCAAGTTTAAATAAAGTTACTATGTGAATAAAAATCATATCAGATATGGATACTCATAATTAATGTTACAGGAGGATACAGTAGAGTCAAAGGTTAATCAATGAGATGGCTGTAGATACCTTGAAGCAGTATGTGCAAATGCCAGAAGAGACAAGATGTTTGCTGGAGGTTTGAAGCAATGTGTGCAAATGCCAGAGGAGACAAGATGTTTGCAGGAGGCTGGAACAAAGAAGATATAGTGAGATATAGTTTGGAACTAGCCCAGTATTTATGCATTTAAAAGGAGCATTGATTGCAGACAGATATGAAGGTGGGAAGGGGGTGGGGTGATGGTGGTGACGAAATACAGTGTGAAAGCTTACAATTTAACAAAGTTGAAATAAAGTTACTATGTGAACAAAAATCATATCAGATATGAATATTCATAATTAATGTTACAGGAGGATACAGTAGAGTCAAAAGTGAATCAATGAGATGGTTGTAGATACCTTGAAGCAGTATGTGCAAATGCCAGAGGAGACACGATGTTTGCTTGAGGTTTGAAGCAATGTGTGCAAATGCCAGAGGAGACAAGATGGTTACTGGAGGATTGAAGCAATGTGTGCAAATTCCAGAGGAGACAAGATGGTTACTGGAGGATTGAAGCAGTGTGTGCAAATGCCAGAGGAGACAAGATGGTTGCTGGAGGCTGGAACAGAGAAGATATTTTGACATATAGTTTGGAACTAGCCCAGTATTTTCGCATTTAAAAGGAGCATTTGGTGCAGACAGATATGAAGGTGTTAAGGGGAGGGGAGATTGTGGTGAAGAAATACAGTGTGAAAGCTTACAATTTAACAAAGTTGAAATAAAGTTACTATGTGAACAAAAACCATATCAGATATGGATACTCATAATTAAGGTTACAGGAGGATACAGTAGAGTCAAAGGTGAATCAATTAGATGGCTGTAGATACCTTGAAGCAGTATGTGCAAATGCCAGAAGAGACAAGATGGTTGCTGGAGGCTGAAACATATAAGAGATAGTGAGATATAGTTTGAAACTAGCCCAGTATTTATGCATTTAAAAGGAGCATTTGGTGCAGACAGATATGAAGGTGTGAAGGGGGTGGGGTGATGGTGGTGAAGAAATACAGTGTGACAGCTTACAATTTAACCAAATTTAAATAAAGTTACTATGTGTATAAAAATCACATCAGATATGGATACTCATAATTAATGTTACAGGAGGATACAGTAGAGTCAAAAGTGAATCAATGAGATGGCTGTAGATACCTTGAAGCAGTATGTGCAAATGCCAGAGGAGACACGATGGTTGCTGGAGGTTTGAAGCAATGTGTGCAAATGCCAGATGAGACAAGATGGTTACTGGAGGATTGAAGCAGTGTGTGCAAATGCCAGAGGAGACAAGATGGTTGCTGGAGGCTGAAACAGAAAAGAGATAGTGAGATATAGTTTGGAACTGGCCCAGTATTTATGCATGTAAAAGGAGCATTTGTTGCAGACAGATATGAAGGTGTGAAGAGGGTGGGGAGATGTTGGTGAAGAAATACAGTTTGAAAGCTTACAATTTAACCAAGTTTAAATAAAGTTACTATGTGAATAAAAATCATATCAGATATGGATACTCATAATCAATGTTACAGGAGGATACAGTAGAGTCAAAGGTTAATCAATGAGATGGCTGTAGATACCTTGAAGCAGTATGTGCAAATGCCAGAAGAGACAAGATGGTTGCTGGAGGTTTGAAGCAATGTGTGCAAATGCCAGAGGAGACAAGATGGTTACTGGAGGATTGAAGCAGTGTGTGCAAATGCCAGAGGAGACAAGATGGTTGCTGGAGGCTGAAACAGAAAAGAGATAGTGAGATATAGTTTGGAACTAGCCCAGTATTTATGCATGTAAAAGGAGCATTTGTTGCAGACAGATATGAAGGTGTGAAGGGGGTGGGGAGATGTTGGTGAAGAAATACAGTGTGAAAGCTTACAATTTAACCAAGTTTATATAAAGTTACTATGTGAATAAAAATCATATCAGATATGGATACTCATAATTAATGTTACAGGAGGATACAGTAGAGTCAAAGGTTAATCAATGAGATAGCTGTAGATACCTTGAAGCAGTATGTGCAAATGCCAGAAGAGACAAGATGGTTGCTGGAGGTTTGAAGCAATGTGTGCAAATGCCAGAGGAGACAAGATGTTTGCAGGAGGCTGGAAAAAAGAAGATATAGTGAGATATAGTTTGGAACTAGCCCAGTATTTATGCATTTAAAAGGAGCATTGATTGCAGACAGATATGAAGGTGGGAAGGGGGTGGGGTGATGGTGGTGAAGAAATACAGTGTGAAAGCTTACAATTTAACAAAGTTGAAATAAAGTTACTATGTGAAGAAAAATCATATCAGATATGGATATTCATAATTAATGTTACAGGAGGATACAGTAGAGTCAAAAGTGAATCAATGAGATGGCTGTAGATACCTTGAAGCAGTATGTGCAAATGCCAGAAGAGACACGATGGTTATTGGAGGTTTGAAGCAATGTGTGCAAATGCCAGAGGAGACAAGATGGTTACTGGAGGATTGAAGCAGTGTGTGCAAATGCCAGAGGAGAAAAGATGGTTGCTGGAGGCTGAAACAGAAAAGAGATAGTGAGATATAGTTTGGAACTAGCCCAGTATTTATGCATGTAAAAGGAGCATTTGTTGCAGACAGACATGAAGGTGTGAAGGGGGTGGGGAGATGTTTGTGAAGAAATACAGTGTGAAAGTTTACAATTTAACCAAGTTTAAATAAAGTTACTATGTGAATAAAAATCATATCAGATATGGATACTCATAATTAATGTTACAGGAGGATACAGTAGAGTCAAAGGTTAATCAATGAGATGGCTGTAGATACCTTGATGCAGTATGTGCAAATGCCAGAAGAGACAAGATGAATGCTGGAGGTTTGAAGCAATGTGTGCAAATGCCAGAGGAGACAAGATGGTTGCTGGAGGCTGAAACAGAAAAGAGATAGTGAGATATAGTTTGGAACTAGCCCAGTATTTATGCATTTAAAAGGAGCATTGATTGCAGACAGATATGAAGGTGGGAAGGGGGTGGGGTGATGGTGGTGACGAAATACAGTGTGAAAGCTTACAATTTAACAAAGTTGAAATAAAGTTACTATGTGAACAAAAATCATATCAGATATGGATATTCATAATTAATGTTACAGGAGGATACAGTAGAGTCAAAAGTGAATCAATGAGATGGTTGTAGATACCTTGAAGCAGTATGTGCAAATGCCAGAAGAGACAAGATGGTTGCTGGAGGCTGAAACATATAAGAGATAGTGAGATATAGTTTGGAACTAGCCCAGTATTTATGCATTTAAAAGGAGCATTAGGTGCAGACAGATATGAAGGTGTGAAGGGGGTGGTGTGATGGTGGTGAAGAAATACAGTGTGACAGCTTACAATTTAACCAAGTTTAAATAAAGTTACTATGTGTATAAAAATCACATCAGATATGGATACTCATAATTAATGTTACAGGAGGATACAGTAGAGTCAAAAGTGAATCAATGAGATGGCTGTAGATACCTTGAAGCAGTATGTGCAAATGCCAGAAGAGACAAGATGGTTGCTGGAGGTTTGAAGCAATGTGTGCAAATGCCAGATGAGACAAGATGGTTACTGGAGGATTGAAGCAGTGTGTGCAAATGCCAGAGGAGACAAGATGGTTGCTGGAGGCTGGAAAAGAGAAGATATTTTGACATATAGTTTGGAACTAGCCCAGTATTTTCGCATTTAAAAGGAGCATTTGGTGCAGACAGATATGAAGGTGTTAAGGGGAGGGGAGATTGTGGTGAAGAAATACAGTGTGAAAGCTTACAATTTAACAAAGTTGAAATAAAGTTACTATGTGAACAAAAACCATATCAGATATGGATACTCATAATTAAGGTTACAGGAGGATACAGTAGAGTCAAAGGTGAATCAATTAGATGGCTGTAGATACCTTGAAGCAGTATGTGCAAATGCCAGAAGAGACAAGATTGTTGCTGGAGGCTGAAACATATAAGAGATAGTGAGATATAGTTTGGAACTAGCCCAGTATTTATGCATTTAAAAGGAGCATTAGGTGCAGACAGATATGAAGGTGTTAAGGGGAGGGGAGATTGTGGTGAAGAAATACAGTGTGAAAGCTTACAATTTAACAAAGTTGAAATAAAGTTACTATGTGAACAAAAATCATATCAGATATGGATACTCATAATGTTACAGGAGGATACAGTAGAGTCAAAGGTTAATCAATGAGATGGCTGTAGATACCTTGAAGCAGTATGTGCAAATGCCAGAAGAGACAAGATGGTTGCTGGAGGTTTGAAGCAATGTGTGCAAATGCCAGAGGAGACAAGATGGTTACTGGAGGATTGAAGCAGTGTGTGCAAATGCCAGAGGAGACAAGATGGTTGCTGGAGGCTGAAACAGAAAAGAGATAGTGACATATAGTTTGGAACTAGCCCAGTATTTATGCATGTAAAAGGAGCATTTGTTGCAGACAGATATGAAGGTGTGAAGGGGGTGGGGAGATGTTGGTGAAGAAATACAGTTTGAAAGCTTACAATTTAACCAAGTTTAAATAAAGTTACTATGTGAATAAAAATCATATCAGATATGGATACTCATAATTAATGTTACAGGAGGATACAGTAGAGTCAAAGGTTAATCAATGAGATGGCTGTAGATACCTTGAAGCAGTATGTGCAAATGCCAGAAGAGACAAGATGTTTGCTGGAGGTTTGAAGCAATGTGTGCAAATGCCAGAGGAGACAAGATGTTTGCAGGAGGCTGGAACAAAGAAGATATAGTGAGATATAGTTTGGAACTAGCCCAGTATTTATGAATTTAAAAGGAGCATTGATTGCAGACAGATATGAAGGTGGGAAGGGGGTGGGGTGATGGTGGTGACGAAATACAGTGTGAAAGCTTACAATTTAACAAAGTTGAAATAAAGTTACTATGTGAACAAAAATCATATCAGATATGGATATTCATAATTAATGTTACAGGAGGATACAGTAGAGTCAAAAGTGAATCAATGAGATGGTTGTAGATACCTTGAAGCAGTATGTGCAAATGCCAGAGGAGACACGATGTTTGCTTGAGGTTTGAAGCAATGTGTGCAAATGCCAGAGGAGACAAGATGGTTACTGGAGGATTGAAGCAATGTGTGCAAATTCCAGAGGAGACAAGATGGTTACTGGAGGATTGAAGCAGTGTGTGCAAATGCCAGAGGAGACAAGATGGTTGCTGGAGGCTGGAACAGAGAAGATATTTTGACATATAGTTTGGAACTAGCCCAGTATTTTCGCATTTAAAAGGAGCATTTGGTGCAGACAGATATGAAGGTGTTAAGGGGAGGGGAGATTGTGGTGAAGAAATACAGTGTGAAAGCTTACAATTTAACAAAGTTGAAATAAAGTTACTATGTGAACAAAAACCATATCAGATATGGATACTCATAATTAAGGTTACAGGAGGATACAGTAGAGTCAAAGGTGAATCAATTAGATGGCTGTAGATACCTTGAAGCAGTATGTGCAAATGCCAGAAGAGACAAGATGGTTGCTGGAGGCTGAAACATATAAGAGATAGTGAGATATAGTTTGGAACTAGCCCAGTATTTATGCATTTAAAAGGAGCATTTGGTGCAGACAGATATGAAGGTGTGAAGGGGGTGGGGTGATGGTGGTGAAGAAATACAGTGTGACAGCTTACAATTTAACCAAGTTTAAATAAAGTTACTATGTGTATAAAAATCACATCAGATATGGATACTCATAATTAATGTTACAGGAGGATACAGTAGAGTCAAAAGTGAATCAATGAGATGGCTGTAGATACCTTGAAGCAGTATGTGCAAATGCCAGAGGAGACACAATGGTTGCTGGAGGTTTGAAGCAATGTGTGCAAATGCCAGATGAGACAAGATGGTTACTGGAGGATTGAAGCAGTGTGTGCAAATGCCAGAGGAGACAAGATGGTTGCTGGAGGCTGAAACAGAAAAGAGATAGTGAGATATAGTTTGGAACTGGCCCAGTATTTATGCATGTAAAAGGAGCATTTGTTGCAGACAGATATGAAGGTGTGAAGAGGGTGGGGAGATGTTGGTGAAGAAATACAGTTTGAAAGCTTACAATTTAACCAAGTTTAAATAAAGTTACTATGTGAATAAAAATCATATCAGATATGGATACTCATAATTAATGTTACAGGAGGATACAGTAGAGTCAAAGGTTAATCAATGAGATGGCTGTAGATACCTTGAAGCAGTATGTGCAAATGCCAGAAGAGACAAGATGGTTGCTGGAGGTTTGAAGCAATGTGTGCAAATGCCAGAGGAGACAAGATGGTTACTGGAGGATTGAAGCAGTGTGTGCAAATGCCAGAGGAGACAAGATGGTTGCTGGAGGCTGAAACAGAAAAGAGATAGTGAGATATAGTTTGGAACTAGCCCAGTATTTATGCATGTAAAAGGAGCATTTGTTGCAGACAGATATGAAGGTGTGAAGGGGGTGGGGAGATGTTGGTGAAGAAATACAGTGGGAAAGCTTACAATTTAACCAAGTTTATATAAAGTTACTATGTGAATAAAAATCATATCAGATATGGATACTCATAATTAATGTTACAGGAGGATACAGTAGAGTCAAAGGTTAATCAATGAGATAGCTGTAGATACCTTGAAGCAGTATGTGCAAATGCCAGAAGAGACAAGATGGTTGCTGGAGGTTTGAAGCAATGTGTGCAAATGCCAGAGGAGACAAGATGTTTGCAGGAGGCTGGAAAAAAGAAGATATAGTGAGATATAGTTTGGAACTAGCCCAGTATTTATGCATTTAAAAGGAGCATTGATTGCAGACAGATATGAAGGTGGGAAGGGGGTGGGGTGATGGTGGTGAAGAAATACAGTGTGAAAGCTTACAATTTAACAAAGTTGAAATAAAGTTACTATGTGAAGAAAAATCATATCAGATATGGATATTCATAATTAATGTTACAGGAGGATACAGTAGAGTCAAAAGTGAATCAATGAGATGGCTGTAGATACCTTGAAGCAGTATGTGCAAATGCCAGAGGAGACACGATGGTTGCTGGAGGTTTGAAGCAATGTGTGCAAATGCCAGATGAGACAAGATGGTTACTGGAGGATTGAAGCAGTATGTGCAAATGCCAGAAGAGACAAGATGTTTGCTGGAGGTTTGAAGCAATGTGTGCAAATGCCAGAGGAGACAAGATGTTTGCAGGAGGCTGGAACAAAGAAGATATAGTGAGATATAGTTTGGAACTAGCCCAGTATTTATGCATTTAAAAGGAGCATTTGGTGCAGACAGATATGAAGGTGTTAAGGGGAGGGGAGATTGTGGTGAAGAAATACAGTGTGAAAGCTTACAATTTAACAAAGTTGAAATAAAGTTACGGATGGATACTCATAATTAAGGTTACAGGAGGATACAGTAGAGTCAAAGGTGAATCAATTAGATGGCTGTAGATACCTTGAAGCAGTATGTGCAAATGCCAGAAGAGACAAGATGGTTGCTGGAGGCTGAAACATATAAGAGATAGTGAGATATAGTTTGGAACTAGCCCAGTATTTATGCATTTAAAAGGAGCATTAGGTGCAGACAGATATGAAGGTGTGAAGGGGGTGGTGTGATGGTGGTGAAGAAATACAGTGTGACAGCTTACAATTTAACCAAGTTTAAATAAAGTTACTATGTGTATAAAAATCACATCAGATATGGATACTCATAATTAATGTTACAGGAGGATACAGTAGAGTCAAAAGTGAATCAATGAGATGGCTGTAGATACCTTGAAGCAGTATGTGCAAATGCCAGAAGAGACAAGATGGTTGCTGGAGGTTTGAAGCAATGTGTGCAAATGCCAGATGAGACAAGATGGTTACTGGAGGATTGAAGCAGTGTGTGCAAATGCCAGAGGAGACAAGATGGTTGCTGGAGGCTGAAACAGAAAAGAGATAGTGAGATATAGTTTGGAACTAGCCCAGTATTTATGCATGTAAAAGGAGCATTTGTTGCAGACAGATATGAAGGTGTGAAGGGGGTGGGGAGATGTTGGTGAAGAAATACAGTGTGAAAGTTTACAATTTAACCAAGTTTAAATAAAGTTACTATGTGAATAAAAATCATATCAGATATGGATACTCATAATTAATGTTACAGGAGGATACAGTAGAGTCAAAGGTTAATCAATGAGATGGCTGTAGATACCTTGATGCAGTATGTGCAAATGCCAGAAGAGACACGATGGTTATTGGAGGTTTGAAGCAATGTGTGCAAATGCCAGAGGAGACAAGATGGTTACTGGAGGATTGAAGCAGTGCGTGCAAATGCCAGAGGAGACAAGATGGTTGCTGGAGGCTGGAACAGAGAAGATATTTTGACATATAGTTTGGAACTAGCCCAGTATTTTTGCATTTAAAAGGAGCATTTGGTGCAGACAGATATGAAGGTGTTAAGGGGAGGGGAGATTGTGGTGAAGAAATACAGTGTGAAAGCTTACAATTTAACAAAGTTGAAATAAAGTTACTATGTGAACAAAAATCATATCAGATATGGATACTCATAATTAATGTTACAGGAGGATACAGTAGAGTCAAAGGTTAATCAATGAGATGGCTGTAGATACCTTGAAGCAGTATGTGCAAATGCCAGAAGAGACAAGATTGTTGCTGGAGGTTTGAAGCAATGTGTGCAAATGCCAGATGAGACAAGATGGTTACTGGAGGATTGAAGCAGTGTGTGCAAATGCCAGAGGAGACAATATGGTTGCTGGAGGCTGAAACAGAAAAGAAATAGTGAGATATAGTTTGGAACTAGCCCAGTATTTATGCATGTAAAAGGAGCATTTGTTGCAGACAGATATGAAGGTGTGAAGAGGGTGGGGAGATGTTGGTGAAGAAATACAGTTTGAAAGCTTACAATTTAACCAAGTTTAAATAAAGTTACTATGTGAATAAAAATCATATCAGATATGGATACTCATAATTAATGTTACAGGAGGATACAGTAGAGTCAAAGGTTAATCAATGAGATGGCTGTAGATACCTTGAAGCAGTATGTGCAAATGCCAGAAGAGACAAGATGGTTGCTGGAGGTTTGAAGCAATGTGTGCAAATGCCAGAGGAGACAAGATGGTTACTGGAGGATTGAAGCAGTGTGTGCAAATGCCAGAGGAGACAAGATGGTTGCTGGAGGCTGAAACAGAAAAGAGATAGTGAGATATAGTTTGGAACTAGCCCAGTATTTATGCATGTAAAAGGAGCATTTGTTGCAGACAGATATGAAGGTGTGAAGGGGGTAGGGAGAAGTTGGTGAAGAAATACAGTGTGAAAGCTTACAATTTAACCAAGTTTATATAAAGTTACTATGTGAATAAAAATCATATCAGATATGGATACTCATAATTAATGTTACAGGAGGATACAGTAGAGTCAAAGGTTAATCAATGAAATGGCTGTAGATACCTTGAAGCAGTATGTGCAAATGCCAGAAGAGACAAGATGGTTGCTGGAGGTTTGAAGCAATGTGTGCAAATGCCAGAGGAGACAAGATGTTTGCAGGAGGCTGGAACAAAGAAGATATAGTGAGATATAGTTTGGAACTAGCCCAGTTTTTATGCATTTAAAAGGAGCATTGATTGCAGACAGATATGAAGGTGGGAAGGGGGTGGGGTGATGGTGGTGACGAAATACAGTGTGAAAGCTTACAATTTAACAAAGTTGAAATAAAGTTACTATGTGAACAAAAATCATATCAGATATGGATATTCATAATTAATGTTACAGGAGGATACAGTAGAGTCAAAAGTGAATCAATGAGATGGTTGTAGATACCTTGAAGCAGTATGTGCAAATGCCAGAGGAGACACGATGGTTGCTTGAGGTTTGAAGCAATGTGTGCAAATGCCAGAGGAGACAAGATGGTTACTGGAGGATTGAAGCAGTGTGTGCAAATGCCAGAGGAGACAAAATGGTTGCTGGAGGCTGAAACAGAAAAGAGATAGTGAGATATAGTTTGGAACTAGCCCAGTATTTATGCATGTAAAAGGAGCATTTGTTGCAGACAGATATGAACGTGTGAAGGGGGTGGGGAGATGTTGGTAAAGAAATACAGTGTGAAAGCTTACAATTTAACAAAGTTGAAATAAAGTTACTATGTGAACAAAAATCATATCAGATATGGGTATTCATAATTAATGTTACAGGAGGATACAGTAGAGTCAAAGGTGAATCAATGAGATGGCTGTAGATACCTTGAAGCAGTATGTGCAAATGCCAGAAGAGACAAGATGGTTGCTGGAGGTTTGAAGCAATGTATGCAAATGCCAGAGGAGACAAGATGGTTACTGGAGGATTGAAGCAGTGTGTGCAAATGCCAGAGGAGACAAGATGGTTGCTGGAGGCTGAAACAGAAAAGAGATAGTGAGATATAGTTTGGAACTAGCCCAGTATTTATGCATGTAAAAGGAGCATTTGTTGCAGACAGATATGAAGGTGTGAAGGGGGTGGGGAGATGTTGGTGAAGAAATACAGTGTGAAAGTTTACAATTTAACCAAGTTTAAATAAAGTTACTATGTGAATAAAAATCATATCAGATATGGATACTCATAATTAATGTTACAGGAGGATACAGTAGAGTCAAAGTTAATCAATGAGATGGCTGTAGATACCTTGATGCAGTATGTGCAAATGCCAGAAGAGACACGATGGTTGCTGGAGGTTTGAAGCAATGTGTGCAAATGCCAGAGGAGACAAGATGGTTACTGGAGGATTGAAGCAGTGTGTGCAAATGCCAGAGGAGACAAGATGGTTGCTGGAGGCTGGAACAGAGAAGATATTTTGACATATAGTTTGAAACTAGCCCAGTATTTTCGCATTTAAAAGGAGCATTTGGTGCAGACAGATATGAAGGTGTTAAGGGGAGGGGAGATTGTGGTGAAGAAATACAGTGTGAAAGCTTACAATTTAACAAAGTTGAAATAAAGTTACTATGTGAACAAAAATCATATCAGATATGGATACTCATAATTAATGTTACAGGAGGATACAGTAGAGTCAAAGGTTAATCAATGAGATGGCTGTAGATACCTTGAAGCAGTATGTGCAAATGCCAGAAGAGACAAGATGGTTGCTGGAGGTTTGAAGCAATGTGTGCAAATGCCAGATGAGACAAGATGGTTACTGGAGGATTGAAGCAGTGTGTGCAAATGCCAGAGGAGACAATATGGTTGCTGGAGGCTGAAACAGAAAAGAAATAGTGAGATATAGTTTGGAACTAGCCCAGTATTTATGCATGTAAAAGGAGCATTTGTTGCAGACAGATATGAAGGTGTGAAGAGGGTGGGGAGATGTTGGTGAAGAAATACAGTTTGAAAGCTTACAATTTAACCAAGTTTAAATAAAGTTACTATGTGAATAAAAATCATATCAGATATGGATACTCATAATTAATGTTACAGGAGGATACAGTAGAGTCAAAGGTTAATCAATGAGATGGCTGTAGATACCTTGAAGCAGTATGTGCAAATGCCAGAAGAGACAAGATGGTTGCTGGAGGTTTGAAGCAATGTGTGCAAATGCCAGAGGAGACAAGATGTTTGCAGGAGGCTGGAACAAAGAAGATATAGTGAGATATAGTTTGGAACTAGCCCAGTTTTTATGCATTTAAAAGGAGCATTGATTGCAGACAGATATGAAGGTGGGAAGGGGGTGGGGTGATGGTGGTGACGAAATACAGTGTGAAAGCTTACAATTTAACAAAGTTGAAATAAAGTTACTATGTGAACAAAAATCATATCAGATATGGATATTCATAATTAATGTTACAGGAGGATATAGTAGAGTCAAAAGTGAATCAATGAGATGGTTGTAGATACCTTGAAGTAGTATGTGCAAATGCCAGAGGAGACACGATGGTTGCTTGAGGTTTGAAGCAATGTGTGCAAATGCCAGAGGAGACAAGATGGTTACTGGAGGATTGAAGCAGTGTGTGCAAATGCCAGAGGAGACAAGATGGTTGCTGGAGGCTGAAACAGAAAAGAGATAGTGAGATATAGTTTGGAACTAGCCCAGTATTTATGCATGTAAAAGGAGCATTTGTTGCAGACAGATATGAATGTGTGAAGGGGGTGTGGAGATGTTGGTAAAGAAATACAGTGTGAAAGCTTACAATTTAACAAAGTTGAAATAAAGTTACTATGTGAACAAAAATCATATCAGATATGGGTATTCATAATTAATGTTACAGGAGGATACAGTAGAGTCAAAGGTGAATCAATGAGATGGCTGTAGATACCTTGAAGCAGTATGTGCAAATGCCAGAAGAGACACGATGGTTGCTGGAGGTTTGAAGCAATGTGTGCAAATGCCAGAGGAGACAAGATGTTTGCAGGAGGCTGGAAAAAAGAAGATATAGTGAGATATAGTTTGGAACTAGCCCAGTATTTATGCATTTAAAAGGAGCATTTGGTGCAGACAGATATGAAGGTGTTAAGGGGAGGGGAGATTGTGGTGAAGAAATACAGTGTAAAAGCTTACAATTTAACAAAGTTGAAATAAAGTTACTATGTGAATAAAAATCATATCAGATATGGATACTCATAATTAAGGTTACAGGAGGATACAGTAGAGTCAAAGGTGAATCAATTAGATGGCTGTAGATACCTTGAAGCAGTATGTGCAAATGCCAGAAGAGACAAGATGTTTGCTGGAGGTTTGAAGCAATGCGTGCAAATGCCAGAGGAGACAAGATGTTTGCTGGAGGCTGGAACAGAGAAGAGATAGTGAGATATATTTTGGAACTAGCCCAGTATTTATGCATGTAAAAGGAGCATTTGTTGCAGACAGATATGAAGGTGTGAAGGGGGTGGGGTGATGGTGGTGAAGAAATACAGTGTGAAAGCTTACATTTTAACAAAGTTGAAATAAAGTTACTATGTGAACAAAAATCATATCAGATATGGATATTCATAATTAATGTTACAGGAGGATACAGTAGAGTCAAAAGTGAATCAATGAGATGGCTGTAGATACCTTGAAGCAGTATGTGCAAATGCCAGAGGAGACAAGATGGTTGCTTGAGGTTTGAAGCAATGTGTGCAAATGCCAGAGGAGACAAGATGGTTACTGGAGGATTGAAGCAGTGTGTGCAAATGCCAGAGGAGTCAAGATGGTTGCTGGAGGCTGAAACATATAAGAAATAGTGAGATATAGTTTGGAACTAGCCCAGTATTTATGCATGTAAAAGGAGCATTTGTTGCAGACAGATATGAAGGTGTGAAGGGGGTGGGGAGATGTTGGTGAAGAAATACAGTGTGAAAGTTTACAATTTAACCAAGTTTAAATAAAGTTACTATGTGAATAAAAATCATATCAGATATGGATACTCATAATTAATGTTACAGGAGGATACAGTAGAGTCAAAGGTTAATCAATGAGATGGCTGTAGATACCTTGATGCAGCATGTGCAAATGCCAGAAGAGACACGATGGTTGCTGGAGGTTTGAAGCAATGTGTGCAAATGCCAGAGGAGACAAGATGGTTACTGGAGGATTGAAGCAGTGTGTGCAAATGCCAGAGGAGACAAGATGGTTGCTGGAGGCTGGAACAGAGAAGATATTTTGACGTATAGTTTGGAACTAGCCCAGTATTTTCGCATTTAAAAGGAGCATTTGGTGCAGACAGATATGAAGGTGTTAAGGGGAGGGGAGATTGTGGTGAAGAAATACAGTGTGAAAGCTTACAATTTAACAAAGTTGAAATAAATTTACTATGTGAACAAAAATCATATCAGATATGGATACTCATAATTAATGTTACAGGAGGATACAGTAGAGTCAAAGGTTAATCAATGAGATGGCTGTAGATACCTTGAAGCAGTATGTGCAAATGCCAGAAGAGACAAGATGGTTGCTGGAGGTTTGAAGCAATGTGTGCAAATGCCAGAGGAGACAAGATAATTACTGGAGGATTGAAGCAGTGTGTGCAAATGCCAGAGGAGACAAGATGGTTGCTGGAGGCTGAAACAGAAAAGAGATAGTGAGATATAGTTTGGAACTAGCCCAGTATTTATGCATGTAAAAGGAGCATTTGTTGCAGACAGATATGAAGGTGTGAAGGGGGTGGGGAGATGTTGGTGAAGAAATACAGTTTGAAAGCTTACAATTTAACCAAGTTTAAATAAAGTTACTATGTGAATAAAAATCATATCAGATATGGATACTCATGATTAATGTTACAGGAGGATACAGTAGAGTCAAAGGTTAATCAATGAGATGGCTGTAGATACCTTGATGCAGCATGTGCAAATGCCAGAAGAGACACGATGGTTGCTGGAGGTTTGAAGCAATGTGTGCAAATGCCAGAGGAGACAAGATGGTTACTGGAGGATTGAAGCAGTGTGTGCAAATGCCAGAGGAGACAAGATGGTTGCTGGAGGCTGGAACAGAGAAGATATTTTGACGTATAGTTTGGAACTAGCCCAGTATTTTCGCATTTAAAAGGAGCATTTGGTGCAGACAGATATGAAGGTGTTAAGGGGAGGGGAGATTGTGGTGAAGAAATACAGTGTGAAAGCTTACAATTTAACAAAGTTGAAATAAATTTACTATGTGAACAAAAATCATATCAGATATGGATACTCATAATTAATGTTACAGGAGGATACAGTAGAGTCAAAGGTTAATCAATGAGATGGCTGTAGATACCTTGAAGCAGTATGTGCAAATGCCAGAAGAGACAAGATGGTTGCTGGAGGTTTGAAGCAATGTGTGCAAATGCCAGAGGAGACAAGATAATTACTGGAGGATTGAAGCAGTGTGTGCAAATGCCAGAGGAGACAAGATGGTTGCTGGAGGCTGAAACAGAAAAGAGATAGTGAGATATAGTTTGGAACTAGCCCAGTATTTATGCATGTAAAAGGAGCATTTGTTGCAGACAGATATGAAGGTGTGAAGGGGGTGGGGAGATGTTGGTGAAGAAATACAGTTTGAAAGCTTACAATTTAACCAAGTTTAAATAAAGTTACTATGTGAATAAAAATCATATCAGATATGGATACTCATGATTAATGTTACAGGAGGATACAGTAGAGTCAAAGGTTAATCAATGAGATGGCTGTAGATACCTTGATGCAGCATGTGCAAATGCCAGAAGAGACACGATGGTTGCTGGAGGTTTGAAGCAATGTGTGCAAATGCCAGAGGAGACAAGATGGTTACTGGAGGATTGAAGCAGTGTGTGCAAATGCCAGAGGAGACAAGATGGTTGCTGGAGGCTGGAACAGAGAAGATATTTTGACGTATAGTTTGGAACTAGCCCAGTATTTTCGCATTTAAAAGGAGCATTTGGTGCAGACAGATATGAAGGTGTTAAGGGGAGGGGAGATTGTGGTAAAGAAATACAGTGTGAAAGCCTACAATTTAACAAAGTTGAAATAAATTTACTATGTGAACAAAAATCATATCAGATATGGATACTCATAATTAATGTTACAGGAGGATACAGTAGAGTCAAAGGTTAATCAATGAGATGGCTGTAGATACCTTGAAGCAGTATGTGCAAATGCCAGAAGAGACAAGATGGTTGCTGGAGGTTTGAAGCAATGTGTGCAAACGCCAGAGGAGACAAGATGGTTACTGGAGGATTGAAGCAGTGTGTGCAAATGCCAGAGGAGACAAGATGGTTGCTGGAGGCTGGAACAGAGAAGATATTTTGACATATAGTTTGGAACTAGCCCAGTATTTATGCATTTAAAAGGAGCATTTGTTGCAGACAGATATGAAGGTGTTAAGGGGAGGGGAGATTGTGGTGAAGAAATACAGTGTGAAAGCTTAAGATTTAACAAAGTTGAAATAAAGTTAATATGTGAACAACAATCATATCAGATATGGATATTCATAATTAATGTTACAGGAGGATACAGTAGAGTCAAAAGTGAATCAATGAGATGGATGTAGATACTTTGAAGCAGTATGTGCAAATGCCAGAGGAGACAAGATGGTTACTGGAAGATTGAAGCAGTGTGTGCAAATGCCAGAGGAGACAAGATGGTTGCTGGAGGCTGAAACATATAAGAGATAGTGAGATATAGTATGGAACTAGCCCAGTATTTATGCATTTAAAAGGAGCCTTTGGTGCAGACAGATATGAAGGTGTGAAGGGGGTGGGGAAATGGTGGGGAAGAAAAACAGTGTGAAAGCTTACAATTTAACAAAGTTGAAATAAAGTTACTATGTGAATAAAAATCATATCAGATATGGATATTCATAATTAATGTTACAGGAGGATACAGTAGAGTCAAAAGTGAATCAATGAGATGGCTGTAGATACCTTGAAGCAGTATGTGCAAATGCCAGAGGAGACAAGATGGTTGCTGGAGGTTTGAAGCAATGTGTGCAAATGCCAGAGGAGACAAGATGGTTACTGGAGGATTAAAGCAGTGTGTGCAAATGCCAGAGGAGACAAGATGGTTGCTGGAGGCTGGAACAGAGAAGATATTTTGACATATAGTTTGGAACTAGCCCAGTATTTATGCATTTAAAAGGAGCATTTGGTGCAGACAGATATGAAGGTGTTAAGGGGAGGGGAGATTGTGGTGAAGAAATACAGTGTGAAAGCTTACAATTTAACAAAGTTGAAATAAAGTTACTATGTGAATAAAAATCATATCAGATATGGATATTCATAATTAATGTTACAGGAGGATACAGTAGATTTAAAAGTGAATCAATGAGATGGTTGTAGATACCTTGAAGCAGTATGTGCAAATGCCAGAGGAGACACGATGGTTGCTTGAGGTTTGAAGCAATGTTTGCAAATGCCAGAGGAGACAAGATGGTTACTGGAGGATTGAAGCAGTGTGTGCAAATGCCAGAGGAGACAAGATGGTTGCTGGAGGCTGGAACAGAGAAGATATTTTGACATATAGTTTGGAACTAGCCCAGTATTTATGCATTTAAAAGGAGCATTTGGTGCAGACAGATATGAAGGTGTTAAGGGGAGGGGAGATTGTGGTGAAGAAATACAGTGTGAAAGCTTACAATTTAACAAAGTTGAAATAAAGTTACTTTGTGAACAAAAATCATATCACATATGGATACTCATAATTAAGGTTACAGGAGGATACAGTAGAGTCAAAGGTGAATCAATTAGATGGCTGTAGATAACTTGAAGCAGTATGTGCAAATGCCAGAAGAGACAAGATGTTTGCTGGAGGTTTGAAGCAATGTGTGCAAATGCCAGAGGAGACAAGATGTTTGCTGGAGGCTGGAACAGAGAAGAGATAGTGAGATATATTTTGGAACTAGCCCAGTATTTATGCATGTAAAAGGAGCATTTGTTGCAGACAGATATGAAGGTGTGAAGGGGGTGGGGTGATGGTGGTGAAGAAATACAGTGTGAAAGCTTACATTTTAACAAAGTTGAAATAAAGTTACTATGTGAACAAAAATCATATCAGGTATGGATATTCATAATTAATGTTACAGGAGGATATAGTAGAGTCAAAAGTGAATCAATGAGATGGCTGTAGATACCTTGAAGCAGGATGTGCAAATGCCAGAGGAGACAAGATGGTTGCTTGAGGTTTGAAGCAATGTGTGCGAATGCCAGAGGAGACAAGATGGTTACTGGAGGATTGAAGCAGTGTGTGCAAATGCCAGAGGAGTCAAGATGGTTGCTGGAGGCTGAAACATATAAGAAATAATGAGATATAGTATGGAACTAGCCCAGTATTTATGCATTTAAAAGGAGCATTTGGTGCAGACAGATATAAAGGTGTGAAGGGGGTTGGGAGATGGTTGTGAAGAAATACAGTGTGAAAGCATACAATTTACCAAAGTTTAAATAAAGTTACTATGTGAACAAAAATCATATCAGATATGGATACTCATAATTAATGTTACATGAGGATACAGTAGAGTCAAAGGTGAATCAATGAGATGGCTGTAGGTACCTTGATGCAGTATGTGCAAATGCCAGAAGAGACACGATGGTTGCTGGAGGTTTGAAGCAATGTGTGCAAATGCCAGAGGAGACAAGATGGTTACTGGAGGATTGAAGCAGTGTGTGCAAATGCCAGAGGAGACAAGATGGTTGCTGGAGGCTGGAACAGAGAAGATATTTTGACATATAGTTTGGAACTAGCCCAGTATTTTCGCATTTAAAAGGAGCATTTGGTGCAGACAGATATGAAGGTGTTAAGGGGAGGGGAGATTGTGGTGAAGAAATACAGTGTGAAAGCTTACAATTTAACAAAGTTTAAATAAAGTTACTATGTGAACAAAAATCATATCAGATATGGATACTCATAATTAATGTTACAGGAGGATACAGTAGAATCAAAGGTTAATCAATGAGATGGCTGTAGATACCTTGAAGCAGTATGTGCAAATGCCAGAAGAGACAAGATGGTTGCTGGAGGTTTGAAGCAATGTGTGCAAATGCCAGAGGAGACAAGATAATGTTACTGGAGGATTGAAGCAGTGTGTGCAAATGCCAGAGGAGACAAGATGGTTGCTGGAGGCTGAAACAGAAAAGAGATAGTGAGATATAGTTTGGAACTAGCCCAGTATTTATGCATGTAAAAGGAGCATTTGTTGCAGACAGATATGAAGGTGTGAAGGGGGTGGGGAGATGTTGGTGAAGAAATACAGTTTGAAAGCTTACAATTTAACCAAGTTTAAATAAAGTTACTATGTGAATAAAAATCATATCAGATATGGATACTCATAATTAATGTTACAGGAGGATACAGTAGAGTCAAAGGTTAATCAATGAGATGGCTGTAGATACCTTGAAGCAGTATGTGCAAATGCCAGAAGAGACAAGATGTTTGCTGGAGGTTTGAAGCAATGTGTGCAAATGCCAGAGGAGACAAGATGTTTGCAGGAGGCTGGAACAAGGAAGATATAGTGAGATATAGTTTGGAACTAGCCCAGTATTTATGCATTTAAAAGGAGCATTGATTGCAGACAGATATGAAGGTGGGAAGGGGGTGGGGTGATGGTGGTGACGAAATACAGAGTGAAAGCTTACAATTTAACAAAGTTGAAATAAAGTTACTATGTGAACAAAAATCATATCAGATATGGATATTCATAATTAATGTTACAGGAGGATACAGTAGAGTCAAAAGTGAATCAATGAGATGGTTGTAGATACCTTGAAGCAGTATGTGCAAATGCCAGAGGAGACACGATGGTTGCTTGAGGTTTGAAGCAATGTTTGCAAATGCCAGAGGAGACAAGATGGTTACTGGAGGATTGAAGCAATGTGTGCAAATGCCAGAGGAGACAAGATGGTTACTGGAGGATTGAAGCAGTGTGTGCAAATGCCAGAGGAGACAAGATGGTTGCTGGAGGCTGAAACGGAAAACAGATAGTGAGATATAGTTTGGAACTAGCCCAGTATTTATGCATGTAAAAGGAGCATTTGTTGCAGACCGATATGAACGTGTGAAGGGGGTGGGGAGATGTTGGTAAAGAAATACAGTGTGAAAGCTTACAATTTAACAAAGTTGAAATAAAGTTACTATGTGAACAAAAATCATATCAGATATTGGTATTCATAATTAATGTTACAGGAGGATACAGTAGAGTCAAAAGTGAATCAATGAGATGGCTGTAGATACCTTGAAGCAGTATGTGCAAATGCCAGAGGAGACACGATGGTTGCTGGAGGTTTGAAGCAATGTGTGCAAATGCCAGAGGAGACAAGATGGTTACTGGAGGATTGAAGCAGTGTGTGCAAATGCCAGAGGAGACAAGATGGTTACTGGAGGATTGAAGCAGTGTGTGCAAATGCCAGAGGAGACAAGATGGTTGCTGGAGGCTGAAACAGAAAAGAGATAGTGAGATATAGTTTGGAACTAGCCCAGTATTTATGCATGTAAAAGGAGCATTTGTTGCAGACAGATATGAAGGTGTGAAGGGGGTGGGGAGATGTTGGTAAAGAAATACAGTGTGAAAGCTTACAATTTAACCAAGTTTAAATAAAGTTACTATGTGAATAAAAATCATATCAGATATGGATACTCATAATTAATGTTACAGGAGGATACAGTAGAGTCAAAGGTTAATCAATGAGATGGCTGTAGATACCTTGAAGCAGTATGTGCAAATGCCAGAAGAGACACGATGGTTGCTGGAGGTTTGAAGCAATGTGTGCAAATGCCAGAGGAGACAAGATGTTTGCAGGAGGCTGGAAAAAAGAAGATATAGTGAGATATAGTTTAGAACTAGCCCAGTATTTATGCATTTAAAAGGAGCATTTGGTGCAGTCAGATATGAAGGTGTTAAAGGGAGGGGAGATTGTGGTGAAGAAATACAGTGTAAAAGCTTACAATTTAGCAAAGTTGAAATAAAGTTACTATGTGAACAAAAATCATATCAGATATGGATACTCATAATTAATGTTACAGGAGGATACAGTAGAGTCAAAAGTGAATCAATGAGATGGCTGTAGATACCTTGAAGCAGTATGTGCAAATGCCAGAGGAGACACGATGGTTGCTGGAGGTTTGAAGCAATGTGTGCAAATGCCAGATGAGACAAGATGGTTACTGGAGGATTGAAGCAGTGTGTGCAAATGCCAGAGGAGACAAGATGGTTGCTGGAGGCTGAAACAGAAAACAGATAGTGAGATATAGTTTGGAACTAGCCCAGTATTTATGCATGTAAAAGGAGCATTTGTTGCAGACCGATATGAACGTGTGAAGGGGGTGGGGAGATGTTGGTAAAGAAATACAGTGTGAAAGCTTACAATTTAACAAAGTTGAAATAAAGTTACTATGTGAACAAAAATCATATCAGATATTGGTATTCATAATTAATGTTACAGGAGGATACAGTAGAGTCAAAAGTGAATCAATGAGATGGCTGTAGATACCTTGAAGCAGTATGTGCAAATGCCAGAGGAGACACGATGGTTGCTGGAGGTTTGAAGCAATGTGTGCAAATGCCAGAGGAGACAAGATGGTTACTGGAGGATTGAAGCAGTGTGTGCAAATGCCAGAGGAGACAAGATGGTTACTGGAGGATTGAAGCAGTGTGTGCAAATGCCAGAGGAGACAAGATGGTTGCTGGAGGCTGAAACAGAAAAGAGATAGTGAGATATAGTTTGGAACTAGCCCAGTATTTATGCATGTAAAAGGAGCATTTGTTGCAGACAGATATGAAGGTGTGAAGGGGGTGGGGAGATGTTGGTAAAGAAATACAGTGTGAAAGCTTACAATCTAACCAAGTTTAAATAAAGTTACTATGTGAATAAAAATCATATCAGATATGGATACTCATAATTAATGTTACAGGAGGATACAGTAGAGTCAAAGGTTAATCAATGAGATGGCTGTAGATACCTTGAAGCAGTATGTGCAAATGCCAGAAGAGACACGATGGTTGCTGGAGGTTTGAAGCAATGTGTGCAAATGCCAGAGGAGACAAGATGTTTGCAGGAGGCTGGAAAAAAGAAGATATAGTGAGATATAGTTTGGAACTAGCCCAGTATTTATGCATTTAAAAGGAGCATTTGGTGCAGTCAGATATGAAGGTGTTAAAGGGAGGGGAGATTGTGGTGAAGAAATACAGTGTAAAAGCTTACAATTTAGCAAAGTTGAAATAAAGTTACTATGTGAACAAAAATCATATCAGATATGGATACTCATAATTAATGTTACAGGAGGATACAGTAGAGTCAAAAGTGAATCAATGAGATGGCTGTAGATACCTTGAAGCAGTATGTGCAAATGCCAGAGGAGACACGATGGTTGCTGGAGGTTTGAAGCAATGTGTGCAAATGCCAGATGAGACAAGATGGTTACTGGAGGATTGAAGCAGTGTGTGCAAATGCCAGAGGAGACAAGATGGTTGCTGGAGGCTGAAACAGAAAAGAGATAGTGAGATATAGTTTGGAACTAGCCCAGTATTTATGCATGTAAAAGGAGCATTTGTTGCAGACAGATATGAAGGTGTGAAGGGGGTGGGGAGATGTTGGTGAAGAAATACAGTGTGAAAGTTTACAATTTAACCAAGTTTAAATAAAGTTACTATGTGAATAAAAATCATATCAGATATGGATACTCATAATTAATGTTACAGGAGGATACAGTAGAGTCAAAGGTTAATCAATGAGATGGCTGTAGATACCTTGATGCAGTATGTGCAAATGCCAGAAGAGACACAATGGTTGCTGGAGGTTTGAAGCAATGTGTGCAAATGCCAGAGGAGACAAGATGGTTACTGGAGGATTGAAGCAGTGTGTGCAAATGCCAGAGGAGACAAGATGGTTGCTGGAGGCTGGAACAGAGAAGATATTTTGACATATAGTTTGGAACTAGCCCAGTATTTTTGCATTTAAAACGAGCATTTGGTGCAGACAGATATGAAGGTGTTAAGGGGAGGGGAGATTGTGGTGAAGAAATACAGTGTGAAAGCTTACAATTTAACAAAGTTGAAATAAAGTTACTATGTGAACAAAAATCATATCAGATATGGATACTCATAATTAATGTTACAGGAGGATACAGTAGAGTCAAAGGTGAATCAATGAGATGGCTGTAGATACCTTGAAGCAGTATGTGCAAATGCCAGAAGAGACAAGATGGTTGCTGGAGGTTTGAAGCAATGTGTGCAAATGCCAGAGGAGACAAGATGGTTACTGGAGGATTGAAGCAGTGTGTGCAAATGCCAGAGGAGACAAGATGTTTGCAGGAGGCTGGAACAAAGAAGATATAGTGAGATATAGTTTGGAACTAGCCCAGTATTTATGCATTTAAAAGGAGCATTGATTGCAGACAGATATGAAGGTGGGAAGGGGGTGGGGTGATGGTGGTGACGAAATACAGAGTGAAAGCTTAAAATTTAACAAAGTTGAAATAAAGTTACTATGTGAACCAAAATCATATCAGATATGGATATTCATAATTAATGTTACAGGAGGATACAGTAGAGTCAAAAGTGAATCAATGAGATGGTTGTAGATACCTTGAAGCAGTATGTGCAAATGCCAGAGGAGACACGATGGTTGCTTGAGGTTTGAAGCAATGTGTGCAAATGCCAGAGGAGACAAGATGGTTACTGGAGGATTGAAGCAATGTGTGCTAATGCCAGAGGAGACAAGATGGTTACTGGAGGATTGAAGCAGTGTGTGCAAATGCCAGAGGAGACAAGATGGTTGCTGGAGGCTGAAACGGAAAAGAGATAGTGAGATATAGTTTGGAACTAGCCCAGTATTTATGCATGTAAAAGGAGCAGTTGTTGCAGACAGATATGAACGTGTGAAGGGGGTGGGGAGATGTTGGTAAAGAAATACAGTGTGAAAGCTTACAATTTTACAAAGTTGAAATAAAGTTACTATGTGAACAAAAATCATATCAGATATGGGTATTCATAATTAATGTTACAGTAGGATACAGTAGAGTCAAAAGTGAATCAATGAGATGGCTGTAGATACCTTGAAGCAGTATGTGCAAATGCCAGAGGAGACACGATGGTTGCTGGAGGTTTGAAGCAATGTGTGCAAATGCCAGAGGAGACAAGATGGTTACTGGAGGATTGAAGCAGTGTGTGCAAATGGCAAATGCCAGAGGAGACAAGATGGTTACTGGAGGATTGAAGCAGTGTGTGCAAATGCCAGAGGAGACAAGATGGTTGCTGGAGGCTGAATCAGAAAAGAGATAGTGAGATATAGTTTGGAACTAGCCCAGTATTTATGCATGTAAAAGGAGCATTTGTTGCAGACAGATATGAAGGTGTGAAGGGGGTGGGGAGATGTTGGTGAAGAAATACAGTGTGAAAGCTTACAATTTAACCAAGTTTAAATAAAGTTACTATGTGAATAAAAATCATATCAGATATGGATACTCATAATTAATGTTACAGGAGGATACAGTAGAGTCAAAGGTTAATCAATGAGATGGATGTAGATACCTTGAAGCAGTATGTGCAAAAGCCAGAAGAGACAAGATGTTTGCTGGAGGTTTGAAGCAATGTGTGCAAATGCCAGAGGAGACAAGATGTTTGCAGGAGGCTGGAACAAAGAAGATATAGTGAGATATAGTTTGGAACTAGCCCAGTATTTATGCATGTAAAAGGAGCATTGATTGCAGACAGATATGAAGGTGGGAAGGGGGTGGGGTGATGGTGGTGACGAAATACAGAGTGAAAGCTTACAATTTAACAAAGTTGAAATAAAGTTACTATGTGAACAAAAATCATATCAGATATGGATATTCATAATTAATGTTACAGGAGGATACAGTAGAGTCAAAAGTGAATCAATGAGATGGTTGTAGATACCTTGAAGCAGTATGTGCAAATGCCAGAGGAGACACGATGATTGCTTGAGGTTTGAAGCAATGTGTGCAAATGCCAGAGGAGACAAGATGGTTACTGGAGGATTGAAGCAATGTGTGCAAATGCCAGAGGAGACAAGATGGTTACTGGAGGATTGAAGCAGTGTGTGCAAATGGCAAATGCCAGAGGAGACAAGATGGTTACTGGAGGATTGAAGCAGTGTGTGCAAATGCCAGAGGAGACAAGATGGTTGCTGGAGGCTGAATCAGAAAAGAGAAAGTGAGATATAGTTTGGAACTAGCCCAGTATTTATGCATGTAAAAGGAGCATTTGTTGCAGACAGATATGAAGGTGTGAAGGGGGTGGGGAGATGTTGGTGAAGAAATACAGTGTGAAAGCTTACAATTTAACCAAGTTTAAATAAAGTTACTATGTGAATAAAAATCATATCAGATATGGATACTCATAATTAATGTTACAGGAGGATACAGTAGAGTCAAAGGTTAATCAATGAGATGGATGTAGATACCTTGAAGCAGTATGTGCAAAAGCCAGAAGAGACAAGATGTTTGCTGGAGGTTTGAAGCAATGTGTGCAAATGCCAGAGGAGACAAGATGTTTGCAGGAGGCTGGAACAAAGAAGATATAGTGAGATATAGTTTGGAACTAGCCCAGTATTTATGCATTTAAAAGGAGCATTGATTGCAGACAGATATGAAGGTGGGAAGGGGGTGGGGTGATGGTGGTGACGAAATACAGAGTGAAAGCTTACAATTTAACAAAGTTGAAATAAAGTTACTATGTGAACAAAAATCATATCAGATATGGATATTCATAATTAATGTTACAGGAGGGTACAGTAGAGTCAAAAGTGAATCAATGAGATGGTTGTAGATACCTTGAAGCAGTATGTGCAAATGCCAGAGGAGACACGATGGTTGCTTGAGGTTTGAAGCAATGTGTGCAAATGCCAGAGGAGACAAGATGGTTACTGGAGGATTGAAGCAGTGTGTGCAAATGCCAGAGGAGACAAGATGGTTGCTGGAGGCTGAAACGGAAAAGAGATAGTGAGATATAGTTTGGAACTAGCCCAGTATTTATGCATGTAAAAGGAGCATTTGTTGCAGACAGATATGAACGTGTGAAGGGGGTGGGGAGATGATGGTAAAGAAATACAGTGTGAAAGCTTACAATTTAACAAAGTTGAAATAAAGTTACTATGTGAACAAAAATCATATCAGATATTGGTATTCATAATTAATGTTACAGTAGGATACAGTAGAGTCAAAAGTGAATCAATGAGATGGCTGTAGATACCTTGAAGCAGTATGTGCAAATGCCAGAGGAGACACGATGGTTGCTGGAGGTTTGAAGCAATGTGTGCAAATGCCAGAGGAGACAAGATGGTTACTGGAGGATTGAAGCAGTGTGTGCAAATGCCAGAGGAGACAAGATGGTTACTGGAGGATTGAAGCAGTGTGTGCAAATGCCAGAGGAGACAAGATGGTTGCTGGAGGCTGAAACAGAAAAGAGATAGTGAGATATAGTTTGGAACTAGCCCAGTATTTATGCATGTAAAAGGAGCATTTGTTGCAGACAGATATGAAGGTGTGAAGGGGGTGGGGAGATGTTGGTGAAGAAATACAGTGTGAAAGCTTACAATTTAACCAAGTTTAAATAAAGTTACTATGTGAATAAAAATCATATCAGATATGGATACTCATAATTAATGTTACAGGAGGATACAGTAGAGTCAAAGGTTAATCAATGAGATGGCTGTAGATACCTTGATGCAGCATGTGCAAATGCCAGAAGAGACACGATGGTTGCTGGAGGTTTGAAGCAATGTGTGCAAATGCCAGAGGAGACAAGATGTTTGCAGGAGGCTGGAAAAAAGAAGATATAGTGAGATATAGTTTGGAACTAGCCCAGTATTTATGCATTTAAAAGGAGCATTTGGTGCAGTCAGATATGAAGGTGTTAAAGGGAGGGGTGATTGTGGTGAAGAAATACAGTGTAAAAGCTTACAATTTAACAAAGTTGAAATAAAGTTACTATGTGAACAAAAATCATATCAGATATGGATACTCATAATTAATGTTACAGGAGGATACAGTAGAGTCAAAAGTGAATCAATGAGATGGCTGTAGATACCTTGATGCAGTATGTGCAAATGCCAGAAGAGACACAATGGTTGCTGGAGGTTTGAAGCAATGTGTGCAAATGCCAGAGGAGACAAGATGGTTACTGGAGGATTGAAGCAGTGTGTGCAAATGCCAGAGGAGACAAGATGGTTGCTGGAGGCTGGAACAGAGAAGATATTTTGACATATAGTTTGGAACTAGCCCAGTATTTTCGCATTTAAAACGAGCATTTGGTGCAGACAGATATGAAGGTGTTAAGGGGAGGGGAGATTGTGGTGAAGAAATACAGTGTGAAAGCTTACAATTTAACAAAGTTGAAATAAAGTTACTATGTGAACAAAAATCATATCAGATATGGATACTCATAATTAATTTTATAGGAGGATACAGTAGAGTCAAAGGTTAATCAATGAGATGGCTGTAGATACCTTGAAGCAGTATGTGTAAATGCCAGAAGAGACAAGATGGTTGCTGGAGGTTTGAAGCAATGTGTGCAAATGCCAGAGGAGACAAGATGGTTACTGGAGGATTGAAGCAGTGTGTGCAAATGCCAGAGGAGACAAGATGGTTGCTGGAGGCTGAAACAGAAAAGAGATAGTGAGATATAGTTTGGAACTAGCCCAGTATTTATGCATGTAAAAGGAGCATTTGTTGCATACAGATATGAAGGTGTGAAGGGGGTGGTGAGATGTTGGTGAAGAAATACAGTTTGAAAGCTTACAATTTAACCAAGTTTAAATAAAGTTACTATGTGAATAAAAATCATATCAGATATGGATACTCATAATTAATGTTACAGGAGGATACAGTAGAGTCAAAGGTTAATCAATGAGATGGATGTAGATACCTTGAAGCAGTATGTGCAAAAGCCAGAAGAGACAAGATGTTTGCTGGAGGTTTGAAGCAATGTGTGCAAATGCCAGAGGAGACAAGATGGTTACTGGAGGATTGAAGCAATGTGTGCAAATGCCAAAGGAGACAAGATGGTTACTGGGGGATTGAAGCAGTGTGTGCAAATGCCAGAGGAGACAAGAGGGTTGCTGGAGGCTGGAACAGAGAAGATATTTTGACATATAGTTTGGAACTAGCCCAGTATTTTCGCATTTAAAAGGAGCATTTGGTGCAGACAGATATGAAGGTGTTAAGGGGAGGGGAGATTGTGGTGAAGAAATACAGTGTTAAAGCTTACAATTTAACAAAGTTGAAATAAAGTTACTATGTGAACAAAAACCATATCAGATATGGATACTCATAATTAATGTTACAGGAGGATACAGTAGAGTCAAAGGTTAATCAATGAGATGGCTGTAGATACCTTGAAGCAGTATGTGCAAATGCCAGAAGAGACAAGATGGTTGCTGGAGGTTTGAAGCAATGTGTGCAAATGCCAGAGGAGACAAGATAATGTTACTGGAGGATTTAAGCAGTGTGTGCAAATGCCAGAGGAGACAAGATGGTTGCTGGAGGCTGAAACAGAAAAGAGATAGTGAGATATAGTTTGGAACTAGCCCAGTATTTATGCATGTAAAAGGAGCATTTGTTGCAGACAGATATGAAGGTGTGAAGGGGGTGCTGAGATGTTGGTGAAGAAATACAGTTTGAAAGCTTACAATTTAACAAAGTTGAAATAAAGTTACTATGTGAACAAAAATCATATCAGATATGGATATTCATAATTAATGTTACAGGAGGGTACAGTAGAGTCAAAAGTGAATCAATGAGATGGTTGTAGATACCTTGAAGCAGTATGTGCAAATGCCAGAGGAGACACGATGGTTGCTTGAGGTTTGAAGCAATGTGTGCAAATGCCAGAGGAGACAAGATGGTTACTGGAGGATTGAAGCAGTGTGTGCAAATGCCAGAGGAGACAAGATGGTTGCTGGAGGCTGAAACGGAAAAGAGATAGTGAGATATAGTTTGGAACTAGCCCAGTATTTATGCATGTAAAAGGAGCATTTGTTGCAGACAGATATGAACGTGTGAAGGGGGTGGGGAGATGTTGGTAAAGAAATACAGTGTGAAAGCTTACAATTTAACAAAGTTGAAATAAAGTTACTATGTGAACAAAAATCATATCAGATATTGGTATTCATAATTAATGTTACAGTAGGATACAGTAGAGTCAAAAGTGAATCAATGAGATGGCTGTAGATACCTTGAAGCAGTATGTGCAAATGCCAGAGGAGACACGATGGTTGCTGGAGGTTTGAAGCAATGTGTGCAAATGCCAGAGGAGACAAGATGGTTACTGGAGGATTGAAGCAGTGTGTGCAAATGCCAGAGGAGACAAGATGGTTACTGGAGGATTGAAGCAGTGTGTGCAAATGCCAGAGGAGACAAGATGGTTGCTAGAGGATGAAACAGAAAAGAGATAGTGAGATATAGTTTGGAACTAGCCCAGTATTTATGCCTGTAAAAGGAGCATTTGTTGCAGACAGATATGAAGGTGTGAAGGGGGTGGGGAGATGTTGGTGAAGAAATACAGTGTGAAAGCTTACAATTTAACCAAGTTTAAATAAAGTTACTATGTGAATAAAAATCATATCAGATATGGATACTCATAATTAATGTTACAGGAGGATACAGTAGAGTCAAAGGTTAATCAATGAGATGGCTGTAGATACCTTGAAGCAGTATGTGCAAATGCCAGAAGAGACACGATGGTTGCTGGAGGTTTGAAGCAATGTGTGCAAATGCCAGAGGAGACAAGATGTTTGCAGGAGGCTGGAAAAAAGAAGATATAGTGAGATATAGTTTGGAACTAGCCCAGTATTTATGCATTTAAAAGGAGCATTTGGTGCAGTCAGATATGAAGGTGTTAAAGGGAGGGGTGATTGTGGTGAAGAAATACAGTGTAAAAGCTTACAATTTAACAAAGTTGAAATAAAGTTACTATGTGAACAAAAATCATATCAGATATGGATACTCATAATTAATGTTACAGGAGGATACAGTAGAGTCAAAAGTGAATCAATGAGATGGCTGTAGATACCTTGATGCAGTATGTGCAAATGCCAGAAGAGACACAATGGTTGCTGGAGGTTTGAAGCAATGTGTGCAAATGCCAGAGGAGACAAGATGGTTACTGGAGGATTGAAGCAGTGTGTGCAAATGCCAGAGGAGACAAGATGGTTGCTGGAGGCTGGAACAGAGAAGATATTTTGACATATAGTTTGGAACTAGCCCAGTATTTTCGCATTTAAAACGAGCATTTGGTGCAGACAGATATGAAGGTGTTAAGGGGAGGGGAGATTGTGGTGAAGAAATACAGTGTGAAAGCTTACAATTTAACAAAGTTGAAATAAAGTTACTATGTGAACAAAAATCATATCAGATATGGATACTCATAATTAATGTTATAGGAGGATACAGTAGAGTCAAAGGTTAATCAATGAGATGGCTGTAGATACCTTGAAGCAGTATGTGTAAATGCCAGAAGAGACAAGATGGTTGCTGGAGGTTTGAAGCAATGTGTGCAAATGCCAGAGGAGACAAGATGGTTACTGGAGGATTGAAGCAGTGTGTGCAAATGCCAGAGGAGACAAGATGGTTGCTGGAGGCTGAAACAGAAAAGAGATAGTGAGATATAGTTTGGAACTAGCCCAGTATTTATGCATGTAAAAGGAGCATTTGTTGCATACAGATATGAAGGTGTGAAGGGGGTGGTGAGATGTTGGTGAAGAAATACAGTTTGAAAGCTTACAATTTAACCAAGTTTAAATAAAGTTACTATGTGAATAAAAATCATATCAGATATGGATACTCATAATTAATGTTACAGGAGGATACAGTAGAGTCAAAGGTTAATCAATGAGATGGATGTAGATACCTTGAAGCAGTATGTGCAAAAGCCAGAAGAGACACGATGTTTGCTGGAGGTTTGAAGCAATGTGTGCAAATGCCAGAGGAGACAAGATGGTTACTGGAGGATTGAAGCAATGTGTGCAAATGCCAAAGGAGACAAGATGGTTACTGGAGGATTGAAGCAGTGTGTGCAAATGCCAGAGGAGACAAGAGGGTTGCTGGAGGCTGGAACAGAGAAGATATTTTGACATATAGTTTGGAACTAGCCCAGTATTTTCGCATTTAAAAGGAGCATTTGGTGCAGACAGATATGAAGGTGTTAAGGGGAGGGGAGATTGTGGTGAAGAAATACAGTGTTAAAGCTTACAATTTAACAAAGTTGAAATAAAGTTACTATGTGAACAAAAACCATATCAGATATGGATACTCATAATTAATGTTACAGGAGGATACAGTAGAGTCAAAGGTTAATCAATGAGATGGCTGTAGATACCTTGAAGCAGTATGTGCAAATGCCAGAAGAGACAAGATGGTTGCTGGAGGTTTGAAGCAATGTGTGCAAATGCCAGAGGAGACAAGATAATGTTACTGGAGGATTTAAGCAGTGTGTGCAAATGCCAGAGGAGACAAGATGGTTGCTGGAGGCTGAAACAGAAAAGAGATAGTGAGATATAGTTTGGAACTAGCCCAGTATTTATGCATGTAAAAGGAGCATTTGTTGCAGACAGATATGAAGGTGTGAAGGGGGTGCTGAGATGTTGGTGAAGAAATACAGTTTGAAAGCTTACAATTTAACCAAGTTTAAATAAAGTTACTATGTGAATAAAAATCATATCAGATATGGATACTCATAATTAATGTTACAGGAGGATACAGTAGAGTCAAAGGTTAATCAATGAGATGGATGTAGATACCTTGAAGCAGTATGTGCAAAAGCCAGAAGAGACAAGATGTTTGCTGGAGGTTTGAAGCAATGTGTGCAAATGCCAGAGGAGACAAGATGTTTGCAGGAGGCTGGAACAAAGAAGATATAGTGAGATATAGTTTGGAACTAGCTCAGTATTTATGCATTTAAAAGGAGCATTGATTGCAGACAGATATGAAGGTGGGAAGGGGGTGGGGTGATGGTGGTGACAAAATACAGTGTGAAAGCTTACAATTTAACAAAGTTGAAATAAAGTTACTATGTGAACAAAAATCATATCAGATATGGATATTCATAATTAATGTTACAGGAGGATACAGTAGAGTCAAAAGTGAATCAATGAGATGGTTGTAGATACCTTGAAGCAGTATGTGCAAATGCCAGAGGAGACACGATGGTTGCTTGAAGTTTGAAGCAATGTGTGCAAATGCCAGAGGAGACAAGATGGTTACTGGAGGATTGAAGCAATGTGTGTAAATGCCAGAGGAGACAAGATGGTTACTGGAGGATTGAAGCAGTGTGTGCAAATGCCAGAGGAGACAAGAGGGTTGCTGGAGGCTGGAACAGAGAAGATATTTTGACATATAGTTTGGAACTAGCCCAGTATTTTCGCATTTAAAAGGAGCATTTGGTGCAGACAGATATGAAGGTGTTAAGGGGAGGGGAGATTGTGGTGAAGAAATACAGTGTTAAAGCTTACAATTTAACAAAGTTGAAATAAAGTTACTATGTGAACAAAAACCATATCAGATATGGATACTCATAATTAATGTTACAGGAGGATACAGTAGAGTCAAAGGTTAATCAATGAGATGGCTGTAGATACCTTGAAGCAGTATGTGCAAATGCCAGAAGAGACAAGATGGTTGCTGGAGGTTTGAAGCAATGTGTGCAAATGCCAGAGGAGACAAGATAATGTTACTGGAGGATTTAAGCAGTGTGTGCAAATGCCAGAGGAGACAAGATGGTTGCTGGAGGCTGAAACAGAAAAGAGATAGTGAGATATAGTTTGGAACTAGCCCAGTATTTATGCATGTAAAAGGAGCATTTGTTGCAGACAGATATGAAGGTGTGAAGGGGATGGGGAGATGTTGGTGAAGAAATACAGTTTGAAAGCTTACAATTTAACCAAGTTTAAATAAAGTTACTATGTGAATAAAAATCATATCAGATATGGATACTCATAATTAATGTTACAGGAGGATACAGTAGAGTCAAAGGTTAATCAATGAGATGGTTGTAGATACCTTGAAGCAGTATGTGCAAATGCCAGAGGAGACACGATGGTTGCTTGAGGTTTGAAGCAATGTGTGCAAAAGCCAGAGGAGACAAGATGGTTACTGGAGGATTGAAGCAATGTGTGCTAATGCCAGAGGAGACAAGATGGTTACTGGAGGATTGAAGCAGTGTGTGCAAATGCCAGAGGAGACAAGATGGTTGCTGGAGGCTGAAACGGAAAAGAGATAGTGAGATATAGTTTGGAAGTAGCCCAGTATTTATGCATGTAAAAGGAGCAGTTGTTGCAGACAGATATGAACGTGTGAAGGGGGTGGGGAGATGTTGGTAAAGAAATACAGTGTGAAAGCTTACAATTTAACAAAGTTGAAATAAAGTTACTGTGTGAACAAAAATCATATCAGATATGGGTATTCATAATTAATGTTACAGTAGGATACAGTAGAGTCAAAAGTGAATCAATGAGATGGCTGTAGATACCTTGAAGCAGTATGTGCAAATGCCAGAGGAGACACGATGGTTGCTGGAGGTTTGAAGCAATGTGTGCAAATGCCAGAGGAGACAAGATGGTTACTGGAGGATTGAAGCAGTGTGTGCAAATGGCAAATGCCAGAGGAGACAAGATGGTTACTGGAGGATTGAAGCAGTGTGTGCAAATGCCAGAGGAGACAAGATGGTTGCTGGAGGCTGAATCAGAAAAGAGATAGTGAGATATAGTTTGGAACTAGCCCATTATTTATGCATGTAAAAGGAGCATTTGTTGCAGACAGATATGAAGGTGTGAAGGGGGTGGGGAGATGTTGGTGAAGAAATACAGTGTGAAAGCTTACAATTTAACCAAGTTTAAATAAAGTTACTATGCGAATAAAAATCATATCAGATATGGATACTCATAATTAATGTTACAGGAGGATACAGTAGAGTCAAAGGTTAATCAATGAGATGGCTGTAGATACCTTGAAGCAGTATGTGCAAATGCCAGAAGAGACAAGATGTTTGCAGGAGGCTGGAAAAAAGAAGATATAGTGAGATATAGTTTGGAACTAGCCCAGTATTTATGCATTTAAAATGAGCATTTGGTGCAGTCAGATATGAAGGTGTTAAAGGGAGGGGAGATTGTGGTGAAGAAATACAGTGTAAAAGCTTACAATTTAACAAAGTTGAAATAAAGTTACTATGTGAACAAAAATCATATCAGATATGGATACTCATAATTAATGTTACAGGAGGATACAGTAGAGTCAAAAGTGAATCAATGAGATGGCTGTAGACACCTTGAAGCAGTATGTGCAAATGCCAGAGGAGACACGATGGTTGCTGGAGGTTTGAAGCAATGTGTGCAAATGCCAGATGAGACAAGATGGTTACTGGAGGATTGAAGCAGTGTGTGCAAATGCCAGAGGAGACAAGATGGTTGCTGGAGGCTGAAACAGAAAAGAGATAGTGAGATATAGTTTGGAACTAGCCCAGTATTTATGCATGTAAAAGGAGCATTTGTTGCAGACAGATATGAAGGTGTGAAGGGGGTGGGGAGATGTTGGTGAAGAAATACAGTGTGAAAGTTTACAATTTAACCAAGTTTAAATAAAGTTACTATGTGAATAAAAATCATATCAGATATGGATACTCATAATTAATGTTACAGGAGGATACAGTAGAGTCAAAAGTGAATCAATGAGATGGCTGTAGATACCTTGATGCAGTATGTGCAAATGCCAGAAGAGACACGATGGTTGCTGGAGGTTTGAAGCAATGTGTGCAAATGCCAGAGGAGACAAGATGGTTACTGGAGGATTGAAGCAGTGTGTGCAAATGCCAGAGGAGACAAGATGGTTGCTGGAGGCTGGAACAGAGAAGATATTTTGACATATAGTTTGGAACTAGCCCAGTATTTTCGCATTTAAAACGAGCATTTGGTGCAGACAGATATGAAGGTGTTAAGGGGAGGGGAGATTGTGGTGAAGAAATACAGTGTGAAAGCTTACAATTTAACAAAGTTGAAATAAAGTTACTATGTGAACAAAAATCATATCAGATATGGATACTCATAATTAATGTTACAGGAGGATACAGTAGAGTCAAAGGTTAATCAATGAGATGGCTGTAGATACCTTGAAGCAGTATGTGTAAATGCCAGAAGAGACAAGATGGTTGCTGGAGGTTTGAAGCAATGTGTGCAAATGCCAGAGGAGACAAGATGGTTACTGGAGGATTGAAGCAGTGTGTGCAAATGCCAGAGGAGACAAGATGTTTGCAGGAGGCTGGAACAAAGAAGATATAGTGAGATATAGTTTGGAACTAGCCCAGTATTTATGCATTTAAAAGGAGCATTGATTGCAGACAGATATGAAGGTGGGAAGGGGGTGGGGTGATGGTGGTGACGAAATACAGAGTGAAAGCTTACAATTTAACAAAGTTGAAATAAAGTTACTATGTGAACAAAAATCATATCAGATATGGATATTCATAATTAATGTTACAGGAGGATACAGTAGAGTCAAAAGTGAATCAATGAGATGGTTGTAGATACCTTGAAGCAGTATGTGCAAATGCCAGAGGAGACACGATGGTTGCTTGAGGTTTGAAGCAATGTGTGCAAATGCCAGAGGAGACAAGATGGTTACTGGAGGATTGAAGCAATGTGTGCAAATGCCAGAGGAGACAAGATGGTTACTGGAGGATTGAAGCAGTGTGTGCAAATGCCAGAGGAGACAAGATGGTTGCTGGAGGCTGAAACGGAAAAGAGATAGTGAGATATAGTTTGGAACTAGCCCAGTATTTATGCATGTAAAAGGAGCAGTTGTTGCAGACAGATATGAACGTGTGAAGAGGGTGGGGAGATGTTGGTAAAGAAATACAGTGTAAAAGCTTACAATTTAACAAAGTTGAAATAAAGTTACTATGTGAACAAAAATCATATCAGATATGGGTATTCATAATTAATGTTACAGTAGGATACAGTAGAGTCAAAAGTGAATCAATGAGATGGCTGTAGATACCTTGAAGCAGTATGTGCAAATGCCAGAGGAGACACGATGGTTGCTGGAGGTTTGAAGCAATGTGTGCAAATGCCAGAGGAGACAAGATGGTTACTGGAGGATTGAAGCAGTGTGTGCAAATGGCAAATGCCAGAGGAGACAAGATGGTTACTGGAGGATTGAAGCAATGTGTGCTAATGCCAGAGGAGACAAGATGGTTACTGGAGGATTGAAGCAGTGTGTGCAAATGCCAGAGGAGACAAGATGGTTGCTGGAGGCTGAAACGGAAAAGAGATAGTGAGATATAGTTTGGAACTAGCCCAGTATTTATGCATGTAAAAGGAGCAGTTGTTGCAGACAGATATGAACGTGTGAAGGGGGTGGGGAGATGTTGGTAAAGAAATACAGTGTAAAAGCTTACAATTTAACAAAGTTGAAATAAAGTTACTATGTGAACAAAAATCATATCAGATATGGGTATTCATAATTAATGTTACAGTAGGATATAGTAGAGTCAAAAGTGAATCAATGAGATGGCTGTAGATACCTTGAAGCAGTATGTGCAAATGCCAGAGGAGACACGATGGTTGCTGGAGGTTTGAAGCAATGTGTGCAAATGCCAGAGGAGACAAGATGGTTACTGGAGGATTGAAGCAGTGTGTGCAAATGGCAAATGCCAGAGGAGACAAGATGGTTACTGGAGGATTGAAGCAGTGTGTGCAAATGCCAGAGGAGACAAGATGGTTGCTGGAGGCTGAATCAGAAAAGAGATAGTGAGATATAGTTTGGAACTAGCCCAGTATTTATGCATGTAAAAGGAGCATTTGTTGCAGACAGATATAAAGGTGTGAAGGGGGTGGGGAGATGTTGGTGAAGAAATACAGTTTGAAAGCTTACAATTTAACCAAGTTTAAATAAAGTTACTATGTGAATAAAAATCATATCAGATATGGATACTCATAATTAATGTTACAGGAGGATACAGTAGAGTCAAAGGTTAATCAATGAGATGGATGTAGATACCTTGAAGCAGTATGTGCAAAAGCCAGAAGAGACAAGATGTTTGCTGGAGGTTTGAAGCAATGTGTGCAAATGCCAGAGGAGACAAGATGTTTGCAGGAGGCTGGAACAAAGAAGATATAGTGAGATATAGTTTGGAACTAGCTCAGTATTTATGCATTTAAAAGGAGCATTGATTGCAGACAGATATGAAGGTGGGGTGATGGTCGTGACAAAATACAGTGTGAAAGCTTACAATTTAACAAAGTTGAAATAAAGTTACTATGTGAACAAAAATCATATCAGATATGGATATTCATAATTAATGTTACAGGAGGATACAGTAGAGTCAAAAGTGAATCAATGAGATGGTTGTAGATACCTTGAAGCAGTATGTGCAAATGCCAGAGGAGACACGATGGTTGCTTGAGGTTTGAAGCAATGTGTGCAAATGCCAGAGGAGACAAGATGGTTACTGGAGGATTGAAGCAATGTGTGCAAATGCCAGAGGAGACAAGATGGTTACTGGAGGATTGAAGCAGTGTGTGCAAATGCCAGAGGAGACAAGAGGGTTGCTGGAGGCTGGAACAGAGAAGATATTTTGACATATAGTTTGGAACTAGCCCAGTATTTTCGCATTTAAAAGGAGCATTTGGTGCAGACAGATATGAAGGTGTGAAGGGGAGGGGAGATTGTGGTGAAGAAATACAGTGTTAAAGCTTACAATTTAACAAAGTTGAAATAAAGTTACTATGTGAACAAAAACCATATCAGATATGGATACTCATAATTAATGTTACAGGAGGATACAGTAGAGTCAAAGGTTAATCAATGAGATGGCTGTAGATACCTTGAAGCAGTATGTGCAAATGCCAGAAGATACAAGATGGTTGCTGGAGGTTTGAAGCAATGTGTGCAAATGCCAGAGGAGACAAGATAATGTTACTGGAGGATTTAAGCAGTGTGTGCAAATGCCAGAGGAGACAAGATGGTTGCTGGAGGCTGAAACAGAAAAGAGATAGTGAGATATAGTTTGGAACTAGCTTAGTATTTATGCATGTAAAAGGAGCATTTGTTGCAGACAGATATGAACGTGTGAAGGGGGTGGGGAGATGTTGGTATAGAAATACAGTGTGAAAGCTTACAATTTAACAAAGTTGAAATAAAGTTACTATGTGAACAAAAATCATATCAGATATTGGTATTCATAATTAATGTTACAGGAGGATACAGTAGAGTCAAAAGTGAATCAATGAGATGGCTGTAGACACCTTGAAGCAGTATGTGCAAATGCCAGAGGAGACACGATGGTTGCTGGAGGTTTGAAGCAATGTGTGCAAATGCCAGATGAGACAAGATGGTTACTGGAGGATTGAAGCAGTGTGTGCAAATGCCAGAGGAGACAAGATGGTTGCTGGAGGCTGAAACAGAAAAGAGATAGTGAGATATAGTTTGGAACTAGCCCAGTATTTATGCATGTAAAAGGAGCATTTGTTGCAGACAGATATGAAGGTGTGAAGGGGGTGGGGAGATGTTGGTGAAGAAATACAGTGTGAAAGTTTACAATTTAACCAAGTTTAAATAAAGTTACTATGTGAATAAAAATCATATCAGATATGGATACTCATAATTAATGTTACAGGAGGATACAGTAGAGTCAAAGGTTAATCAATGAGATGGCTGTAGATACCTTGATGCAGTATGTGCAAATGCCAGAAGAGACACGATGGTTGCTGGAGGTTTGAAGCAATGTGTGCAAATGCCAGAGGAGACAAGATGGTTACTGGAGGTTTGAAGCAGTGTGTGCAAATGCCAGAGGAGACAAGATGGTTGCTGGAGGCTGGAACAGAGAAGATATTTTGACATATAGTTTGGAACTAGCCCAGTATTTTCGCATTTAAAACGAGCATTTGGTGCAGACAGATATGAAGGTGTTAAGGGGAGGGGAGATTGTGGTGAAGAAATACAGTGTGAAAGCTTACAATTTAACAAAGTTGAAATAAAGTTACTATGTGAACAAAAATCATATCAGATATGGATACTCATAATTAATGTTACAGGAGGATACAGTAGAGTCAAAGGTTAATCAATGAGATGGCTGTAGATACCTTGAAGCAGTATGTGTAAATGCCAGAAGAGACAAGATGGTTGCTGGAGGTTTGAAGCAATGTGTGCAAATGCCAGAGGAGACAAGATGGTTACTGGAGGATTGAAGCAGTGTGTGCAAATGCCAGAGGAGACAAGATGTTTGCAGGAGGCTGGAACAAAGAAGATATAGTGAGATATAGTTTGGAACTAGCCCAGTATTTATGCATTTAAAAGGAGCATTGATTGCAGACAGATATGAAGGTGGGAAGGGGGTGGGGTGATGGTGGTGACGAAATACAGAGTGAAAGCTTACAATTTAACAAAGTTGAAATAAAGTTACTATGTGAACAAAAATCATATCAGATATGGATATTCATAATTAATGTTACAGGAGGATACAGTAGAGTCAAAAGTGAATCAATGAGATGGTTGTAGATACCTTGAAGCAGTATGTGCAAATGCCAGAGGAGACACGATGGTTGCTTGAGGTTTGAAGCAATGTGTGCAAATGCCAGAGGAGACAAGATGGTTACTGGAGGATTGAAGCAATGTGTGCTAATGCCAGAGGAGACAAGATGGTTACTGGAGGATTGAAGCAGTGTGTGCAAATGCCAGAGGAGACAAGATGGTTGCTGGAGGCTGAAACGGAAAAGAGATAGTGAGATATAGTTTGGAACTAGCCCAGTATTTATGCATGTAAAAGGAGCAGTTGTTGCAGACAGATATGAACGTGTGAAGGGGGTGGGGAGATGTTGGTAAAGAAATACAGTGTAAAAGCTTACAATTTAACAAAGTTGAAATAAAGTTACTATGTGAACAAAAATCATATCAGATATGGGTATTCATAATTAATGTTACAGTAGGATACAGTAGAGTCAAAAGTGAATCAATGAGATGGCTGTAGATACCTTGAAGCAGTATGTGCAAATGCCAGAGGAGACACGATGGTTGCTGGAGGTTTGAAGCAATGTGTGCAAATGCCAGAGGAGACAAGATGGTTACTGGAGGATTGAAGCAGTGTGTGCAAATGGCAAATGCCAGAGGAGACAAGATGGTTACTGGAGGATTGAAGCAATGTGTGCTAATGCCAGAGGAGACAAGATGGTTACTGGAGGATTGAAGCAGTGTGTGCAAATGCCAGAGGAGACAAGATGGTTGCTGGAGGCTGAAACAGAAAAGAGATAGTGAGATATAGTTTGGAACTAGCTTAGTATTTATGCATGTAAAAGGAGCATTTGTTGCAGACAGATATGAACGTGTGAAGGGGGTGGGGAGATGTTGGTATAGAAATACAGTGTGAAAGCTTACAATTTAACAAAGTTGAAATAAAGTTACTATGTGAACAAAAATCATATCAGATATTGGTATTCATAATTAATGTTACAGGAGGATACAGTAGAGTCAAAAGTGAATCAATGAGATGGCTGTAGATACCTTGAAGCAGTATGTGCAAATGCCAGAGGAGACACGATGGTTGCTGGAGGTTTGAAGCAATGTGTGCAAATGCCAGAGGAGACAAGATGGTTACTGGAGGATTGAAGCAGTGTGTGCAAATGCCAGAGGAGACAAGATGGTTGCTGGAGGATGAAACAGAAAAGAGATAGTGAGATATAGTTTGGAACTAGCCCAGTATTTATGCATGTAAAAGGAGCATTTGTTGCAGACAGATATGAAGGTGTGAAGGGGGTGGGGAGATGTTGGTAAAGAAATACAGTGTGAAAGCTTACAATTTAACCAAGTTTAAATAAAGTTACTATGTGAATAAAAATCATATCAGATATGGATACTCATAATTAATGTTACAGGAGGATACAGTAGAGTCAAAGGTTAATCAATGAGATGGCTGTAGATACCTTGAAGCAGTATGTGCAAATGCCAGAAGAGACACGATGGTTGCTGAAGGTTTGAAGCAATGTGTGCAAATGCCAGAGGAGACAAGATGTTTGCAGGAGGCTGGAAAAAAGAAGATATAGTGAGATATAGTTTGGAACTAGCCCAGTATTTATGCATTTAAAAGGAGCATTTGGTGCAGTCAGATATGAAGGTGTTAAAGGGAGGGGAGATTGTGGTGAAGAAATACAGTGTAAAAGCTTACAATTTAGCAAAGTTGAAATAAAGTTACTATGTGAACAAAAATCATATCAGATATGGATACTCATAATTAATGTTACAGGAGGATACAGTAGAGTCAAAAGTGAATCAATGAGATGGCTGTAGATACCTTGAAGCAGTATGTGCAAATGCCAGAGGAGACACGATGGTTGCTGGAGGTTTGAAGCAATGTGTGCAAATGCCAGATGAGACAAGATGGTTACTGGAGGATTGAAGCAGTGTGTGCAAATGCCAGAGGAGACAAGATGGTTGCTGGAGGCTGAAACAGAAAAGAGATAGTGAGATATAGTTTGGAACTAGCCCAGTATTTATGCATGTAAAAGGAGCATTTGTTGCAGACAGATATGAAGGTGTGAAGGGGGTGGGGAGATGTTGGTGAAGAAATACAGTGTGAAAGTTTACAATTTAACAAAGTTTAAATAAAGTTACTATGTGAATAAAAATCATATCAGATATGGATACTCATAATTAATGTTACAGGAGGATACAGTAGAGTCAAAGGTTAATCAATGAGATGGCTGTAGATACCTTGATGCAGTATGTGCAAATGCCAGAAGAGACACGATGGTTGCTGGAGGTTTGAAGCAATGTGTGCAAATGCCAGAGGAGACAAGATGGTTACTGGAGGATTGAAGCAGTGTGTGCAAATGCCAGAGGAGACAAGATGGTTGCTGGAGGCTGGAACAGAGAAGATATTTTGACATATAGTTTGGAACTAGCCCAGTATTTTCGCATTTAAAACGAGCATTTGGTGCAGACAGATATGAAGGTGTTAAGGGGAGGGGAGATTGTGGTGAAGAAATACAGTGTGAAAGCTTACAATTTAACAAAGTTGAAATAAAGTTACTATGTGAACAAAAATCATATCAGATAGGGATACTCATAATTAATGTTACAGGAGGATACAGTAGAGTCAAAGGTTAATCAATGAGATGGCTGTAGATACCTTGAAGCAGTATGTGCAAATGCCAGAAGAGACAAGATGGTTGCTGGAGGTTTGAAGCAATGTGTGCAAATGCCAGAGGAGACAAGATGGTTACTGGAGGATTGAAGCAGTGTGTGCAAATGCCAGAGGAGACAAGATGTTTGCAGGAGGCTGGAACAAAGAAGATATAGTGAGATATAGTTTGGAACTAGCTCAGTATTTATGCATTTAAAAGGAGCATTGATTGCAGACAGATATGAAGGTGGGAAGGGGGTGGGGTGATGGTGGTGACGAAATACAGAGTGAAAGCTTACAATTTAACAAAGTTGAAATAAAGTTACTATGTGAACAAAAATCATATCAGATATGGATATTCATAATTAATGTTATAGGAGGATACAGTAGAGTCAAAAGTGAATCAATGAGATGGTTGTAGATACCTTGAAGCAGTATGTGCAAATGCCAGAGGAGACACGATGGTTGCTTGAGGTTTGAAGCAATGTGTGCAAATGCCAGAGGAGACAAGATGGTTACTGGAGGATTGAAGCAATGTGTGCTAATGCCAGAGGAGACAAGATGGTTACTGGAGGATTGAAGCAGTGTGTGCAAATGCCAGAGGAGACAAGATGGTTGCTGGAGGCTGAAACGGAAAAGAGATAGTGAGATATAGTTTGGAACTAGCCCAGTATTTATGCATGTAAAAGGAGCATTTGTTGCAGACAGATATGAACGTGTGAAGGGGGTGGGGAGATGTTGGTATAGAAATACAGTGTGAAAGCTTACAATTTAACAAAGTTGAAATAAAGTTACTATGTGAACAAAAATCATATCAGATATTGGTATTCATAATTAATGTTACAGGAGGATACAGTAGAGTCAAAAGTGAATCAATGAGATGGCTGTAGATACCTTGAAGCAGTATGTGCAAATGCCAGAGGAGACACGATGGTTGCTGGAGGTTTGAAGCAATGTGTGCAAATGCCAGAGGAGACAAGATGGTTACTGGAGGATTGAAGCAGTGTGTGCAAATGCCAGAGGAGACAAGATGGTTGCTGGAGGCTGAAACAGAAAAGAGATAGTGAGATATAGTTTGGAACTAGCCCAGTATTTATGCATGTAAAAGGAGCATTTGTTGCAGACAGATATGAAGGTGTGAAGGGGGTGGGGAGATGTTGGTAAAGAAATACAGTGTGAAAGCTTACAATTTAACCAAGTTTAAATAAAGTTACTATGTGAATAAAAATCATATCAGATATGGATACTCATAATTAATGTTACAGGAGGATACAGTAGAGTCAAAGGTTAATCAATGAGATGGCTGTAGATACCTTGAAGCAGTATGTGCAAATGCCAGAAGAGACACGATGGTTGCTGGAGGTTTGAAGCAATGTGTGCAAATGCCAGAGGAGACAAGATGTTTGCAGGAGGCTGGAAAAAAGAAGATATAGTGAGATATAGTTTGGAACTAGCCCAGTATTTATGCATTTAAAAGGAGCATTTGGTGCAGTCAGATATGAAGGTGTTAAAGGGAGGGGAGATTGTGGTGAAGAAATACAGTGTAAAAGCTTACAATTTAGCAAAGTTGAAATAAAGTTACTATGTGAACAAAAATCATATCAGATATGGATACTCATAATTAATGTTACAGGAGGATACAGTAGAGTCAAAAGTGAATCAATGAGATGGCTGTAGATACCTTGAAGCAGTATGTGCAAATGCCAGAGGAGACACGATGGTTGCTGGAGGTTTGAAGCAATGTGTGCAAATGCCAGAGGAGACAAGATGGTTACTGGAGGATTGAAGCAGTGTGTGCAAATGCCAGAGGAGACAAGATGGTTGCTGGAGGCTGAAACAGAAAAGAGATAGTGAGATATAGTTTGGAACTAGCCCAGTATTTATGCATGTAAAAGGAGCATTTGTTGCAGACAGATATGAAGGTGTGAAGGGGGTGGGGAGATGTTGGTGAAGAAATACAGTGTGAAAGTTTACAATTTAACCAAGTTTAAATAAAGTTACTATGTGAATAAAAATCATATCAGATATGGATACTCATAATTAATGTTACAGGAGGATACAGTAGAGTCAAAGGTTAATCAATGAGATGGCTGTAGATACCTTGATGCAGTATGTGCAAATGCCAGAAGAGACACGATGGTTGCTGGAGGTTTGAAGCAATGTGTGCAAATGCCAGAGGAGACAAGATGGTTACTGGAGGATTGAAGCAGTGTGTGCAAATGCCAGAGGAGACAAGATGGTTGCTGGAGGCTGGAACAGAGAAGATATTTTGACATATAGTTTGGAACTAGCCCAGTATTTTCGCATTTAAAACGAGCATTTGGTGCAGACAGATATGAAGGTGTTAAGGGGAGGGGAGATTGTGGTGAAGAAATACAGTGTGAAAGCTTACAATTTAACAAAGTTGAAATAAAGTTACTATGTGAACAAAAATCATATCAGATAGGGATACTCATAATTAATGTTACAGGAGGATACAGTAGAGTCAAAGGTTAATCAATGAGATGGCTGTAGATACCTTGAAGCAGTATGTGCAAATGCCAGAAGAGACAAGATGGTTGCTGGAGGTTTGAAGCAATGTGTGCAAATGCCAGAGGAGACAAGATGGTTACTGGAGGATTGAAGCAGTGTGTGCAAATGCCAGAGGAGACAAGATGTTTGCAGGAGGCTGGAACAAAGAAGATATAGTGAGATATAGTTTGGAACTAGCCCAGTATTTATGCATTTAAAAGGAGCATTGATTGCAGACAGATATGAAGGTGGGAAGGGGGTGGGGTGATGGTGGTGACGAAATACAGTGTGAAAGCTTACAATTTAACAAAGTTGAAATAAAGTTACTATGTGAACAAAAATCATATCAGATATGGATATTCATAATTAATGTTACAGGAGGATACAGTAGAGTCAAAAGTGAATCAATGAGATGGTTGTAGATACCTTGAAGCAGTATGTGCAAATGCCAGAGGAGACACGATGGTTGCTTGAGGTTTGAAGCAATGTGTGCAAATGCCAGAGGAGACAAGATGGTTACTGGAGGATTGAAGCAATGTGTGCAAATGCCAGAGGAGACAAGATGGTTACTGGAGGATTGAAGCAGTGTGTGCAAATGCCAGAGGAGACAAGATGGTTGCTGGAGGCTGAAACGGAAAAGAGATAGTGAGATATAGTTTGGAACTAGCCCAGTATTTATGCATGTAAAAGGAGCATTTGTTGCAGACAGATATGAACGTGTGAAGGGGGTGGGGAGATGTTGGTAAAGAAATACAGTGTGAAAGCTTACAATTTTACAAAGTTGAAATAAAGTTACTATGTGAACAAAAATCATATCAGATATGGGTATTCATAATTAATGTTACAGTAGGATACAGTAGAGTCAAAAGTGAATCAATGAGATGGCTGTAGATACCTTGAAGCAGTATGTGCAAATGCCAGAGGAGACACGATGGTTGCTGGAGGTTTGAAGCAATGTGTGCAAATGCCAGAGGAGACAAGATGGTTACTGGAGGATTGAAGCAGTGTGTGCAAATGGCAAATGCCAGAGGAGACAAGATGGTTACTGGAGGATTGAAGCAGTGTGTGCAAATGCCAGAGGAGACAAGATGGTTGCTGGAGGCTGAATCAGAAAACAGATAGTGAGATATAGTTTGGAACTAGCCCAGTATTTATGCATGTAAAAAGAGCATTTGTTGCAGACAGATATAAAGGTGTGAAGGGGGTGGGGAGATGTTGGTGAAGAAATACAGTTTGAAAGCTTACAATTTAACCAAGTTTAAATAAAGTTACTATGTGAATAAAAATCATATCAGATATGGATACTCATAATTAATGTTACAGGAGGATACAGTAGAGTCAAAGGTTAATCAATGAGATGGATGTAGATACCTTGAAGCAGTATGTGCAAAAGCCAGAAGAGACAAGATGTTTGCTGGAGGTTTGAAGCAATGTGTGCAAATGCCAGAGGAGACAAGATGTTTGCAGGAGGCTGGAACAAAGAAGATATAGTGAGATATAGTTTGGAACTAGCCCAGTATTTATGCATTTAAAAGGAGCATTGATTGCAGACAGATATGAAGGTGGGAAGGGGGTGGGGTGATGGTGGTGACAAAATACAGTGTGAAAGCTTACAATTTAACAAAGTTGAAATAAAGTTACTATGTGAACAAAAATCATATCAGATATGGGTATTCATAATTAATGTTACAGTAGGATACAGTAGAGTCAAAAGTGAATCAATGAGATGGCTGTAGATACCTTGAAGCAGTATGTGCAAATGCCAGAGGAGACACGATGGTTGCTGGAGGTTTGAAGCAATGTGTGCAAATGCCAGAGGAGACAAGATGGTTACTGGAGGATTGAAGCAGTGTGTGCAAATGGCAAATGCCAGAGGAGACAAGATGGTTACTGGAGGATTGAAGCAGTGTGTGCAAATGCCAGAGGAGACAAGATGGTTGCTGGAGGCTGAAACAGAAAAGAGATAGTGAGATATAGTTTGGAACTAGCCCAGTATTTATGCATGTAAAAGGAGCATTTGTTGCAGACAGATATAAAGGTGTGAAGGGGGTGGGGAGATGTTGGTGAAGAAATACAGTTTGAAAGCTTACAATTTAACCAAGTTTAAATAAAGTTACTATGTGAATAAAAATCATATCAGATATGGATACTCATAATTAATGTTACAGGAGGATACAGTAGAGTCAAAGGTTAATCAATGAGATGGATGTAGATACCTTGAAGCAGTATGTGCAAAAGCCAGAAGAGACACGATGGTTGCTGGAGGTTTGAAGCAATGTGTGCAAATGCCAGAGGAGACAAGATGTTTGCAGGAGGCTGGAACAAAGAAGATATAGTGAGATATAGTTTGGAACTAGCTCAGTATTTATGCATTTAAAAGGAGCATTGATTGCAGACAGATATGAAGGTGGGAAGGGGGTGGGTGATGGTGGTGACAAAATACAGTGTGAAAGCTTACAATTTAACAAAGTTGAAATAAAGTTACTATGTGAACAAAAATCATATCAGATATGGATATTCATAATTAATGTTACAGGAGGATACAGTAGAGTCAAAAGTGAATCAATGAGATGGTTGTAGATACCTTGAAGCAGTATGTGCAAATGCCAGAGGAGACACGATGGTTGCTTGAGGTTTGAAGCAATGTGTGCAAATGCCAGAGGAGACAAGATGGTTACTGGAGGATTGAAGCAATGTGTGCAAATGCCAGAGGAGACAAGATGGTTACTGGAGGATTGAAGCAGTGTGTGCAAATGCCAGAGGAGACAAGAGGGTTGCTGGAGGCTGGAACAGAGAAGATATTTTGACATATAGTTTGGAACTAGCCCAGTATTTTCGCATTTAAAAGGAGCATTTGGTGCAGTTAGATATGAAGGTGTTAAGGGGAGGGGAGATTGTGGTGAAGAAATACAGTGTTAAAGCTTACAATTTAACAAAGTTGAAATAAAGTTACTATGTGAACAAAAACCATATCAGATATGGATACTCATAATTAATGTTACAGGAGGATACAGTAGAGTCAAAGGTTAATCAATGAGATGGCTGTAGATACCTTGAAGCAGTATGTGCAAATGCCAGAAGAGACAAGATGGTTGCTGGAGGTTTGAAGCAATGTGTGCAAATGCCAGAGGAGACAAGATAATGTTACTGGAGGATTTAAGCAATGTGTGCAAATGCCAGAGGAGACAAGATGGTTGCTGGAGGCTGAAACAGAAAAGAGATAGTGAGATATAGTTTGGAACTAGCTTAGTATTTATGCATGTAAAAGGAGCATTTGTTGCAGACAGATATGAAGGTGTGAAGGGGGTGGGGAGATGTTGGTGAAGAAATACAGTGTGAAAGCTTACAATTTAACCAAGTTTAAATAAAGTTACTATGTGAATAAAAATCATATCAGATATGGATACTCATAATTAATGTTACAGGAGGATACAGTAGAGTCAAAGGTTAATCAATGAGATGGTTGTAGATACCTTGAAGCAGTATGTGCAAATGCCAGAGGAGACACGATGGTTGCTTGAGGTTTGAAGCAATGTGTGCAAATGCCAGAGGAGACAAGATGGTTACTGGAGGATTGAAGCAATGTGTGCAAATGCCAGAGGAGACAAGATGGTTACTGGAGGATTGAAGCAGTGTGTGCAAATGCCAGAGGAGACAAGATGGTTGCTGGAGGCTGAAACGGAAAAGAGATAGTGAGATATAGTTTGGAACTAGCCCAGTATTTATGCATGTAAAAGGAGCAGTTGTTGCAGACAGATATGAACGTGTGAAGGGGGTGGGGAGATGTTGGTAAAGAAATACAGTGTGAAAGCTTACAATTTAACAAAGTTGAAATAAAGTTACTATGTGAACAAAAATCATATCAGATATGGGTATTCAAAATTAATGTTACAGTAGGATACAGTAGAGTCAAAAGTGAATCAATGAGATGGCTGTAGATACCTTGAAGCAGTATGTGCAAATGCCAGAGGAGACACGATGGTTGCTGGAGGTTTGAAGCAATGTGTGCAAATGCCAGAGGAGACAAGATGGTTACTGGAGGATTGAAGCAGTGTGTGCAAATGGCAAATGCCAGAGGAGACAAGATGGTTACTGGAGGATTGAAGCAGTGTGTGCAAATGCCAGAGGAGACAAGATGGTTGCTGGAGGCTGAATCAGAAAAGAGATAGTGAGATATAGTTTGGAACTAGCCCAGTATTTATGCATGTAAAAGGAGCATTTGTTGCAGACAGATATGAAGGTGTGAAGGGGGTGGGGAGATGTTGGTGAAGAAATACAGTGTGAAAGCTTACAATTTAACCAAGTTTAAATAAAGTTACTATGTGAATAAAAATCATATCAGATACGGATACTCATAATTAATGTTACAGGAGGATACAGTAGAGTCAAAGGTTAATCAATGAGATGGATGTAGATACCTTGAAGCAGTATGTGCAAAAGCCAGAAGAGACAAGATGTTTGCTGGAGGTTTGAAGCAATGTGTGCAAATGCCAGAGGAGACAAGATGGTTACTGGAGGAATGAAGCAGTGTGTGCAAATGCCAGAGGAGACAAGAGGGTTGCTGGAGGCTGGAACAGAGAAGATATTTTGACATATAGTTTGGAACTAGCCCAGTATTTTCGCATTTAAAAGGAGCATTTGGTGCAGACAGATATGAAGGTGTGAAGGGGAGGGGAGATTGTGGTGAAGAAATACAGTGTTAAAGCTTACAATTTAACAAAGTTGAAATAAAGTTACTATGTGAACAAAAACCATATCAGATATGGATACTCATAATTAATGTTACAGGAGGATACAGTAGAGTCAAAGGTTAATCAATGAGATGGCTGTAGATACCTTGAAGCAGTATGTGCAAATGCCAGAAGAGACAAGATGGTTGCTGGAGGTTTGAAGCAATGTGTGCAAATGCCAGAGGAGACAAGATAATGTTACTGGAGGATTTAAGCAGTGTGTGCAAATGCCAGAGGAGACAAGATGGTTGCTGGAGGCTGAAACAGAAAAGAGATAGTGAGATATAGTTTGGAACTAGCTTAGTATTTATGCATGTAAAAGGAGCATTTGTTGCAGACAGATATGAAGGTGTGAAGGGGGTGGGGAGATGTTGGTGAAGAAATACAGTGTGAAAGCTTACAATTTAACCAAGTTTAAATAAAGTTACTATGTGAATAAAAATCATATCAGATATGGATACTCATAATTAATGTTACAGGAGGATACAGTAGAGTCAAAGGTTAATCAATGAGATGGTTGTAGATACATTGAAGCAGTATGTGCAAATGCCAGAGGAGACACGATGGTTGCTTGAGGTTTGAAGCAATGTGTGCAAATGCCAGAGGAGACAAGATGGTTACTGGAGGATTGAAGCAATGTGTGCAAATGCCAGAGGAGACAAGATGGTTACTTGAGGATTGAAGCAGTGTGTGCAAATGCCAGAGGAGACAAGATGGTTGCTGGAGGCTGAAACGTAAAAGAGATAGTGAGATATAGTTTGGAACTAGCCCAGTATTTATGCATGTAAAAGGAGCAGTTGTTGCAGACAGATATGAACGTGTGAAGGGGGTGGGGAGATGTTGGTAAAGAAATACAGTGTGAAAGCTTACAATTTAACAAAGTTGAAATAAAGTTACTATGTGAACAAAAATCATATCAGATATGGGTATTCATAATTAATGTTACAGTAGGATACAGTAGAGTCAAAAGTGAATCAATGAGATGGCTGTAGATACCTTGAAGCAGTATGTGCAAATGCCAGAGGAGACACGATGGTTGCTGGAGGTTTGAAGCAATGTGTGCAAATGCCAGAGGAGACAAGATGGTTACTGGAGGATTGAAGCAGTGTGTGCAAATGGCAAATGCCAGAGGAGACAAGATGGTTACTGGAGGATTGAAGCAGTGTGTGCAAATGCCAGAGGAGACAAGATGGTTGCTGGAGGCTGAAACAGAAAAGAGATAGTGAGATATAGTTTGGAACTAGCCCAGTATTTATGCATGTAAAAGGAGCATTTGTTGCAGACAGATATGAAGGTGTGAAGGGGGTGGGGAGATGTTGGTGAAGAAATACAGTGTGAAAGCTTACAATTTAACCAAGTTTAAATAAAGTTACTATGTGAATAAAAATCATATCAGATATGGATACTCATAATTAATGTTACAGGAGGATACAGTAGAGTCAAAGGTTAATCAATGAGATGGATGTAGATACCTTGAAGCAGTATGTGCAAAAGCCAGAAGAGACAAGATGTTTGCTGGAGGTTTGAAGCAATGTGTGCAAATGCCAGAGGAGACAAGATGTTTGCAGGAGGCTGGAACAAAGAAGATATAGTGAGATATAGTTTGGAACTAGCCCAGTATTTATGCATTTAAAAGGAGCATTGATTGCAGACAGATATGAAGGTGGGAAGGGGGTGGGGTGATGGTGGTGACGAAATACAGAGTGAAAGCTTACAATTTAACAAAGTTGAAATAAAGTTACTATGTGAACAAAAATCATATCAGATATGGATATTCATAATTAATGTTACAGGAGGATACAGTAGAGTCAAAAGTGAATCAATGAGATGGTTGTAGATACCTTAAAGCAGTATGTGCAAATGCCAGAGGAGACACGATGGTTGCTTGAGGTTTGAAGCAATGTGTGCAAATGCCAGAGGAGACAAGATGGTTACTGGAGGATTGAAGCAATGTGTGCTAATGCCAGAGGAGACAAGATGGTTACTGGAGGATTGAAGCAGTGTGTGCAAATGCCAGAGGAGACAAGATGGTTGCTGGAGGCTGAAACGGAAAAGAGATAGTGAGATATAGTTTGGAACTAGCCCAGTATTTATGCATGTAAAAGGAGCAGTTGTTGCAGACAGATATGAACGTGTGAAGGGGGTGGGGAGATGTTGGTAAAGAAATACAGTGTGAAAGCTTACAATTTTACAAAGTTGAAATAAAGTTACTATGTGAACAAAAATCATATCAGATATGGGTATTCATAATTAATGTTACAGTAGGATACAGTAGAGTCAAAAGTGAATCAATGAGATGGCTGTAGATACCCTGAAGCAGTATGTGCAAATGCCAGAGGAGACACGATGGTTGCTGGAGGTTTGAAGCAATGTGTGCAAATGCCAGAGGAGACAAGATGGTTACTGGAGGATTGAAGCAGTGTGTGCAAATGGCAAATGCCAGAGGAGACAAGATGGTTACTGGAGGATTGAAGCAGTGTGTGCAAATGCCAGAGGAGACAAGATGGTTGCTGGAGGCTGAATCAGAAAACAGATAGTGAGATATAGTTTGGAACTAGCCCAGTATTTATGCATGTAAAAAGAGCATTTGTTGCAGACAGATATAAAGGTGTGAAGGGGGTGGGGAGATGTTGGTGAAGAAATACAGTTTGAAAGCTTACAATTTAACCAAGTTTAAATAAAGTTACTATGTGAATAAAAATCATATCAGATATGGATACTCATAATTAATGTTACAGGAGGATACAGTAGAGTCAAAGGTTAATCAATGAGATGGATGTAGATACCTTGAAGCAGTATGTGCAAAAGCCAGAAGAGACAAGATGTTTGCTGGAGGTTTGAAGCAATGTGTGCAAATGCCAGAGGAGACAAGATGTTTGCAGGAGGCTGGAACAAAGAAGATATAGTGAGATATAGTTTGGAACTAGCCCAGTATTTATGCATTTAAAAGGAGCATTGATTGCAGACAGATATGAAGGTGGGAAGGGGGTGGGGTGATGGTGGTGACAAAATACAGTGTGAAAGCTTACAATTTAACAAAGTTGAAATAAAGTTACTATGTGAACAAAAATCATATCAGATATGGGTATTCATAATTAATGTTACAGTAGGATACAGTAGAGTCAAAAGTGAATCAATGAGATGGCTGTAGATACCTTGAAGCAGTATGTGCAAATGCCAGAGGAGACACGATGGTTGCTGGAGGTTTGAAGCAATGTGTGCAAATGCCAGAGGAGACAAGATGGTTGCTGGAGGTTTGAAGCAGTGTGTGCAAATGGCAAATGCCAGAGGAGACAAGATGGTTACTGGAGGATTGAAGCAGTGTGTGCAAATGCCAGAGGAGACAAGATGGTTGCTGGAGGCTGAAACAGAAAAGAGATAGTGAGATATAGTTTGGAACTAGCCCAGTATTTATGCATGTAAAAGGAGCATTTGTTGCAGACAGATATAAAGGTGTGAAGGGGGTGGGGAGATGTTGGTGAAGAAATACAGTTTGAAAGCTTACAATTTAACCAAGTTTAAATAAAGTTACTATGTGAATAAAAATCATATCAGATATGGATACTCATAATTAATGTTACAGGAGGATACAGTAGAGTCAAAAGTGAATCAATGAGATGGTTGTAGATACCTTGAAGCAGTATGTGCAAAAGCCAGAAGAGACAAGATGTTTGCTGGAGGTTTGAAGCAATGTGTGCAAATGCCAGAGGAGACAAGATGTTTGCAGGAGGCTGGAACAAAGAAGATATAGTGAGATATAGTTTGGAACTAGCTCAGTATTTATGCATTTAAAAGGAGCATTGATTGCAGACAGATATGAAGGTGGGAAGGGGGTGGGTGATGGTGGTGACAAAATACAGTGTGAAAGCTTACAATTTAACAAAGTTGAAATAAAGTTACTATGTGAACAAAAATCATATCAGATATGGATATTCATAATTAATGTTACAGGAGGATACAGTAGAGTCAAAAGTGAATCAATGAGATGGTTGTAGATACCTTGAAGCAGTATGTGCAAATGCCAGAGGAGACACGATGGTTGCTTGAGGTTTGAAGCAATGTGTGCAAATGCCAGAGGAGACAAGATGGTTACTGGAGGATTGAAGCAATGTGTGCAAATGCCAGAGGAGACAAGATGGTTACTGGAGGATTGAAGCAGTGTGTGCAAATGCCAGAGGAGACAAGAGGGTTGCTGGAGGCTGGAACAGAGAAGATATTTTGACATATAGTTTGGAACTAGCCCAGTATTTTCGCATTTAAAAGGAGCATTTGGTGCAGACAGATATGAAGGTGTTAAGGGGAGGGGAGATTGTGGTGAAGAAATACAGTGTTAAAGCTTACAATTTAACAAAGTTGAAATAAAGTTACTATGTGAACAAAAACCATATCAGATATGGATACTCATAATTAATGTTACAGGAGGATACAGTAGAGTCAAAGGTTAATCAATGAGATGGCTGTAGATACCTTGAAGCAGTATGTGCAAATGCCAGAAGAGACAAGATGGTTGCTGGAGGTTTGAAGCAATGTGTGCAAATGCCAGAGGAGACAAGATAATGTTACTGGAGGATTTAAGCAGTGTGTGCAAATGCCAGAGGAGACAAGATGGTTGCTGGAGGCTGAAACAGAAAAGAGATAGTGAGATATAGTTTGGAACTAGCTTAGTATTTATGCATGTAAAAGGAGCATTTGTTGCAGACAGATATGAAGGTGTGAAGGGGGTGGGGAGATGTTGGTGAAGAAATACAGTGTGAAAGCTTACAATTTAACCAAGTTTAAATAAAGTTACTATGTGAATAAAAATCATATCAGATATGGATACTCATAATTAATGTTACAGGAGGATACAGTAGAGTCAAAGGTTAATCAATGAGATGGTTGTAGATACCTTGAAGCAGTATGTGCAAATGCCAGAGGAGACACGATGGTTGCTTGAGGTTTGAAGCAATGTGTGCAAATGCCAGAGGAGACAAGATGGTTACTGGAGGATTGAAGCAATGTGTGCAAATGCCAGAGGAGACAAGATGGTTACTGGAGGATTGAAGCAGTGTGTGCAAATGCCAGAGGAGACAAGATGGTTGCTGGAGGCTGAAACGGAAAAGAGATAGTGAGATATAGTTTGGAACTAGCCCAGTATTTATGCATGTAAAAGGAGCAGTTGTTGCAGACAGATATGAACGTGTGAAGGGGGTGGGGAGATGTTGGTAAAGAAATACAGTGTGAAAGCTTACAATTTAACAAAGTTGAAATAAAGTTACTATGTGAACAAAAATCATATCAGATATGGGTATTCATAATTAATGTTACAGTAGGATACAGTAGAGTCAAAAGTGAATCAATGAGATGGCTGTAGATACCTTGAAGCAGTATGTGCAAATGCCAGAGGAGACACGATGGTTGCTGGAGGTTTGAAGCAATGTGTGCAAATGCCAGAGGAGACAAGATGGTTACTGGAGGATTGAAGCAGTGTGTGCAAATGGCAAATGCCAGAGGAGACAAGATGGTTACTGGAGGATTGAAGCAGTGTGTGCAAATGCCAGAGGAGACAAGATGGTTGCTGGAGGCTGAATCAGAAAAGAGATAGTGAGATATAGTTTGGAACTAGCCCAGTATTTATGCATGTAAAAGGAGCATTTGTTGCAGACAGATATGAAGGTGTGAAGGGGGTGGGGAGATGTTGGTGAAGAAATACAGTGTGAAAGCTTACAATTTAACCAAGTTTAAATAAAGTTACTATGTGAATAAAAATCATATCAGATATGGATACTCATAATTAATGTTACAGGAGGATACAGTAGAGTCAAAGGTTAATCAATGAGATGGATGTAGATACCTTGAAGCAGTATGTGCAAAAGCCAGAAGAGACAAGATGTTTGCTGGAGGTTTGAAGCAATGTGTGCAAATGCCAGAGGAGACAAGATGGTTACTGGAGGATTGAAGCAGTGTGTGCAAATGCCAGAGGAGACAAGAGGGTTGCTGGAGGCTGGAACAGAGAAGATATTTTGACATATAGTTTGGAACTAGCCCAGTATTTTCGCATTTAAAAGGAGCATTTGGTGCAGACAGATATGAAGGTGTGAAGGGGAGGGGAGATTGTGGTGAAGAAATACAGTGTTAAAGCTTACAATTTAACAAAGTTGAAATAAAGTTACTATGTGAACAAAAACCATATCAGATATGGATACTCATAATTAATGTTACAGGAGGATACAGTAGAGTCAAAGGTTAATCAATGAGATGGCTGTAGATACCTTGAAGCAGTATGTGCAAATGCCAGAAGAGACAAGATGGTTGCTGGAGGTTTGAAGCAATGTGTGCAAATGCCAGAGGAGACAAGATAATGTTACTGGAGGATTTAAGCAGTGTGTGCAAATGCCAGAGGAGACAAGATGGTTGCTGGAGGCTGAAACAGAAAAGAGATTGTGAGATATAGTTTGGAACTAGCTTAGTATTTATGCATGTAAAAGGAGCATTTGTTGCAGACAGATATGAAGGTGTGAAGGGGGTGGGGAGATGTTGGTGAAGAAATACAGTGTGAAAGCTTACAATTTAACCAAGTTTAAATAAAGTTACTATGTGAATAAAAATCATATCAGATATGGATACTCATAATTAATGTTACAGGAGGATACAGTAGAGTCAAAGGTTAATCAATGAGATGGTTGTAGATACCTTGAAGCAGTATGTGCAAATGCCAGAGGAGACACGATGGTTGCTTGAGGTTTGAAGCAATGTGTGCAAATGCCAGAGGAGACAAGATGGTTACTGGAGGATTGAAGCAATGTGTGCAAATGCCAGAGGAGACAAGATGGTTACTGGAGGATTGAAGCAGTGTGTGCAAATGCCAGAGGAGACAAGATGGTTGCTGGAGGCTGAAACGGAAAAGAGATAGTGAGATATAGTTTGGAACTAGCCCAGTATTTATGCATGTAAAAGGAGCAGTTGTTGCAGACAGATATGAACGTGTGAAGGGGGTGGGGAGATGTTGGTAAAGAAATACAGTGTGAAAGCTTACAATTTAACAAAGTTGAAATAAAGTTACTATGTGAACAAAAATCATATCAGATATGGGTATTCATAATTAATGTTACAGTAGGATACAGTAGAGTCAAAAGTGAATCAATGAGATGGCTGTAGATACCTTGAAGCAGTATGTGCAAATGCCAGAGGAGACACGATGGTTGCTGGAGGTTTGAAGCAATGTGTGCAAATGCCAGAGGAGACAAGATGGTTACTGGAGGATTGAAGCAGTGTGTGCAAATGGCAAATGCCAGAGGAGACAAGATGGTTACTGGAGGATTGAAGCAGTGTGTGCAAATGCCAGAGGAGACAAGATGGTTGCTGGAGGCTGAATCAGAAAAGAGATAGTGAGATATAGTTTGGAACTAGCCCAGTATTTATGCATGTAAAAGGAGCATTTGTTGCAGACAGATATGAAGGTGTGAAGGGGGTGGGGAGATGTTGGTGAAGAAATACAGTGTGAAAGCTTACAATTTAACCAAGTTTAAATAAAGTTACTATGTGAATAAAAATCATATCAGATATGGATACTCATAATTAATGTTACAGGAGGATACAGTAGAGTCAAAGGTTAATCAATGAGATGGATGTAGATACCTTGAAGCAGTATGTGCAAAAGCCAGAAGAGACAAGATGTTTGCTGGAGGTTTGAAGCAATGTGTGCAAATGCCAGAGGAGACAAGATGTTTGCAGGAGGCTGGAACAAAGAAGATATAGTGAGATATAGTTTGGAACTAGCCCAGTATTTATGCATTTAAAAGGAGCATTGATTGCAGACAGATATGAAGGTGGGAAGGGGGTGGGGTGATGGTGGTGACGAAATACAGAGTGAAAGCTTACAATTTAACAAAGTTGAAATAAAGTTACTATGTGAACAAAAATTATATCAGATATGGATATTCATAATTAATGTTACAGGAGGATACAGTAGAGTCAAAAGTGAATCAATGAGATGGTTGTAGATACCTTAAAGCAGTATGTGCAAATGCCAGAGGAGACACGATGGTTGCTTGAGGTTTGAAGCAATGTGTGCAAATGCCAGAGGAGACAAGATGGTTACTGGAGGATTGAAGCAATGTGTGCAAATGCCAGAGGAGACAAGATGGTTACTGGAGGATTGAAGCAGTGTGTGCAAATGGCAAATGCCAGAGGAGACAAGATGGTTACTGGAGGATTGAAGCAGTGTGTGCAAATGCCAGAGGAGACAAGATGGTTGCTGGAGGCTGAATCAGAAAAGAGATAGTGAGATATAGTTTGGAACTAGCCCAGTATTTATGCATGTAAAAGGAGCATTTGTTGCAGACAGATATGAAGGTGTGAAGGGGGTGGGGAGATGTTGGTGAAGAAATACAGTGTGAAAGCTTACAATTTAACCAAGTTTAAATAAAGTTACTATGTGAATAAAAATCATATCAGATATGGATACTCATAATTAATGTTACAGGAGGATACAGTAGAGTCAAAGGTTAATCAATGAGATGGATGTAGATACCTTGAAGCAGTATGTGCAAAAGCCAGAAGAGACAAGATGTTTGCTGGAGGTTTGAAGCAATGTGTGCAAATGCCAGAGGAGACAAGATGTTTGCAGGAGGCTGGAACAAAGAAGATATAGTGAGATATAGTTTGGAACTAGCCCAGTATTTATGCATTTAAAAGGAGCATTGATTGCAGACAGATATGAAGGTGGGAAGGGGGTGGGGTGATGGTGGTGACGAAATACAGAGTGAAAGCTTACAATTTAACAAAGTTGAAATAAAGTTACTATGTGAACAAAAATCATATCAGATATGGATATTCATAATTAATGTTACAGGAGGGTACAGTAGAGTCAAAAGTGAATCAATGAGATGGTTGTAGATACCTTGAAGCAGTATGTGCAAATGCCAGAGGAGACATGATGGTTGCTTGAGGTTTGAAGCAATGTGTGCAAATGCCAGAGGAGACAAGATGGTTACTGGAGGATTGAAGCAGTGTGTGCAAATGCCAGAGGAGACAAGATGGTTGCTGGAGGCTGAAACGGAAAAGAGATAGTGAGATATAGTTTGGAACTAGCCCAGTATTTATGCATGTAAAAGGAGCATTTGTTGCAGACAGATATGAACGTGTGAAGGGGGTGGGGAGATGTTGGTAAAGAAATACAGTGTGAAAGCTTACAATTTAACAAAGTTGAAATAAAGTTACTATGTGAACAAAAATCATATCAGATATTGGTATTCATAATTAATGTTACAGTAGGATACAGTAGAGTCAAAAGTGAATCAATGAGATGGCTGTAGATACCTTGAAGCAGTATGTGCAAATGCCAGAGGAGACACGATGGTTGCTGGAGGTTTGAAGCAATGTGTGCAAATGCCAGAGGAGACAAGATGGTTACTGGAGGATTGAAGCAGTGTGTGCAAATGCCAGAGGAGACAAGATGGTTACTGGAGGATTGAAGCAGTGTGTGCAAATGCCAGAGGAGACAAGATGGTTGCTGGAGGCTGAAACAGAAAAGAGATAGTGAGATATAGTTTGGAACTAGCCCAGTATTTATGCATGTAAAAGGAGCATTTGTTGCAGACAGATATGAAGGTGTGAAGGGGGTGGGGAGATGTTGGTGAAGAAATACAGTGTGAAAGCTTACAATTTAACCAAGTTTAAATAAAGTTACTATGTGAATAAAAATCATATCAGATATGGATACTCATAATTAATGTTACAGGAGGATACAGTAGAGTCAAAGGTTAATCAATGAGATGGCTGTAGATACCTTGAAGCAGTATGTGCAAATGCCAGAAGAGACACGATGGTTGCTGGAGGTTTGAAGCAATGTGTGCAAATGCCAGAGGAGACAAGATGTTTGCTGGAGGCTGGAAAAAAGAAGATATAGTGAGATATAGTTTGGAACTAGCCCAGTATTTATGCATTTAAAAGGAGCATTTGGTGCAGTCAGATATGAAGGTGTTAAAGGGAGGGGTGATTGTGGTGAAGAAATACAGTGTAAAAGCTTACAATTTAACAAAGTTGAAATAAAGTTACTATGTGAACAAAAATCATATCAGATATGGATACTCATAATTAATGTTACAGGAGGATACAGTAGAGTCAAAAGTAAATCAATGAGATGGCTGTAGATACCTTGATGCAGTATGTGCAAATGCCAGAAAAGACAAGATGTTTGCTGGAGGTTTGAAGCAATGTGTGCAAATGCCAGAGGAGACAAGATGGTTACTGGAGGATTGAAGCAGTGTGTGCAAATGCCAGAGGAGACAAGATGGTTGCTGGAGGCTGGAACAGAGAAGATATTTTGACATATAGTTTGGAACTAGCCCAGTATTTTCGCATTTAAAACGAGCATTTGGTGCAGACAGATATGAAGGTGTTAAGGGGAGGGGAGATTGTGGTGAAGAAATACAGTGTGAAAGCTTACAATTTAACAAAGTTGAAATAAAGTTAATATGTGAACAAAAATCATATCAGATATGGATACTCATAATTAATGTTATAGGAGGATACAGTAGAGTCAAAGGTTAATCAATGAGATGGCTGTAGATACCTTGAAGCAGTATGTGTAAATGCCAGAAGAGACAAGATGGTTGCTGGAGGTTTGAAGCAATGTGTGCAAATGCCAGAGGAGACAAGATGGTTACTGGAGGATTGAAGCAGTGTGTGCAAATGCCAGAGGAGACAAGATGGTTGCTGGAGGCTGAAACAGAAAAGAGATAGTGAGATATAGTTTGGAACTAGCCCAGTATTTATGCATGTAAAAGGAGCATTTGTTGCATACAGATATGAAGGTGTGAAGGGGGTGGGGAGATGTTGGTGAAGAAATACAGTTTGAAAGCTTACAATTTAACCAAGTTTAAATAAAGTTACTATGTGAATAAAAATCATATCAGATATGGATACTCATAATTAATGTTACAGGAGGATACAGTAGAGTCAAAGGTTAATCAATGAGATGGATGTAGATACCTTGAAGCAGTATGTGCAAAAGCCAGAAGAGACAAGATGTTTGCTGGAGGTTTGAAGCAATGTGTGCAAATGCCAGAGGAGACAAGATGTTTGCAGGAGGCTGGAACAAAGAAGATATAGTGAGATATAGTTTGGAACTAGCTCAGTATTTATGCATTTAAAAGGAGCATTGATTGCAGACAGATATCAAGGTGGGAAGGGGGTGGGGTGATGGTGGTGACAAAATACAGTGTGAAAGCTTACAATTTAACAAAGTTGAAATAAAGTTACTATGTGAACAAAAATCATATCAGATATGGATATTCATAATTAATGTTACAGGAGGATACAGTAGAGTCAAAAGTGAATCAATGAGATGGTTGTAGATACCTTGAAGCAGTATGTGCAAATGCCAGAGGAGACACGATGGTTGCTTGAGGTTTGAAGCAATGTGTGCAAATGCCAGAGGAGACAAGATGGTTACTGGAGGATTGAAGCAGTGTGTGCAAATGCCAGAGGAGACAAGAGGGTTGCTGGAGGCTGGAACAGAGAAGATATTTTGACATATAGTTTGGAACTAGCCCAGTATTTTCGCATTTAAAAGGAGCATTTGGTGCAGACAGATATGAAGGTGTTAAGGGGAGGGGAGATTGTGGTGAAGAAATACAGTGTTAAAGCTTACAATTTAACAAAGTTGAAATAAAGTTACTATGTGAACAAAAACCATATCAGATATGGATACTCATAATTAATGTTACAGGAGGATACAGTAGAGTCAAAGGTTAATCAATGAGATGGCTGTAGATACCTTGAAGCAGTATGTGCAAATGCCAGAAGAGACAAGATGGTTGCTGGAGGTTTGAAGCAATGTGTGCAAATGCCAGAGGAGACAAGATAATGTTACTGGAGGATTTAAGCAGTGTGTGCAAATGCCAGAGGAGACAAGATGGTTGCTGGAGGCTGAAAGAGAAAAGAGTTAGTGAGATATAGTTTGGAACTAGCCCAGTATTTATGCATGTAAAAGGAGCATTTGTTGCAGACAGATATGAAGGTGTGAAGGGGGTGCTGAGATGTTGGTGAAGAAATACAGTTTGAAAGCTTACAATTTAACCAAGTTTAAATAAAGTTACTATGTGAATAAAAATCATATCAGATATGGATACTCATAATTAATGTTACAGGAGGATACAGTAGAGTCAAAGGTTAATCAATGAGATGGATGTAGATACCTTGAAGCAGTATGTGCAAAAGCCAGAAGAGACAAGATGTTTGCTGGAGGTTTGAAGCAATGTGTGCAAATGCCATAGGAGACAAGATGTTTGCAGGAGGCTGGAACAAAGAAGATATAGTGAGATATAGTTTGGAACTAGCTCAGTATTTATGCATTTAAAAGGAGCATTGATTGCAGACAGATATGAAGGTGGGAAGGGGGTGGGGTGATGGTGGTGACAAAATACAGTGTGAAAGCTTACAATTTAACAAAGTTGAAATAAAGTTACTATGTGAACAAAAATCATATCAGATATGGATATTCATAATTAATGTTACAGGAGGATACAGTAGAGTCAAAAGTGAATCAATGAGATGGTTGTAGATACCTTGAAGCAGTATGTGCAAATGCCAGAGGAGACACGATGGTTGCTTGAGGTTTGAAGCAATGTGTGCAAATGCCAGAGGAGACAAGATGGTTACTGGAGGATTGAAGCAATGTGTGGAAATGCCAGAGGAGACAAGATGGTTACTGGAGGATTGAAGCAGTGTGTGCAAATGCCAGAGGAGACAAGAGGGTTGCTGGAGGCTGGAACAGAGAAGATATTTTGACATATAGTTTGGAACTAGCCCAGTATTTTCGCATTTAAAAGGAGCATTTGGTGCAGACAGATATGAAGGTGTTAAGGGGAGGGGAGATTGTGGTGAAGAAATACAGTGTTAAAGCTTACAATTTAACAAAGTTGAAATAAAGTTACTATGTGAACAAAAACCATATCAGATATGGATACTCATAATTAATGTTACAGGAGGATACAGTAGAGTCAAAGGTTAATCAATGAGATGGCTGTAGATACCTTGAAGCAGTATGTGCAAATGCCAGAAGAGACAAGATGGTTGCTGGAGGTTTGAAGCAATGTGTGCAAATGCCAGAGGAGACAAGATAATGTTACTGGAGGATTTAAGCAGTGTGTGCAAATGCCAGAGGAGACAAGATGGTTGCTGGAGGCTGAAACAGAAAAGAGATAGTGAGATATAGTTTGGAACTAGCCCAGTATTTATGCATGTAAAAGGAGCATTTGTTGCAGACAGATATGAAGGTGTGAAGGGGGTGGGGAGATGTTGGTGAAGAAATACAGTGTGAAAGCTTACAATTTAACCAAGTTTAAATAAAGTTTCTATGTGAATAAAAATCATATCAGATATGGATACTCATAATTAATGTTACAGGAGGATACAGTAGAGTCAAAGGTTAATCAATGAGATGGTTGTAGATACCTTGAAGCAGTATGTGCAAATGCCAGAGGAGACACGATGGTTGCTTGAGGTTTGAAGCAATGTGTGCAAATGCCAGAGGAGACAAGATGGTTACTGGAGGATTGAAGCAATGTGTGCAAATGCCAGAGGAGACAAGATGGTTACTGGAGGATTGAAGCAGTGTGTGCAAATGCCAGAGGAGACAAGATGGTTGCTGGAGGCTGAAACGGAAAAGAGATAGTGAGATATAGTTTGGAAGTAGCCCAGTATTTATGCATGTAAAAGGAGCAGTTGTTGCAGACAGATATGAACGTGTGAAGGGGGTGGGGAGATGTTGGTAAAGAAATACAGTGTGAAAGCTTACAATTTAACAAAGTTGAAATAAAGTTACTGTGTGAACAAAAATCATATCAGATATGGGTATTCATAATTAATGTTACAGTAGGATACAGTAGAGTCAAAAGTGAATCAATGAGATGGCTGTAGATACCTTGAAGCAGTATGTGCAAATGCCAGAGGAGACACGATGGTTGCTGGAGGTTTGAAGCAATGTGTGCAAATGCCAGAGGAGACAAGATGGTTACTGGAGGATTGAAGCAGTGTGTGCAAATGGCAAATGCCAGAGGAGACAAGATGGTTACTGGAGGATTGAAGCAGTGTGTGCAAATGCCAGAGGAGACAAGATGGTTGCTGGAGGCTGAATCAGAAAAGAGATAGTGAGATATAGTTTGGAACTAGCCCATTATTTATGCATGTAAAAGGAGCATTTGTTGCAGACAGATATGAAGGTGTGAAGGGGGTGGGGAGATGTTGGTGAAGAAATACAGTGTGAAAGCTTACAATTTAACCAAGTTAAAATAAAGTTACTATGCGAATAAAAATCATATCAGATATGGATATTCATAATTAATGTTACAGGAGGATACAGTAGAGTCAAAGGTGAATCAATGAGATGGCTGTAGATACCTTGAAGCAGTATGTGCAAATGCCAGAAGAGACAAGATGTTTGCAGGAGGCTGGAAAAAAGAAGATGTAGTGAGATATAGTTTGGAACTAGCCCAGTATTTATGCATTTAAAAGGAGCATTTGGTGCAGTCAGATATGAAGGTGTTAAAGGGAGGGGAGATTGTGGTGAAGAAATACAGTGTAAAAGCTTACAATTTAACAAAGTTGAAATAAAGTTACTATGTGAACAAAAATCATATCCGATATGGATACTCATAATTAATGTTACAGGAGGATACAGTAGAGTCAAAAGTGAATCAATGAGATGGCTGTAGACACCTTGAAGCAGTATGTGCAAATGCCAGAGGAGACACGATGGTTGCTGGAGGTTTGAAGCAATGTGTGCAAATGCCAGATGAGACAAGATGGTTACTGGAGGATTGAAGCAGTGTGTGCAAATGCCAGAGGAGACAAGATGGTTGCTGGAGGCTGAAACAGAAAAGAGATAGTGAGATATAGTTTGGAACTAGCCCAATATTTATGCATGTAAAAGGAGCATTTGTTGCAGACAGATATGAAGGTGTTAAAGGGAGGGGAGATTGTGGTGAAGAAATACAGTGTAAAAGCTTACAATTTAACAAAGTTGAAATAAAGTTACTATGTGAACAAAAATCATATCAGATATGGATACTCATAATTAATGTTACAGGAGGATACAGTAGAGTCAAAGGTTAATCAATGAGATGGCTGTAGATACCTTGATGCAGTATGTGCAAATGCCAGAAGAGACACGATGGTTGCTGGAGGTTTGAAGCAATGTGTGCAAATGCCAGAGGAGACAAGATGGTTACTGGAGGATTGAAGCAGTGTGTGCAAATGCCAGAGGAGACAAGATGGTAGCTGGAGGCTGGAACAGAGAAGATATTTTGACATATAGTTTGGAACTAGCCCAGTATTTTCGCATTTAAAAGGAGCATTTGGTGCAGACAGATATGAAGGTGTTAAGGGGAGGGGAGATTGTGGTGAAGAAATACAGTGTGAAAGCTTACAATTTAACAAAGTTGAAATAAAGTTACTATGTGAACAAAAATCATATCTGATATGGATACTCATAATTAATGTTACAGGAGGATACAGTAGAGTCAAAGGTTAATCAATGAGATGGCTGTAGATACCTTGAAGCAGTATGTGCAAATGCCAGAAGAGACAAGATGGTTGCTGGAGGTTTGAAGCAATGTGTGCAAATGCCAGAGGAGACAAGATGGTTACTGGAGGATTGAAGCAGTGTGTGCAAATGCCAGAGGAGACAAGATGGTTGCTGGAGGCTGAAACAGAAAAGAGATAGTGACATATAGTTTGGAACTAGCCCAGTATTTATGCATGTAAAAGGAGCATTTGTTGCAGACAGATATGAAGGTGTGAAGGGGGTGGGGAGATGTTGGTGAAGAAATACAGTTTGAAAGCTTGCAATTTAACCAAGTTTAAATAAAGTTACTATGTGAATAAAAATCATATCAGATATGGATACTCATAATTAATGTTACAGGAGGATACAGTAGAGTCAAAGGTTAATCAATTAGATGGATGTAGATACCTTGAAGCAGTATGTGCAAAAGCTAGAAGAGACAAGATGTTTGCTGGAGGTTTGAAGCAATGTGTGCAAATGCCAGAGGAGACAAGATGTTTGCTGGAGGCTGGAACAAAGAAGATATAGTGAGATATAGTTTGGAACTAGCTCAGTATTTATGCATTTAAAAAGAGCATTGATTGCAGACAGATATCAAGGTGGGAAGGGGGTGGGGTGATGGTGGTGACGAAATACAGTGTGAAAGCTTACAATTTAACAAAGTTGAAATAAAGTTACTATGTGAACAAAAATCATATCAGATATGGATATTCATAATTAATGTTACAGGAGGATACAGTAGAGTCAAAAGTGAATCAATGAGATGGTTGTAGATACCTTGAAGCAGTATGTGCAAATGCCAGAGGAGACACGATGGTTGCTTGACGTTTGAAGCAATGTGTGCAAATGCCAGAGGTGACAAGATGGTTACTGGAGGATTGAAGTAATGTGTGCAAATGCCAGAGGAGACAAGATGGTTACTGGAGGATTGAAGCAGTGTGTGCAAATGCCAGAGGAGACAAGAGGGTTGCTGGAGGCTGGAACAGAGAAGATATTTTGACATATAGTTTGGAACTAGCCCAGTATTTTCACATTTAAAAGGAGCATTTGGTGCAGACAGATATGAAGGTGTTAAGGGGAGGGGAGATTGTGGTGAAGAAATACAGTGTGAAAGCTTACAATTTAACAAAGTTGAAATAAAGTTACTATGTGAACAAAAACCATATCAGATATGGATACTCATAATTAATGTTACAGGAGGATACAGTAGAGTCAAAGGTTAATCAATGAGATGGCTGTAGATACCTTGAAGCAGTATGTGCAAATGCCAGAAGAGACAAGATGGTTGCTGGAGGTTTGAAGCAATGTGTACAAATGCCAGAGGAGACAAGATAATGTTACTGGAGGATTGAAGCAGTGTGTGCAAATGCCAGAGGAGACAAGATGGTTGCTGGAGGCTGAAACAGAAAAGAGATAGTGAGATATAGTTTGGAACTAGCCCAGTATTTATGCATGTAAAGGAGCATTTGTTGCAGACAGATATGAAGGTGTGAAGGGGGTGGGGAGATGTTGGTGAAGAAATACAGTGTGAAAGCTTACAATTTAACCAAGTTTAAATAAAGTTACTATGTGAATAAAAATCATATCAGATATGGATACTCATAATTAATGTTACAGGAGGATACAGTAGAGTCAAAGGTTAATCAATGAGATGGCTGTAGATACCTTGAAGCAGTATGTGCAAATGCCAGAAGAGACAAGATGGTTGCTGGAGGTTTGAAGCAATGTGTGCAAATGCCAGAGGAGACAAGATGTTTGCAGGAGGCTGGAACAAAGAAGATATAGTGAGTTATAGTTTGGAACTAGCCCAGTTTTTATGCATTTAAAAGGAGCATTGATTGCAGACAGATATGAAGGTGGGAAGGGGGTGGGGTGATGGTGGTGATGAAATACAGTGTGAAAGCTTACAATTTAACAAAGTTGAAATAAAGTTACTATGTGAACAAAAATCATATCAGATATGGATATTCATAATTAATGTTACAGGAAGATACAGTAGAGTCAAAAGTGAATCAATGAGATGGTTGTAGATACCTTGAAGCAGTATGTGCAAATGCCAGAGGAGACACGATGGTTGCTTGAGGTTTGAAGCAATGTGTGCAAATGCCAGAGGAGACAAGATGGTTACTGGAGGATTGAAGCAGTGTGTGCAAATGCCAGAGGAGACAAGATGGTTGCTGGAGGCTGAAACAGAAAAGAGATAGTGAGATATAGTTTGGAAGTAGCCCAGTATTTATGCATGTAAAAGGAGCATTTGTTGCAGACAGATATGAACGTGTGAAGGGGGTGAGGAGATGTTGGTAAAGAAATACAGTGTGAAAGCTTACAATTTAACAAAGTTGAAATAAAGTTACTATGTGAACAAAAATCATATCAGATATGGGTATTCATAATTAATGTTACAGTAGGATACAGTAGAGTCAAAAGTGAATCAATGAGATGGCTGTAGATACCTTGAAGCAGTATGTGCAAATGCCAGAGGAGACACGATGGTTGCTGGAGGTTTGAAGCAATGTGTGCAAATGCCAAAGGAGACAAGATGGTTACTGGAGGATTGAAGCAGTGTGTGCAAATGCCAGAGGAGACAAGATGGTTGCTAGAGGATGAAACAGAAAAGAGATAGTGATATATAGTTTGGAACTAGCCCAGTATTTATGCCTGTAAAAGGAGCATTTGTTGCAGACAGATATGAAGGTGTGAAGGGGGTGGGGAGATGTTGGTGAAGAAATACAGTGTGACAGCTTACAATTTAACAAAGTTTAAATAAAGTTACTATGTGTATACAAATCATATCAGATATGGATACTCATAATTATTGTTACAGGAGGATACAGTAGAGTCAAAGGTTAATCAATGAGATGGCTGTAGATACCTTGAAGCAGTATGTGTAAATGCCAGAAGAGACAAGATGGTTGCTGGAGGTTTGAAGCAATGTATGCAAATGCCAGAGGAGACAAGATGGTTACTGGAGGATTGAAGCAGTGTGTGCAAATGCCAGAGGAGACAAGATGGTTGCTGGAGGCTGAAACATATAAGAGATAGTGAGATATAGTATGGAACTAGCCCAGTATTTATGCATTTAAAAGGAGCATTTGGTGCAGACAGATATGAAGGTGTGAAGGGGGTGGGGTGATGGTGGTGAAGAAATACAGTGTGACAGCTTACAATTTAACAAAGTTTAAATAAAGTTACTATGTGTATAAAAATCATATCAGATATGGATACTCATAATTAATGTTACAGGAGGATACAGTAGAGTCAAAAGTGAATCAATGAGATGGCTGTAGATACCTTGAAGCAGTATGTGCAAATGCCAGAGGAGACACGATGGTTGCTGGAGGTTTGAAGCAATGTGTGCAAATGCCAGATGAGACAAGATGGTTACTGGAGGATTGAAGCAGTGTGTGCAAATGCCAGAGGAGACAAGATGGTTGCTGGAGGCTGAAACAGAAAAGAGATAGTGAGATATAGTTTGGAACTAGCCCAGTATTTATGCATGTAAAAGGAGCATTTGTTGCAGACAGATATGAAGGTGTGAAGGGGGTGGGGAGATGTTGGTGAAGAAATACAGTGTGAAAGTTTACAATTTAACCAAGTTTAAATAAAGTTACTATGTGAATAAAAATCATATCAGATATGGATACTCATAATTAATGTTACAGGAGGATACAGTAGAGTCAAAGGTTAATCAGGAGACAAGATGTTTGCAGGAGGCTGGAAAAAAGAAGATATAGTGAGATATAGTTTGGAACTAGCCCAGTATTTATGCATTTAAAAGGAGCATTTGCCAGCAGACGGGAAGGCTGCACATCGTGTGGGCTCTGCACCACAGATATCAATTTTGGGGCATAAATCGCCTAATTACCCACAATAATAAACCAGCAGGCTTTTGGGAGCTCATCTACCCACACTGACCGTGGGGTCCATTCATTTTGCCCCAAATCCACAGCATTGGGCAGGCTGCACTGCCTCCCACAGAAGACCGGACCGTGCTGCATTGGAGTGCAGTGAAGCACTTCGGACCCTCCTACCCTACCCCCGGGGGAGCCCCGACTAGACGGCCAGCCATGCGAGACACGTTCAACAGGCTGCAGAGGAGTCCCCTGCCCAAGCTACCGCAGAGTCCCGGCGGCTGTGCTGGCGCTGCCGCACTGAAACAGCGAGTGGCCAGAGAGGAGTAAGCGGAGGGCGCCGGAGGACGGAGAGGCACCCAGAACGCTGGTAATACCAGAGGCCGGAGGGGTGAGTGGCCTGAAAGTGGGGTGTGCTAGGAGGTCTGGAGACCGGGGAGCAGAGGGCGACGGCCCGGGGGCCTCTGCACCCTGTGAGAGAGACGCAGCCTCGTGGGGGCGGCCATCTTGCCCGCCAGGCCTTACTGACCAGCGTCACGCTGCGATCCCCCAGAGCCCTAGAACATCAACAGGGAGCACTCAAAGGGGTCACGACAGGCAAGAAAGCAGAGAGGTCTACAATTTAAGGCAGGTTAGCCTCCTCTTGCCCCAGTTCTACAAAGCCCGCGAACCTGCGGCCGCCATTTTGTGGCGCAAATTTCAAAACCAGTCACAGAAAGCAGATACAAGAGCCTTCACCATATTTTATTACATACTTTTTCTTCTGAAAATGAGACAACAAAAGATTCTGAGAAATTAGGACCCCAGAGGACATTACAATCTTGCTAAGGGTCTCACTATAAGGCTTAAAGGCCCCAACTGGACTTATAAGTAACAACAACAGATTGAGGTAGTTTGCTTGCAGCTCGTGTTTGTCTAAAAGTCTTGATTGCCCTGCTTTGTGGTGTTGAAAGACTCCATTACACTGATTTTAGTGTGCTAACACTGACGCCTAGTGGACACTCTAAGAATAGCGCATACAAATCACAAATTGGCACTAATCTGTAAGCATTTTCTGTTCAAGGAAATTTTTTCTCTAACCTTAACCTTAACTCCCTTACCCTGGGAACGAGTATTATACAGCACTGGTGCAGGGATTGGTGGTCTTAGGGACATTAAAGGTACGACAAATTCCCTTACTCAAGACGTTCGTCATGCCCCAGAGGACACTGGGCCAGAGAAAATCAGCACTCCCTGGGGACAGCTTGACCGCGACTCCTATGCATACTTGAGGCTGGCAGCCACTAAGCCATCCATGAGTAATTAACTACATTAGCATTGTACCAACCCATTACCCTCCAACCCAGCTAACAGACTGGTCCAGGCCCTGGAACTTGAATCACCTTAAACGATGGCAAGTCGCAGTACTAGCAAAGTACAAAAAAAACAGACTGGAAAGGGGATCCAGGAGTTCTACAAACCGCCTGACGCAAGCCGCAACCCAAGTCCGAGTCCTAATTCTGAACATCTGGACTCGCCGGCCCAAGCAGCAGTGCAGAGCTCACAACCAGCTCAAATGGAACTGACCGACGGCACCCTGTCCAAAATCAAGCAGATCCTGCAAGCTGAAATCAAGCACGCAGTAGACGATCTACGGTCAGACATCAAGTCCCTGAATCAGAGGTTGCAGGGCCTGGAGGAAAGCACTGACCAAATTGTGGAGGCCCAAGCACTTGATAAGCAGGATATCTTGCAGAACGCGTCTAAGATCCAGATGCTGGAAGACAAAGTGGAGGACCTGGAGAATAGATCTCGCAGACATAACATCAGATTGAGGGGGGCCCCCAATAAAATAACAGACGTTTTGCAGTACTCTAGAGATTTTATCAGCATGATCCTTCCATCGGTAGAGGAATCAAATTGGGCAATAGAAAGAGCTCACAGAGCGATGGGTTCATCTAGGGACCAAAATACACCCAGGGACATCATCATCAGATTCACCCAGCAAAAAGCTAGAGATTTAATCCTGGCTGAAACGAGATTAAGAAAGGAAATCGTAGGTCCAGACGGCACCAAGGTCCAAGTCTATATGGACCTTTCACCCTCTACCTTACAGAAGAGAAGGGAGATGAGACCCACGTTACGGGTACTCTCCCATTATAAGATACCGTATAGATGGGGGTTCCCATTCGCCCTTTTGTTCACGTACAAAGGAAAATCATTCAGGGTGCTATCGCTGGAGGAAAGCCAAAGCCTTTTAACCAGACTGAGACTCGTGCCTGAGGATTCCGAGGAGGTAAACTCCTTCCTTCAGGCGGACTCGAGGCAGACCAGGAGGGGTCCAGAGAACCCGCTGCCACAAAGATCAAAGTCCAGTTCCAGCCATGTGAGGGATGTCAAGCATCGGGAGCAGGGGGCGAAGGAAAGCCCCACATCCTAAAAATTTATTCCAGGTCCATACTCTCGCTCTATAAAACTCTTCACACTTTACATGGAGTTTGGACTCCACTTAGGGATTGGAAAGAGGAAAACCCGATTCTCCAGACTCTTCGCACATGATGGGACATTGAGCACGCTACAGACTCTACCTCAGTATTGTATCTTAGTTTGTGCATATGTTTAGCGGGAGCATATAGAGGCTAGAAGCCAGGCTTAACTTGAAGAGATGTTAACTCATGTAGGGTTTCTCTATTCCTATAAAATCTCTTCAGCCAGCAGAGGGTAATGGGTTAAATTGTTAAATTGTTTTTCTAAAGTATTTTTCTATTTGTTTTCATATTGTTCTCTAACTCGCTTAGTATTGTATACATTTTATTAAGTACTCAGGATGGCTACCTAATGTAGCTAAGTTTCATGACAATCTGGGGCTTAGAGCCCAAGATATGGTTAATATTATTATGGTTAATGTTGATTGATAGTTTTCTCCCTGTAGGAATAACTAGGGGGGGTAGGTTCCCTTCCCTTAATCCTATTGGAATGACTATAAGTAGTAGTCAAGGGAGGACTTACTGTCATTGTAGGTTTATTACTGATTCACTAAATCGTACTGATGTTGCTTTTTTGTTTCCTACATGTTATGCCGCTTGTGCCTGGCGGATCAAGAATTGCCTGGAGTCGTCCGCGTCTGGAGCTAGAAGTGGTGGGCATGTCCCGGACCGGCCGGTATGGGAAATGGGAGCTGAGGCAGAGCGGTCCGCGTGTGGTAACTTTCCAGCGACTTTTACACACTTAGATAACAGACAACCATGACGGATCACTCACATAGTATAATAACACACAATGTAAAAGGCTTCAACTCCCCGTTCAAAAGGCGTAAAGCCTTCCTCTTTTATAAAAAAATCAAGCCCTCTATAATTTTTTTACAAGAAACTCATTTTGCAGTAGATAAAGTCCCGAAATTCCTCCACAAGGATTACCCAAATTTTTATACTTGTTCACAACAAACCAAAAAAGCAGGTATGGCCATTCTCCTTCACAAGAACCTCCCCTTCAAGCTAGAGAAGCAGGTAAAGGATAGGGAGGGTAACTTCCTTATAATTACTGGTATGGTTCTAGATCTTAAGGTCTCCCTGGTGAATTTATATGCCCCCACGGTTAATCCGCACAACACGCTAATCAAACTATTGAACCTCCTGAAGCAAGAGGACAGAGGGAAAATTATCATAGGGGGGGACCTAAACCTGGCACTTCAGCCATTCCTGGATAGGTCAGGGACACCCTCGTACACCAGGGATGCTAGAAAACTTAACATCATACATGCCCTACTTAAAGAATTGGACTTAATAGATGCCTGGAGGGGGTTACATCCTTCTGAAAGACAATACACATTCTTCTCCCCTACCCATAGCACATACTCCAGGATAGATGCCTTGTTAATCAACTCCTCACTGTTCAATAACACATCAGATGCCCAAATTTTACCCTGCCCATGGTCAGACCACGCGTTGATATCTTGTAAATTAAGTTTAAGCCAAAATAATCCCCACATTCACGCTTGGCGTCTGAACGACAAGCTGATCACGTGCTCAGAGATACAGGCCCAAATAAATGAGGAAATTAACACCTTCTTCGCTATGAACGATATTCCTGAGACGGAAATAGGTTGGTCCTGGGTTGCCCATAAGGCTTACATTAGAGGGATAATCATAAAAATCTCAGCGGCATATAGGAAGAAACTACTCAACAAAGAAAACGAACTCTTCAAGAAATTACAAAAGTTGGAAAAGTTAAACCAGAGTAAATTCACCAGGGAAACACAAAACATCATAAATCGAACCAGATCAGAATTAGACACCATCCTGGCAGAAAGAACCGAGAAGGCCATTAGAAAAACGAGACATAAATTCTATTGTCAAATTAACAAACCCTCTCCTATGCTGGCCAGGAGACTAAATTTTAGGAATAACTCTGCGCCCATTCACCAGCTTAGGGACGCGAGGGGGGAAATTACTATGAAACAAGATGAGATCAAAGAAACATTCAGAAAGTATTATCAGGACATTTACTCATCGAAACTGGTGGCCAATAATTATCAAATTCACGAATTCCTGAACGCCTATGACCTCCCTTCAGCCACTGAGGAGGATTTAAATATGTTAAATGCTGAAGTCTGGCTAGAGGAGATAAGCAGAACGATCAAAACCTTGATAAAAGGTAAAGCTCCGGGCCCAGACGGCTTTACAAACAATTACTATGCCACATTCAATAATCCACTTGCCCCAAAGTTACAAAAGCTTTTCAGGGCTATTATGGAGGGGAAGACCATGCCCCCCGAACTCAATCAGGCGAGTCTTATCTTCCTCCCTAAACCTGGTAGAGATCCCTTACTGGCTAAAAACTTCAGGCCCATTTCTCTTCTGAATGGGGATGTGAAACTCCTTGGGAAAATACTGGCCACCAGATTGGCAAAGTTTTTGCCAAGGTTGATACATAAGGATCAAGTGGGCTTTATTCCCTATAGACAGGCGGGGGACAATATAAGAAGACTTCTCAACGTATTTCACTTAGCTAAAAAGGACAATACCCCCTTATGTACAATAGGACTAGACCTGGAGAAAGCCTTTGACTCCATAGAATGGCCATACCTGCATGCCACACTGTCGAAGTTTGGGTTCGTGGGTAATTTTGTGAATGTTATTAAGTCTTTTTACAATAATCCATCTGCAAACATCAGCATTCCAGGGGCTGATCACACACTCATCAATATTAAAAGAGGCACAAGACAGGGCTGCCCCCTTTCCCCCCTCCTGTTCGCGCTAGCCATTGAGCCATTGGCTCAGGCTATTAGGAATAGCGCCTCAATAACAGGGATAAATGTAGGCCTACATCAGTTCAAATGTTGCCTCTTTGCTGATGACATTTTGTGCACACTTACGAACCCAATTCATTCAGTACCAGCCTTGATGTCCCTGATGGAGTCCTTCGGGTTCATCTCGGGGCTCAAAATTAACATAGACAAGACGGAAGCGATCTTGGCTCAGGCTCCTCAGGCCTTGAGAGATACTCTCAAATCCCATTACTCCTTTGATTGGCCAGAAAAATATATAAATTATTTAGGTATTAAAATTACTCCGGAGATCACTGGCCTGTACCAGTCAAACTATATTCCGCTGTACAAGTCCCTGAATCAGGACTTGTTGAAATGGAATAAGTATCATCTCTCTTGGTCGGGGAGGATAAATGCAATAAAAATGAATATTCTCCCCAGGATCCTGTACTTTTTCAGGACTTTGCCTATTCAGGTACATATAAGAGACTTGTCCAGCTTCCAAAATGCAATATTTAGATTTATTTGGAATTACAAGCGCCCTAGAATAAGAAAAGCAATTATGATGAGGAGAAGATCCTCTGGAGGTTTGGGCTGTCCCGACCTCCTTAGATACTTCGGGGCAGCCCAGATTTCTTTCTTGCCCCAGGCGCATTCGGCAGAACACCAGCCACTCTGGGTTTTTGTAGAAAACCACCAAATTGCACCATTAAAATGGGATACTCTTATATGGGACCCTTCTTCCCCGTTGCCCTTAAAGCTGGCTCGAGACAACCCGATGATAGCCCTGTCTCTGAGGGAATGGGAAAGAGCTAACATCAATAGACAGCTAAGCCCCAATATCTCTTTGCTAACCACTACACTCCCTTCTCCAAGCACCCTTGAGGAGATGGGTACGTTCTCCAAAGATTGGTGGATCTCACGGAAGTTAGATAGGTTTGGAAGCTGGGTTAGAGAGGGTGCAGTACTAAATACTAGGAGTTTTATAGAAACGTACAATCTCCCACCCAGAGAATACTTCAATTACAACAAAATTCGCCACAATGTCACTATTAAACTCCGTAAATGGGGCCCGCCAAGTTCAACTTGGTTCACACTAATATGTAGTAAAGCCCCACTAACTAGGGGAATATTGGGGGAACTGTACGCTATCTCCAACTCTAATGACATCGCTAGCAAACCCAAACATATTAAGCAATGGGAACAGGATATGGGAGTAGAATGGGACATGAGTAGGTGGTCCAAAATTAACCTGGAACTGACGAAAGGCTCCAGATACTTTAGCCATATGGAAACATCGGCCAAAGTTTTATTTAGAACTTACTACACTCCAGACAGGCTACACAAAATGGACCCTAATATCTCTCCTGAGTGTTTTAGAGGCTGTATCACAGGAGGTTCCTTCCGCCATATCTGGTGGGACTGCCCAATTGCTCAATCAATGTGGCACAAGGTGGCCGAACTGGCCTCTAACACACTTAAAACAAAAATACATCCCGAGATGGGAACATGCCTCCTAGGGCTTCCAGTACAAAACTTACGTATTCACCAAAATAAATGGCTTCAATTCATCATGTTGGCGGCTAAAAGCAGTCTAGCAGGAAATTGGCGGAAGAACACACTAGATATCCACTCAGTCATTAACAAAATCAACTTTATTATGACATTTGAACACATGACGGCAACATTAAACGATGCGGTGGCTGTTTATAGGGAAATATGGGGTGACTGGTGCGGGACAGAACATTCATTCCAGATACACTGACGGTAGTGCACCGATCGAGAGGGGGAGGAAGATAATAGCTGGTACGGTCCGGGACAGGGCTCTCCATGGTACCTGGTTTGAGGTTGCTGCGGACGTGGACGGTATAAAAGGTAGTAAGCAATTTCTGTAAAATTTAATTTTGAAAGGCACACGTTAATTTGTGTTAAGTTATGTTATATTTTTGTTAGTTAATATTGTTTTAATTATTAAAATAAGTAACCATAGCAGGATATCTAGCACATGTGAGACATAGATAGCGCATTTAAGCACGGGTAACTTACCTAACCTGTTATAGGTTGCATACATAGACTATCTTAATAATAGAAAAAGGAAAAAGGCGGAGGGTGACACATGGAATTGTCATATGTACTTTATTTTGAGCTAGCACAAATGTTTACGATGAAAATCATAAAGTATGGGGGATCTGCGTGTCGCTCCTTGTTTTCAAATGTGCTTGTCTTGTGAATGTGTCAATAAAAACTTTATGGATAAAAGGAGCATTTGGTGCAGTCAGATATGAAGGTGTTAAAGGGAGGGGAGATTGTGGTGAAGAAATACAGTGTAAAAGCTTACAATTTAACAAAGTTGAAATAAAGTTACTATGTGAACAAAAATCATATCAGATATGGATATTCATAATTAATGTTACAGGAGGATACAGTAGAGTCAAAAGTGAATCAATGAGATGGCTGTAGATACCTTAAAGCAGTATGTGCAAATGCCAGAGGAGACACGATGGTTGCTGGAGGTTTGAAGCAATGTGTGCAAATGCCAGATGAGACAAGATGGTTACTGGAGGATTGAAGCAATGTGTGCAAATGCCAGAGGAGACAAGATGGTTGCTGGAGGCTGAAACAGAAAAGAGATAGTGAGATATAGTTTGGAACTAGCCCAGTATTTATGCATGTAACAGGAGCATTTGTTGCAGACAGATATGAAGGTGTGACGGGGGTGGGGAGATGTTGGTGAAGAAATACAGTGTGAAAGTTTACAATTTAACCAAGTTTAAATAAAGTTACTATGTGAATAAAAATCATATCAGATATGGATACTCATAATTAATGTTACAGGAGGATACAGTAGAGTCAAAGGTTAATCAATGAGATGGCTGTAGATACCTTGATGCAGTATGTGCAAATGCCAGAAGAGACACGATGGTTGCTGGAGGTTTGAAGCAATGTGTGCAAATGCCAGAGGAGACAAGATGGTTACTGGAGGATTGAAGCAATGTGTGCAAATGCCAGAGGAGACAAGATGGTTACTGGAGGATTGAAGCAGTGTGTGCAAATGCCAGAGGAGACAAGATGGTTGCTGGAGGCTGAAACATATAAGAGATAGTGAGATATAGTATGGAACTAGCCCAGTATTTATGCATTTAAAAGGAGCATTTGGTGCAGACAGATATGAAGGTGTGAAGGGGGTGGGGAGATGGTGGGGAAGAAATACAGTGTAAAAGCTTACAATTTAACAAAGTTGAAATAAAGTTACTATGTGAACAAAAATCATATCAGATATGGATACTCATAATTAATGTTACATGAGGATACAGTAGAGTCAAAGGTGAATCAATGAGATGGCTGTAGATACCTTAAAGCAGTATGTGTAAATGCCAGAAGAGACAAGATGGTTGCTGGAGGTTTGAAGCAATGTGTGCAAATGCCAGAGGAGACAAGATGTTTGCTGGAGGCTGGAACAGAGAAGAGATAGGGAGATATAGTTTCATATCTGGCAGAAAAATAAGCAGTGATGCTAGAACCTAGTTGTTGTGCTAACTTTACATGTTGAGTTATTATTTTGTTGATATTTAAATATGTTTATGTTAATAAAGGTGATTTCTATGGCCTCTCAGAACCGTTGTAATTATATGTCTCTTTAATTAAATATGCTGTTGGGTGGTGAGAACTGACCTATAATGACAGTAGGTGGATCAAGTGTACTCTCAAGAAAAATAATATGTTGAATAGCAATGGAGTATGTTATAATAACGAAGACTAAGTGGCTACAACAAGACTCAACTCCCTTCTTATGTGTGAATAAGGAGAGAGTGCCATTGTATGTTACAGTGGGATACAGTGGCAATGCTAGTAACCGTTTCATACAGTATTTATTAATATGGGGTGGAAGAAACATTTATTACACAAGATAATATCTGCAGTTACCATGAGATTTTAATCACAAATTTAAAACTTTCTCCATCTACTTACTGTGCGTCTCCTTTTGTCTCGGCTTTCTTCACTGTAGAATAAAATAATTATAGTAAGAAATTACTCACAATATCAGCCTTTCACACATATGCAAACTAAAAATGCATTTGCATATGCAAAAGGTCATTTAGCATCTACATGGGACTGACCAATAATCCCATTAAAAATGTCACTGTCATTGGGTCACTCTACTCCTAAACTGTACAGTTAACAGAAGATGAAAACACATCTGATATTATTTCTATTGTATTTCTTTCACAAAGTCCTCAAATCAGTAAACAATTGAAAATATTTGTATAATCTTCTGTAGCCTTACTATTAATGATTCACTGTAATTATGCAGCTTTCCTAAATCAGAAGTAGTAATGATCAGTATAAACAACTTCTAAATCTATTGTTTTGTTTTAACTGTACAAATATTATATTACATTGATATATTTAGCAGTTTACTGTAAATGTTGGATATAAGAGAATACCCAGCACCTCTCACATACTTACTTATTAATTCATCACGTAACACTTGTATCTGAAAAAGAGCAGAAATTGACTAATAAGCAAAATATATATTTTACAGTTACCAAAGTACATGGATTAATTATATTAAACCTGAGAATATCCAATGTACACAAAGTCCAAACCCTAGCTCATAATAATGGCTACTCAAATAATTTTCCAAAAGCCAAGATAATTTGATAGATATGTAGATAATGTAGAATAATGAAGAAGTGTTTTTGTCATAGAGAATTAAAGAAATGATATATTTATTGTCTTTGAATAATGACTACCGTATGTACTCGAGTATAAGCTGACCCGAGTACAAGCCGAGGCTCATATTTTACCACAAAATACTGGGTAAAATGAGTGACTCAAGTATAAGCAGAGGTTGGGAAATGTGCTGCCCCCGGTGTCCCTCTTGTGTCCTCTGTGTCCCCCCTCTCACTCCCGTGTGTCTTCTCCCCTCTCCCTTCTCTGTGTCTCCTACCCACTCTCTCTTCCCTGTGTCTCTCCCCCCCTCCCTTATCACCCTCCTCAACCTGCCTCCTCATTCTCAACCTCCCTCCTCAACCCCACTCCTCATACTCAACCTCCCTCCTCATCCTCCCTCCTTATCCTCAACCCCCCCTCATCCTCAACCCCCATCCTCAACCCTCCCCTCCTCAACCCTCTTCTCAACCTCATCCCCCCTCCTCATCCTCAACCCCCTCCTCAACCCCCCTCCTCATCCCCAACCTCCCTCCTCATCCTCCCTCCTCATCCCCAACCTCCCTCCTCATCCTCCCTCCTCATCCTCAACCTCCCTCCTCAACCTCCTCATTCTCAACCCACTCCTCAACCCCCCATCTTCAACCCCTCCTCAACCTCAACCCCCCTCCTCATCCTCAACCCCCTCCCTCAACCCCCCTCCTCATCCTCATCCTCCCTCCTCATCCTCAACCCCCTCCTCAACCCCCCTCCTCATCCTCAACCTTCCTCCTCATCCTCAACCCCCTCCTCAACCTCCCTCCTCATGGTCAACCTCCCTCCTCATCCTCCCTCCTCAACTCCCCATCCTCAACCCCCTCCACAACCCACCTCCTCAACCTCCCTCCTCGACCCCCTCCCTCAACCCCCTCTTCAACCCCCCCATCCTCAACCCCATCCTCAACCCCCCATCCTCAACCCTTCCTACTCATCCTCTATCTCCCTCCTCATCCTCAAACCCCTCCTCAACCTCCCTCCTCATCCTCAACCTCCCTCCTCATCCTCCCTCCTCAACCCCCATCCTCAACCCCATCCTTAACCCCCCATCCTTAACCCCCCATCCTCAACCCCCCTCCTCAACCCCCCCCTCAACTTCCCTCCTCAACCCCCCATCCACATCCTCCCTCCTCAACCCCCCATCATCATCCTCAAGCTCCCCATCCTCAACCCCCTCCTCAACCTCCCTCCTCAACCTCAACCCCCCTCCTTGACCCCCCTCCTCATTCTAAACCCCCCTCCTCATTGTAAACTCCCCTAAATACTGCTGGCACCCGGTATATGCTAATGACATGAGGACACATGCGCACCACGTCATTAGCATATACCAGGTGCCGGCACCCAGTATATGCTAATGACATGGCGCGCATGTGACGTCACATGCGCGACGGGTCAAGAACGAGAGGAGGCCGGAGCAGAAGCAGGTAAGTGAGGGTAAAGGGAGAGGGGGAGGTATTTAGGGGGGTTTAGAATGAGGAGGGGGTTTTAGAATGAGGAGGGGGGTTTAGAATGAGGAGGGGGGTTTAGAATGAGGAGGGGGGTTTAGAAGGAGGAGGGGGGGGGTCAAGAAGGAGCGGAGGCCGGAGCAGAAGCAGGTAAGTGAGGGTAAAGGGAGAGGGGGAGGTATTTAGGGAGGTTTAGAATTAGGAGGGGGGTTTAGAATGAGGAGGGAGTTTTAGAATGAGGAGGGGGGTTTAGAAAAGGAGGGGGGTTTAGAATGAGGAGGGGGGTTTAGAAGGAGGAGGGGGGGTCAAGAAGGAGCGGAGGCCGGAGCAGAAGCAGGTAAGTGAGGGTAAAGGGAGAGGGGGAGGTATTTAGGGGGTTTTAGAATGAGGAGGGAGGTTTAGAATGAGGAGTGGTGTTTAGAAGGAGGAGGGGGGGTTGAGGATGAGGAGGGGGAGTGAAAGAGACACAGGGGGGTAGAGAGACACAGGGGGGTAGAGAGACACGGGGGGGTTAGAGAGACACGGGGTTCGCAGTTAGAGAGACACGAGGGGGAGAGTGACTCGAGTATAAGCCGAGGGGGCCCTTTTTAGCCTTAAAAAAAGGGCTGAAAACTCGGCTTATACTCGAGTATATAGGGTATATGACTTTTCATGACTACGGTCTCAGTGCTAAAAACATGATTCCTGACCAGATGGCCTATTATTTTTGCTCTGTAATTACTGATAATTAACCAATATAAATAACACCTCTGTTTTATGCTTATTTTTGTATCACTGACAGATTATTCCCTTTAATATATACAACCCTACCACAAAACGTTTATCTTATATTTAAAGTGAAAATATAGTATTTGCGCTTATTTTAATAATAATGAGAATAACTGTACCTTCTGTTGAAGATACTCTTTTTCACATAACTGAAAGAAGATATATGAAGCATTTATTGCAATAAACACAACAGATACAGTATAAATAAAATATGCTAATATCAGTAAATGTGTCAGACATACAACTTAGAACATACACATAGCTCTGCGTAATACTTAAGTTGCATTGTGAGGGATGCAACTGTGACCCAATCGAGTAACTCTAAAAACCCTAAAAAAAAAAAAAAATTAGAAATATAATAACACATTAACAGAAAGCACAAGGGGACAGCCAGGAAGCCTGTTAGTGAGGTTGCAAGCAATTTAAAAAGCCATATTTGGGAGCATTCGTCAATCCAAAATCGACTAAGCAAAGAAAAAATGGTGACCAAAATCGTAAAAAAAATTCTGAAACAGCATAAAAAGGTCTGAGCAAAGCCAGGCACGCAGGACTTAGAAAATACACGACAGCGAAGACATTAACACACACCAACAACGCCAGGCATGCGGAACTTAATAAAACAAATGGCCTTCAGCGCGTAACACACAAACATTCAGCAAACACACAGTGGAGAAACACACAGGGAAATGATAGGGGCAGATGTATAAAGAGACACATGGCATTCCCAAGCACAACACTTGCAGGTTAACGAAACCTGCAATGAGCGGCCCATACAATAGGCAGGAGGAAAGGCTCGCAATGAGCTTATTGTGAGCCATGAGATGAGCGCCCCGAGCAGAAGAGGCTTGCAATAAGTTACAAAGGTGCTCAATGAGGGCTACACAACCCCTAACAAGGGAAAACACCGCCAGGCACATAAGATTTTTACCCAGGAAAGTACGAAGTACAAAACACATTATTAAGAAGTACGGAAAATGACAGTCGCAGCCATTTTACAAAACTAACTTGCAACTAATAACATTACAATTCTAAAATGGGGATTTACACAACTAAACAAACGCTTTGCGCTTGCGCAGGCAGCCTATTTATACTGCACACTTGCCACATTGCTGACACTTACAACTCAGGTCAGCAACAGTACAAATGTACATTGTATGCTGCAGGAAAATACAAACAGATTGTTAGTTTTTCAGGATATTGATTGCTGCATATATTAATAAAAAAAAATGTAAAGTATAATTATTAATTATTTAATTAATTAATTAGTTAATTATATATTAAAAAAGATATATATATATAAAAAAAAGGGGAGAGGCTCGCAATGAACGCCAAAGGCGCTCATTTCGAGACATGCGATGAGCGCCAAAGGCGCTCAGCTCGGAGCTTACAATGACCGCCAACGGTGCTCAAAGGAGCAAAATTACATGAGTGGAGAGGCTCGTAATGAGTGCCAAAGGCGCTAAGCACGGGGCTCGCAATGAGCGCCAAAGGTGCTCAGACAATCAAAACTACACAAGGGTAGAGGCACGCAGTGAGCACCGTAAGGGTTTAATGCGAGACTCGCAACGAACGCCGAAGGCACTCATTTCGAGACACGTGATGAACGACGAAGGCGCTCAGGGAGGGGCTCACAATGAGAGCCTACGGTGCTCAGAGGAACAAAATTACATGAACAGAGAGGCTCGCAATGAGCACCAAAGGCGCTACTCAGAAGACAAAAAGACAGACATTGTGTGGCAAACATTATTACCTGCCTTACCATTTTATGACGGGCAATTCGCCAGTAATAATAATAATAACTACTGGCTTCAGACAACTTGATACCAAACACTCAGTAACATATCTCTGTGTCCCTAGAGTCTGACATCAAATCTCTGACGTGATACTAAATGGTATATAGAACTTTCCGTGTGTAACTTTTTCTGATGTAATACATCCTGCTTATATTAGAAACACACATTACATTGATTCATTCTATATACATACAGATTTATTTTATTTAATAACATTGTTTTTTTCACATGCCCATAGGCGGCTTGTGCATACCAATAGAAGTATTTGGGTACATCTTTACCCTAAAAATAACTTTCAAGCAAACAACAGCACGATGCAGAAATCCACATAGCAAGTCTGAGCTCCTTCTTGTTCCTTGATTATGCATCCCATGATGCTTTGCTGCACAAACTGACTTTTGAGACATTGAAACACTGTTATAAGCTGCCTTTGATTGCCCAAATCACATTATTCATTTTATGCTAATTTAGCTATGTTTTTTAAGGGGCATTTTTTCTCAAAGTTAAGCTTCAGAAAACTGAAGACATTTGAAAAAATCGGGGTAAGTTTATTAATGTTCCTTTGGGGATTTTAAAACATGTTTTTATTTACTACTGATTCTACTCTATCTGAAGCTTTCATAATCCATGAAACATAAATATGCCTTTAACATCTAAAATGTTTGAGAGAAGAGTGATTTTGAAACAAATAATTGTTACTAAGAATATATACCGTATATACTCGAGTATACGTTTTTTTTAAGGCTGAAAGGGGCCCTCTCGGCTTATACTCGAGTCACTCTCACGCTGTGTCTCGCTAACCCCCCCTGTGTCTCTCTAACCCCCCGTGTCTCTCTAACCCCACCCCACATGTCTCTCTAACCACCCTGTGTCTCTCTTACCCCCGTGTCTCTTTCCCTACCCCCCTCCCATTCTAAACCCCCCTCCTCACTTTACCCCACTAAATACCACCCCCTCTCCCCTCACTTACCTCCATCTGCTCCTCCGCTCCTCCATGCTCCTTCCTGCGCGGGACCCGGCATATGCTAATGAAGTTACGTCACATGCGCGCCACGTCATTAGCATTGGCCGGGTCAAGAGCAGGAAGGAGCATGGAGGAACGGAGGAGCAGATGGAGGTAAGTGAGGGGAAAGTGAGAGGGGGAGGTATTTAGAGCGGTAAAGTGAAGAGGGGGTTTAGGATGAGGATAGGGTTCTAGGATGAGGATGGGGGGTGTAGGATGAAGATGGGGGAGTTTTAGGATAGGTGGGGTTGAGGATGAGGATGGGGGGGTTGAGGATGGTGGGGTTGAGGTTGAGGAGGGGGGTGGAGGTTGAGGAGGGGGGTTGGAGGTTAAGGAAGGGGGTTGATGAGGAAGGTTGAGGGGGTTTAGAATGAGGAGGGGGGTTGAGGATGGGGGTTGAGGACTAGGATGGGGGGGTTGAGGTTGAGGAGGGGGTTGAGGTTGAGGAGGGGGGTTAAGGTTGAGGAGGGAGGTTGAGGATGAGGAGGGAGGTTGAGGATGAGGAGGGAGGATGAGGAGGGAGGGTGAGGATGAGTAGGGAGGTTGAGGATGAGGAGGGGGCTGAGGAGGAGGGCTGAGGAGGGTGGTTTAGGATGAGGAGGGCAGGTTGAGGAGAAGGGGATGAGCATGGTAGTTGAGGTTGAGGAGGGATGTTGAGGACGGGGTTGAGGATGAGGAGGGAGGTTGAGGAGGGAGGATAAGGAGGGAGGTTGAAGAGGGTGATAAGGGAGGGGGGGAAGAGATACAGGGAGGAGGGCAGGTTGAGGAGAAGGGGATGAGCAGGGTAGTTGAGGTTGAGGAGGGATGTTGAGGAGGGGGTTGAGGATGAGGAGGGAGGTTGAGGAGGGAGGATAAGGAGGGAGGTTGAAGAGGGTGATAAGGGAGGGGGGGAAGAGATACAGGGAAGGGAGAGGGGGAAGAGACACAAGGGAGGGAGAGGGGAGAAGAGACACAGGGGAGAGAGAGGGGGACACAAGAAAAGGAAACACAAGAGGGGGACACAGAGGGCACAAGAGGGACACAGGGGGCAGCACATTTCCCACCCTCGGCTTATACTCGAGTCACTAATTTTTCCCATTACTTTGTGATAAAAGAGGTGCTTCGGCTTATACTCGGGTCGGCTTATACTCGAGTATATACAGGTATATGAATTTATAACTAGTCCAATAACTATTCACTGGAGCACTTTGATACAACTTAATATAAGTGCAATAAGTATTAACTGGTGAACTCTGTTACAATTTTACTTTAGTAAGAGAGACAAGTCAGATTTGGTATAAATGATGAATACTTACCACTGTTTCACTTTCATCTCTGTTTTTTCTGAAAATAATATAAATAAAATATGTTATACCACATCTAAATTTATTTAAGTGTGATATATTTATACTGTGTAAATTGAAAAGAGTGGAATTGATAAATAGAAGAGAGTGAAGGTGAGGGTAAAAAGAAGCTGAACATCAGAAAAGTACAGAAGTATAAAATGTAGAAAGAGAAAAAAATTATAAAGACAAACATATAAGATCTCACAACGTTCTTTTTGGGTCCTGGGTGGGACTCCCTCGAACCCCAGAAGTGAGGGCCCTTTATGGCCCTAAATCATACTGTTATAGCCCCTGAAATAATTTACTCTGTTTTTGGTACCCTAGCCCATGTGGTTACCAGCTTAAGGGGCTATTACAATGGACAGTGGTCAGAACATATCAGGAAATGGGTCTGCAAAATGGGTCTGCTATGCCAAGGCTCTTTTGTTAGTACCAACCTATTCAGTGCAGGCATGACCCTGCTGGGAATAATTGTATAGAAAGCAATTACTATTAATGACTGGATAATAGTGACTTCTCTAGTAATGTAACCTAATGTTTATAATAGTGGCTTGATTTAGTAATGATTGTTATGGTTAATTATGGTTAGTTGAAGGGGCATCCAAATTGTTATGTGGCTGCCATCTTTGCTTAAGGAGGACATGACACTTTCTATTTGGTATTTCTTAAAGGACATGCTTTCATATTTTCACATGGCTGCCATCCTCTTTATTAGGAAGACATGACACTTTCTATTTGGTATTTCTCATGGCCAATTTACTATTTATGACTGAAGTCTGAAGTTTAGACTGGTTGTTCCTATATTATATTAGACAGACGAGAACCTAATTTCATGATTATTAATAGCTGTGTAACGTAATGAATGAAAGCTATTGGTACTCACTTTGATTTTTTGGACCAAAATCAGAGCAAAGAGAAAATTAATAAGAATTAGAAACATTAGATGAGCTGTCTTTGTTTTGACATTGTGTGTGGAGAGCAGGTTCCCCTTGTATGAGTGTGCCTAGATGGTGTATGCAGTCTATAGATTGTATAGAGATGGAGGAGTCTATATATAGGTATGTATAAAGGGAGGAGTCTCTAAGGCTATACAGAAGTGGATGGACCTCTATGTGTGACTCTGTATGAAAGAAATGGTCTCTGTATAACTAACAGAAGAGAGCTTCAGTGAAGCAGTATGTCTATATAGCGAGGTTGTAAGGTATTTCAGAGAATGTACAAGTGAGCGAGTAAGTGACTGCAGACTCATAACGTGAAGGATCCCCAGGGTGGAACCAGTGAGCTGGTATTCGCAGTGAGGGTCCCTTGACTTGGGGGAACCAAATGCCATCGGAGGAGGTGGGGCGGGGCTTGCCAGAGAGGTTGCGGTTGCTCCGCCCCCTAGGTCATCGCGGGTGCCATTTTGCCTCACCCCACGGCAGGCAGAAAATAAGGGTGCCCACCCACCCTCCCTTTTAAAAACATTTGAGATTGTTATGTGTTTATATACTGTAAAAAAAAAAAAGTCAATACTCAGTAAGAATTTGTTGCTCACGTGGTGAGCCTATGGTTTGTTTGTGTTTGTTGTTTGTCGCAGCAGAGTTTTACATGGTTGTGTTGGGGCCGGTGGGGGAGTTGCCCGGGTCAATGGTGAGAAGGGGCCATCCCTACACCTGGGAAGGTGTGACAACAGCACAGAGGTTGACCTCTTGAGCGTGGGCTCAAGGGATGGGGTTACTGCCAAGCCTGTGGCTCCTCCCCCATTGTAGTGGATTTACACATGACTTTTGCATATTATGTTAAAAAAAACTCACTATGGCCAGTTGCACCTCCAACACTTGTGTTGTGTCTTTTCTGGGGAGTCAGGGACTTTGGGTCTTACCAGGTCTATGGAGTAGTGGGCGCAATAGATTGTGCAATCGTGCGATCATAGTGAGGGAGTGTGTGACTCCAAGAAGACACTGTGTTTAAATGATGGATGAATAAATAAGTGCTGTGTGTACATTAACTATGTGTGATTACTCAGGCTGTGTGTGATATGATGCATTTTAGTGGCAATATTTTTCACACTTTGGTATAATTTATATTGCTATGTGATAGAAGGGACATGACATGATATTTGCATTTAACTTGATGTTTTATTCACAAATTTAAATAATTATTTTTTTACTTGCCCAGCAGATTTCTTTTTTTTAGGCTGATAAGCCACAATATCAGCCTCCCACCCGCATGTAAACTAAAAATACATTAGGTGCCTTTTGCTCCTACATGTGACCTACCAATAATCTCTTTAACGTCACTTTCTTTTGTAAGTTACCTTACACTTAAAATATATGTAAGCATGTTTCCCTATACTCTGCCACAAAACATCTGCTGCACTTAAAAACCTGAGATGAAATTGGCTCCATACTCTGCCAACAGTTATAAACAATATTACAAATTTTAGCCTGAAGACATTGGGTAACACAGCTATTTTCAGTGCAAGGTTTCTCACAAAAGAGGTTTTTATTACCAATATATTGATAAGCAAAAGTTTTCTAAGCTGAGTTCATGAATGACAATATGATGTTATTATGATATATTTAGTATTTTACCATCAATTTTGGATATAACAAGGACATATCCCACACCTCTCACACACTTACTCTTTTGTTCTCCAGTTAATTGATCCATCTAAAAATAAACAACAATTAATTAGCAACATTTATGTTTTATGGTTCTCAACATATTCAGATGAATTCTCATAAAAGCTCAGACTATCCATCCAATGTCCATAACATCCAAACGCCTGGCTCATAACAGTGACTGCTCAAGTAATTTCCCAGATGCCTCAGGGTCAAATTAGCTTACTCTCATGTACATACAGTAAGTGCTTGTTTATGGACACATTTTATAAAACAGTTCATTCATTGATTTATCCAAACAATGTAAAATTAAACCAAATTAAAATAATATTACAGCTAATACAACTTTTAAAACCCCTCTTTCATTTCTGGATTATAAATCAGATATTGAGAATCCCAACCGGATTCTTCCTTAATATCTCAGTGCTAGATTTTTGCACCCTCAGTCTGGTCTTACCTTTTTTTTACAATTATTTATGTAGGGAACACAGAAGCTGCATATGATATAAGATAAACAGATGCCATTCTGAATAAAAACTCTATTATGTGTATGAGGACATACTGTTAGAGACTTAGAGTCTTATTAAATTAGCCGTCGTAGTTCCCTAGGTCCTTACATCAGACAGTTTTTCACTGTTTGCAAGGACCGATTCCCCAATACGTCCCTCGCAGCCTGCTTTGCGAGATGACACCGAAAAATGGTCGAAAATAGGCTCCGAAAGAGCTACGTAGTAACACGCAGCTATAAGTCTATGAGGTGAATCTCGCACCTCGGAAGAATCCCTACGGGCACAAAAAGTGCCAGCAAGGGCTCTTAAAGCCTCTACGTGCTGCCTCGGAGCAGCCCGATACCGCGGAGTGATGCTCCCCACACTCTGTAAACACATTCCCATGCTGCAGGGGCCCCTGCTGAATTTAAAAATGGCAAATTATCCGCCGCGGGTCCTTAAAGGACAGGCAGCACACTTTTAACCTATCCCGGCCATGGTACTAAAAAATTAACCCCCTGTATGCTGGTGGTCCCCTTCTGACCCTAAATGTGTCCCCACATTAATCCCTTCCTGCAGGGGTCCATAAGGACCCCCGCAGCCTCCCCCACATTAACCCCTTGCAGTGGGGGTCCCCGATCGGCACCAATTGTGACCCCGCTGCATTTCCAATTTCCCGCCTCACGGGTCCTTAAAGGACCGTAAAGGTCCTGAAAGGAGCCGCGTTAAATAGATTAACCCTTACCGCGGGGGGTACTATAAGTAACCCCAGGCAACTAAAATTAAACAGATAACTAAAAGAAGAGATATGAAGCATTTATTGCAATAAACACAACATATACAGTATAAATACACTATGCTATGTCTATAAATTAATGAATGTGTCAGACATACAACTCAAAACATACACACAGCTCCAACTGTAAAAATAACTATAATAAGAGTAAAGGTCCAATGAACACAAAATTCTTACCACATTTGTATTTTCATCAATGTCATTTCTGAAAAAAATCCAAAGAGAATAATTTAACCCAATATAAATCTCATATAAATACAAAAGGGTTGCAGCTTGTGAGATTTAACAATTATTTAAATGTGATAATGAGACTCCTCTGAACCCCACAAGCAAGGGCCCTTTGTGGTCCAAAACCATACTATCACAGCCCTTGAGCTCATGGACTCTGTTTTTGGGATCCTAGCCTATGTGATTACCAATTTAAAGGCCTATTACAATGGACAGTGATCAGAACTTATTCAGTGCAGTGGCGTGACCTGCTGGGCGTAATTGTATAGAAAGCAATTACTCTTAAGGACTGAATAATAGTGACTTATCTAGTAATGTTATAATGTTGCTAATAGTTACTTGATTTAGTAATAGTGATTTTATTACAATGGCCAGTGGTCAGAACAAACTAGGACATGACACTGTTATACCAAGTCTTTTTCGATAGGATCAACTTATTCAGTGCAGTGGCGTGACCTGCTAGGCGTAAATGTTTAGAAAGCAATTACTCTTAAGGACTAAATAATAGTGACTTATCTAGTAATGTTATAATGTTTATAAAAGTGACTTGATTTAGTAATGGTGATTTAGGTCTAACAGGCTCCGGGGTCATAGTGTAATGTTTAAGGAATTTGTGTTCAGAATGTGCTCTGTGATAGGGAATTATTTCAAATTACTAGCTGAAGGGGTATCCATTATTTTCCTTTGGCTGCCATCTTTGTATTAGGAGGTCATGAAACTCCTATTTGATATTTCTCGTGGCCAAATCAATATTTGTGACTCAGACGTTTGGGCACTGAGAGTCATTTGTTATCCCTACCCTGAACAGAACTGGACAGATAAATCTCAGCATTGTTCATTAATTATCCCCTGGGAATCTTTCAGTCCTTTCAGCGTGAATCAGAGGTATCTAGGTAGCAAATGTACATAGAAAAAGAGAAGGTGAACTTGAGTGGCAGTGACTATTGGTGGTCAGAATGGATATTAAGGGGGCATGAGGAAGCATGGTGATGAACCCCTCAGACCATTCCTTCTTCCTAAGGTGATAGGATCTATCACTCTTTTTCAAAAGCATAAATTAGTCATTTTTTTTTATTTAATTTCCTTTTACCCACCTGTCTTTAGTGCTACTAGGAATTGTTGGTGTTCTGGTTCATGTTTTAATCTCACATTGGCTGATAGCGGTTTGATGCCAGGTGATACCTGAAAACAGTTTGTCAGCGCTTGGGTTCATTTATGGCCTCTGTGGGCTAAACCAAACATCTGTTGTTTGGTTGTGAGGGGAAGTAACCTTGTGACATGGTTGTTTAGCTCTTAGCTGGCAGCAAAGTGCAGTGATGCTAGAACCTAATTGTTGTAATAACTTTATATGTTGAGTTATTATTCTATTGATATTTAAATATGTTTATGTTAATAAATGTGATTTCTATGGCCTCAAATCCACTTTGTAATTATGTGTCTCTTTCCTTAAACATGCTGTTGGGTGGTGAGAACTGACCAATATTGACAGTAGGTGGGTCAAGTTTGTGCTTCAGAAATATAATATGACTAGCGAAGTGCCCGTCAAAAAATGACGGCAATGAAATTGTAAGTGAGCTAATGCTGTTTGTTGTGTAATAATGAAATATATAATACATTAATAAATGAATATACTTTACCTATTTTAAAGCATTGTGTTGAAGAGCTGTCAATGTGTTTTGATGTTGCTGCAGCATTAGTGGTGTGGAGCTGCTGTGTAAGCATGGTGAGTGTGTGCAGTGTAATACTGTGCGTGCGCGAGACAAAACAGTTAGCGTAGTGGTGTACTTCCGCATTGGCGTAAAATGGAGGGTTATCTGTGGTATGCGTATTCGCGGATTATCCGTAGGTGGTTCGTGGTGTTTTGAGAGTTTCTTCTGGTGGTTTGCGAGTGTGTTGTGGTGTTTTCCGTGTTGAGAGTGCTGTAGCCTCGTTTTCGTTTTGTTCGTCGGCCATTTTTTCTCTCGCTTAGCGATTTTATTAGTGTCTAAACTGTTTTATTTTTATTTAAATGAAGGTGTAACTTGCTTTTTTGAGGTGCTGGATGGTTCCTCTTGCTGTAGGTAAGCTTTTTATGTGTGTGTTGTGTGTATTTATTGTGTTTTAAATGTTTGTATGTTGGCGTGTTGCATCCGATTTTTGCGAGGTCGTAATGTGTGCTAACGTGTCTCGTATGGTGTTTGCGTGTGTAGCCTCGTTTTCGTTTTGCTTGAAAGCCGTTTTTTCTGTCGCTTATTAAACTTTTTAGTGTGTAAACTCTTTTATTTTGATTTAAATGAAGGTGTAAGTTGCATTTTAGAGGTCCTGGATGCTCCCTGTTGCTGTAGGTAAGTTTTTTATGTATGTGCTGTGTGTATGTATTGTGTTTTGAATTTTGTAATGTTTGCGAGTTGCGTCCGATTGTTGCGAGGTCGTAATGTGTGTTAATGTGTGTCGTATGTTGTTTGCGTTGCGAGTAAAAGTTTGCGAGGGTCGTAATTGGTGTGTCGTATTGTTTGCGTTGCGACGTAAAGTTTGCGAGGGTCGCAGTTGCAGCGCCAGCAACTAAGGCCCTCGCCCGCTGCCCTCGCTTTGCAAGGGCCGCGGCCCGCTACGCGAGCCCGCAAGCGTGAGCAACGGCCCGTACGCTCAGAACTATATATGTGATTTATAGCAATGGAGTATGTTATAATAACAAAGACTAACTGGCTATGACAAGACTCAACTCCCTTCTTATGTGTGAATAAGGAGGGAGTGCCATTGTATGTTACACTGGGATACAGTGGCAATGCTAGTAACCGTTTGATACAGTATTTATTAATATGGGGTGGAAGAAACATTTATTACACAAGATAATATCTGCAGTTACCATGAGATTTTAATCACAAATTTAAAACTTTCTCCATCTACTTACTGTGCGTCTCCTTTTGTCTCGGCTTTCTTCACTGTAGAATAAAATAATTATAGTAAGAAATTACTCACAATATCAGCCTTTCACACATATGCAAACTAAAAATGCATTTGCATATGCAAAAGGTCATTTAGCATCTACATGGGACTGACCAATAATCCCATTAAAAATGTCACTGTCATTGGGTCACTCTACTCCTAAACTGTACAGTTAACAGAAGATGAAAACACATCTGATATTATTTCTATTGTATTTCTTTCACAAAGTCCTCAAATCAGTAAACAATTGAAAATATTTGTATAATCTTCTGTAGCCTTACTATTAATGATTCACTGTAATTATGCAGCTTTCCTAAATCAGAAGTAGTAATGATCAGTATAAACAACTTCTAAATCTATTGGTTTTTTTTAACTGTACAAATATTATATTACATTGATATATTTAGCAGTTTACTGTAAATGTTGGATATAACAAGAGAATACCCAGCACCTCTCACATACTTACTTATAAATTCATCACGTAACACTTGTCTCTGAAAAAGAGCAGAAATTGACTAATAAGCAAAATATATATTTTACAGTTACCAAAGTACATGGATTAATTATATTAAACCTGAGAATATCCAATGTACACAAAGTCCAAACCCTAGCTCATAATAATGGCTACTCAAATAATTTTCCAAAAGCCAAGATAATTTGATAGATATGTAGATAATGTAGAATAATGAAGAAGTGTTTTTGTCATAGAGAATTACAGAAATGATATATTTATTGTCTTTGATAATGACTATATGACTTTTCATGACTACAAGGGGTCAGTGCTAAAACATGATTCCTGACCACATGGCCTACTAGTTTTGCCCTGTAATTACTGATAATTAACCAATAGAGATAACACCTCTGTTTTAAGCTTCTTATTTTCTTATCACTGACAGATTATTCCCTTTAATATATACAACCCTCCCACAAAATGTTTATCTTATATTAAAAGTGAAAATATAGTATTTGCACTTATTTTAATAATAGTGAGAATAACTGTACCTTTTGTTGAACATATTCTTTTTCAGATAACTGAAAGAAAAACGAGATATGAAGCATTATTGCAATAAACACAACAGTTACAGTATAAATACACTATGCTATGTCTATAAATCAATGAATGTGTCAGACATACAACTCAGAACATACACATAGCTCCGCGTAATACTTAAGTTGCATTGTGAGGGACGCAACTGTGACCGAAACGCGTAACTCTAAAAACCCTAAAAAAAATTCACAGACAGCACAGGGGGACAGTCAGGAAGCCTGGTAGAGAGGTTGCAAGCAATTTTAAGCCATATTTGGGAGCTTTCATCAATCCAAAATCGACTAATCAAAACAAAAATGGTGGCCAAAAACGTAAAAAAAATTCTGAAACAGGATAAAAACGAGGCTGAGCGAAGCCAGGCACGCAGGACTTCAAAAATACACGACAGCGAAGACATTAACACACACCAACAACGCCAGGCATGTGGAACTTAATAAACTAATGGCCTTCAGCGCGTGATACACAAATATTCAGCAAACACACAGTGGAGAAACACACAGGGAAATGACAGGGGGAGATGGTGCGAAGAGACACATGGCATTCCCAAGCACAAAACTTGCAGGTTAACGAAACATGCAATGAGCGGCCTCCATACAATAGGCAGGAGGAAAGGCTCGCAATGAGCTTATTGTGAGCCATGAGATGAGCGCACCGAGCAGGAGAGGCTTGCAATAAGCTACAAAGGTGCTCAATGAGTGCCCCGTGTCTCCGTAAGGGCTCAATGCGAGGCTCGCACTCATTTTGAGACACGCGATGAACGCCAAAGGCGCTCAGCAAGGGGCTAACAATGAGCGCCTTTGGTGCTCAGAGGAGCAAAATTACATGAACGGAGAGGCTCGCAATGAGCACCAAAGGCAATCAGCGCGAGGCTGGCAATGAGCACCAAAGGTGCTCAGACAACCAAAACAACACGAGGGTAGAGGCTCGCAATGAGCACTATAAGGGCTCAACGCAAGGCTCGCAATGAGCGCCGAAGGTACTCAGAAGACAAAAAGACTGACATTGTATGGCAAACATTATTACCTGCCTTACCATTTTATGACGGGCAATTCGCCAGTAATAATAATAATAGCTATTGGCTTCAGACAACTTGATACCAAACACTGTAACATATCTCTGTGTCCCTAGAGTCTGACATTAAACCTCTGACGTGATACTAAATGGTATATAGAACTTTCCGTGTGTATCTTTTTCTGATCTAATACATCCTGCTTATATCAGAAACACACATTACATTGATTCATTCTATATACATACAGATTTATTTTATTTAATAACATTGTTTTTGTCTCATGCCCAGATGTATCTACATAGGCAGCTTGTGCATACCAATAGAAGCATTTGGATACATTTTTACCCTAAAAATAACTTTCAAGCAAACAGCACAATGCAGAAATCCACATAGCAAGTCTGAGCTCCTTCTTGTTCCTTGACTATGCATCCCATGATGCTTTGCTGCACAGACTGACTTTTGAGACATTGAAACAATGTTATAAGCTGCCTTTGATTGCCCAAATCACATTATTCATTTTATGCTAATTTAGCTATGTTTTTTAAGGGGCATTTTTTCTCAAAGTTAAGTTTCAGAAAACTGAAGACATTTGAAAAAATCGGGGTAAGTTTATTAATGTTCCTTTGGGGATTTTAAAACATGTTTTTATTTACTACTGATTCTACTCTATCTGAAGCTTTCATAATCCATGAAACATAAATATGCCTTTAACATCTAAAATTTTTGAGAGACGAGTGATTTTGAAACAAATAATTGTTACTAAGAATATATACCGTATATACTCGATTATAAGCCGTGTTTTTCAGCCCTTTTATTGAGGCTGAAAAGGGCCCCCTCGGCTTATACTCAAGTCGCTCTCCCCCCGTGTCTCTCTAACCCCCCGTGTCTCTCTAACCCCCCTCCCCTCGTGTCTCTCTAACCTCCCCATGTCTCTCTAACCCCCCTGTGTCTCTCGATCCCCCCCTTTTCTCTCTAACCCCCTCTGTCTCTTTCCCTACCCCCTCCTCATTCTAAACCCCCTCCTCAATGTACCCCTCTAAATACCTTTCTCTCTCCCCTCACTTACCTCCATCTGCTCCTCCGCTCCTCCACGCTCCTTCCTGAGTCGGGACCCGGCACATGCTAATGACTTGACGTCACATGCGCGCCACGTCATTAGCATTGGCCGGGTCAAGAGGGGAAAGGGAGAGGGGGGGTATTTAGAAGGGTAAAGTGAGGAGGGGGTTTTAGGAGAAGGAGGGGAAAAGTGAGGAGGGGCTTTAGGATGAGGATGGGGGGGTTTAGGATGAGGATGGGGGGTTTAGGATAGGTGGGGTTGAGGATGGGGGGGTTGAGGTTGAAGAGGGGGGTGGAGGTTGAGGAAGGGGGTTGAGGAGGGAGGTTGAGGAGGGGGTTTAGAATGAGGAAGGGGGTTGAGGTTGAGGAGGGGGGTTGAGGTTAAGGAGGGAGGTTGAGGATGAGGAGGGAGGTTGAGGATGAGGAGGGAGGACGAGGAGGGAGGTTGAGGACGAGGAGGGAGGTTGAGGATGAGAAGGGGGGTTGAGGAGGGGGGCTGAGGAGGGTGTCTTAGAATGAGGAGGGTGGTTTAGGATGAGGAGGGTGGTTTAGGATGAGGAGGGTGGGTTGAGGATGGGGGGTTGAGGAGAAGGGGATGAGTAGAAGGGGATGAGGAGGGGGGTTGAGGTTGAGGAGGGAGGTTGAGGAGAGGGTTGAGGATGAGGAGGGAGGTTGAGGAGGGAGGATGAGGAGGGGGGTTGAGGAGGGTGATAAGGGAGGGGGGACGAGACACAGGGAAGGGAGAGGGGGGAAGAGACACAGGGGAGGGAGAGGGGAGAAGAGACACAGGGGCTTGAGAGGGGGACACAAGAAAAGGGCACACAAGAGGGGGACACAGAGGGCACAAGAGGGACACAGGGGGCAGCACATTTCCCACCCTCGGCTTATACTCGAGTCACTCATTTTTCCCAGTATTTTGTGGTAAAATAGGTGCCTCGGCTTATACTCGGGTCGGCTTATACTCGAGTATATACAGGTATATGAATTTATAACTAGTCCAATAACTATTCACTGGAGCACTTTGATACAACTTAATATAACAAGTGCAATAAGTATTAACTGGTGAACTCTGTTACAATTTTACTTTAGTAAGAGAGACAAGTCAGATTTGGTATAAATGATGAATACTTACCTCTGTTTCACTTTCATCTTTGTTTTTTCTGAAAATAATATAAATAAAATATGTTATACCACATCTAAATTTATTTAAGTGTGATATATTTATACTGTGTAAATTGAAAAGAGTGGAATTGATAAATAGAAGAGAGTGAAGGTGAGGGTAAAAAGAAGCTGAACATCAGAAAAGTACAGAAGTATAAAATGTAGAAAGAGAAAAAAAATAATAATGACAAAGATATAAGATCTCACAACGTTCTTTTTTGGTCCAGGTGGGACTCCCCTGAACCCCACAAGTGAGGGCCCTTTATGGCCCTAAATCATACTGTTATAGCCCCTGAAATAATTTACTCTGTTTTTGGTACCCTAGCCCATGTGGTTACCAACTTAAGGGGCTATTACAATGGACAGTGGTCAGAACATACCAGGAAATGGGTCTGCTATGCCAAGGCTCTTTTGTTAGTACCAACCTATTCAGTGCAGAGGCATGACCCTGCTGGGAATAATTGTATAGAAAGCAATTACTAATAATGACTGGATAATAGTGACTTCCCTAGTAATGTAACGTAATGTTTATAATAGTGGCTTGATTTAGTAATGATTATTATGGTTAATTATGGTTAGTTGAAGGGGCATCCATATTGTTATGTGGCTGCCATCTTTGCATTAGGAGGACATGACACTTTCTATTTGGTATTTCTTAAAGGACATGCTTTCATATTTTCACATGGCTGCCATCCTCTTTATTAGGAAGACATGACACTTTCTATTTGGTATTTCTCATGGCCAATTTACTATTTATGAATGAAGTCTGAAGTTTTGGCACTCGAGAGTGCCCAACAACTTGAAGGAAAGATGAGTCTTCATTGAGAATATACTCAGGCTCTATTCCAAACTGCATTGTCCCCTTCATCAGGGACAGAAGCGCCTTTATAGGGTCACACATGTTTTTTATAAAGAAAGTCATAGTTTCTCAGATGCAGACTCATATTAGACAGATGAGAATCTCATTTCATGATTATTAATAGCTGTTTAACAAACAGTCCCAATGAATGAAAGCTATTGGTACTCACTTTGATTTGTTGCACCAACATCTGAGCAAAGAGAAAATTAATAAGAATTAGAAACATTAGATGAGCTGTCTTTGTTTTGACATTGTGTGTGGAGAGCAGGTTCCCCTTTGTATGAGTGTGCCTAGATGGTGTATGCAGCCTATAGATTGTATAGAGAGGGAGGAGCCTATATATAGGTATGTATAAAGGGAGGAGTCTCTAAGGCTATACAGCAGTGGATGGACCTCTATGTGTGACTCTGTATGAAAGAAATTATTTCTGTATAACTAACAAAAGAGAGCTTCAGTGAAGCAGTATGTCTATATAGCGAGTTTGTAAGGTATTTCAGAGAATGTACAAGTGAGCGAGTAAGTGACTGCAGACTCATAACGTGAAGGATTCCCAGGGTGGAACCAGTGAGCTGGTATTCGCAGTGAGGGTCCCTTGACTTGGGGGAACCAAGTGCCATCGAAGGAGGCGGGGCGGGCCTTGCCCGAGAGGTTGCGGTTTCTCCGCCCCCTAGGTCAGCGCGGGCGCCATTTTGCCTCACCACGTGGCAGGCAGGAAAGAAGGCACCCACGCACCTTCCCTTTTAAAAGCATTTGAGATTGTTATGTGTTTATATAATGTAAAAAAAAAAAGTCAATACTCAGTAAGAATTTGTTGCTCACGTGGTGAGCCTATGGTTTGTTTGTGTTTGTTGTTTGTTGCAGCAGAGTTTTACATGGTTGTGTTGGGGCCGGTGGGGGAGTTGCCCGGGTCAATGGTGAGAAGGGGCCATCCCTACACCTGGGAAGGTGTGACAACAGCACAGAGGTTGACCTCTTGAGCGTGGGCTCAAGGGATGGGGTTACTGCCAAGCCTGGGGCTCCTCCCCCATTGTAGTGGATTTACACATGACTTTTGCGTATTATGTTAAAAAAACTCACTACGGCCAGTTGCACCTCCAACAGTTGTGTTGTGTCTTTTCTGGGGGGTCAGGGACTTTGGGTCTTACCAGGTCATGTACATTTCTATGGAGTAGTGGGCGCAAGAGATTGTGCGATCATAGTGAGGGAGTGTGTGACTCCAAGAAGACACTGTGTTTAAATGATGGATGAATAAATAAGTGCTGTGTGTACATTAACTATGTGTGATTACTCAGGCTGTGTGTGATATGATGCATTTTAGTGCCAATATTTTTAACACTTTGGTATAGTATATATTGCTATGTGATAGAAGGGACATGACATGTTATTTGCATTTAACTTGATGTTTTATTCACAAATTTAAATAATTATTTTTTACTTACCCAGCAGATTTCTTTTTTTTATGAGAATTGTTTGCTAAAGAACAAATAAGGTAAAATTACAGATAAGCCACAATATCAGCCTCCCACCACAAAACACCACCAAACACCTACGGATTTTCCAAAAAAGCTGGACGAGATCCGAAAACAAGGACGCAAAATCAGCCAGAGACGCGTACCACACATTAGGCACCATTTTACGACACTAATTTACACAATCCGGAAGTACACAGCTACCCTGATGCCTTTTCCTCGCGCACACACACTATTTACACTGCACACTGCACACATTGCTCAACCTTACACAGCAGCTCCACAGCACTGACGCTGCAGCAACATGATAACAGTTTGCCAGCTCTTCAAAACGCTGGTCATAGCACACAAACAACCAAGAGCCTTGCAATGAGCGCCTTTGGCTCGCAATGAGCGCCGAAGGATCTTGGAACACCAACAAAATGAATGTCGCACACAAACAACATTACCTGCCTTACAATCTTATTGCCGTCATTTTTTGACGGGCAAGTCGCTAGTACCAATAAATTGATAAGCAATAGTTTTCTAAGCTGAGTTGACGAATGACAATATGATGTTATTATGATATATTTAGTATTTTACCATCACTTTTGGATATAACAAGGACATATCCCACACCTCTCACACACTTACTCTTTTGTTCTCCAGTTAATTGATCCATCTAAAAATAAACAACAATTAATTAGCAACATTTATATTTTATGGTTCTCAACATATTCAGATGAATTCTCATAAAAGCTCAGACTATCCATCCAATGTCCATAACATATAAAGCCTGGCTCATAACAGTGACTACTCAAGTAATTTCCCAGATGCCTCAGGGTCAAATTAGCTTACTCTCATGGAAATATAGAGTAAGTGCTTGTTTAGGGACACATTTTATAAAACAGTTTATTCATTGATTTATCCAAACAATGTAATATTAAACCAAATTAAAATAATATTAGATATTGAGAATCCCCACCGGATTCTTCCTTAATATCTCAGTGCTAGATTTCTGCACCCTCAGTCTGGTCTTACCTTCTTTTACAATTATTTATGTAGAGAACACAGAAGCTACATATGATATAAGATAAACAGATGCCATTCTTAATAAAAACTTTATTATGTGTATGAGGACATACTGTTAGAGACTTAGAGCCTTATTAAATTAGCCGTCGTAGTTCCCTAGGTACTTGCAAAAGACAGTTTTTCACTGTTTGCAAGGACCGATTCCCCAATACGTCCCACGCAGCCTGCTTTGTGAGATGACACCGAAAAATGGTCGAAAATAGGCTCAGAGAGAGCTACGTAGTAACACGCAGCCATAAGTCTATGAGGTGAATCTCGCACCTCTGAAGAATCCCTACGGGCACAAAAAGTGCCAGCAAGGGCTCTTAAAGCCTGCAGCTTCCCCACATTAACCCCTTGCAGCGGGGGTCCCTGGTCAGCTTCGATCAGGCCCGCGCTGCATTTAGAAATCTCAAATTACCCACCGCAAGTCCTTAAAGGGCCCGCGGCACACTATTAACCTATCCCGGCCGCGGCACCTAAAATGAACCCCCCTCTGTGCTGGGCGTCCCCACATTAATCCCTTGCTGCAGGGGTCCATAAGGACCACGGCAGCCCCCCCCCCCCCCCCCCATTAACCCAATGCAGTGGGGGTCCCCGATCGGCACCGATCTTGACCCCGCCGCATTTCCAATTTCAAATTTCCTGCCTCGCGGGTCCTTACAGGACAGTAAAGGTCCTGAAAGGAGCTGCGCTAAAAAAAATAACCCCTGCTACAGGGGGTACTATAAGTAACGCCCAAGGCAACAAAAATTAACCCCTATCGCTCATGGGGGTCAATACAGACACTCATAAGCCCTTAATAACCCTGTCACTCATGGGGGTCAATACAGACGCCCATAAGCTTTAATTATCCCTGTCACTCATGGGGGTCAATACAAACCCCCATAGGCCTTAATAAATCCTGTCACTCATCGGGGTCAATACAGACTCCTATAAGCCCTTAATTAACCCTGTCACTCATGGGGGTCAAACAGACCTAGCATAAGCCTTAATTAACATGGGGTGCTATACAGAGCCCCATGAGACTATAATTACCCCCCTCAGGCCAGTAGGGGTCTATATAGGACCCTACAGGACACTATTTACCCCTAGATTAACCCTACATCACTTATGAGGGTCTATACAGACCCGCCGTAAGCCTCCATTTAACCCCATCCCTTTTGGGGTCTATATAGACCCCCATAAGCCTCTAGTTAACCCTATCATTCGCATAAGGGTCTATGAAGACCCTCATAGGACATTTAGAAACCTATAATGAACCCCCAGGACCCTCATGACACTAAGTACAAACATTACACTACACTATTCCCCCCAATAAACCACTAAATCTAAACTAGCCCTTTCTCCCCTAACCTATTAACCTCTACATACCTAACACTACCTACCTAACCCCCATTAAACCCCCACCCTACTAATTAGATAAAATAATAAAGCCTAAGGTACACAAAATAAAAAAAAACTAAGGTGCACAGAACAAAAAAGGACATTACAAACCCCCCCTCACTACAAAAATTACACACCTGCAAACTAAAAGACATACACAAATACACATAACATTACAGTCATAAATACATTATAAATATATACCTAACTACAATAAATTTCACCCTATCTATACCTAACCCCCCATCTAAACATCACCCCCTATCTATACCTAACCCCCAAGAAGTTGGACGGGGACATGCTGGAATGGTAAGTTTAATACTGTATTTGTAATGTTTATTAATTTTATGTAATGTTTATTTTTCTAATAATCTGATGTTTCTTTTTTTTCCTATGGGGAGTGATCAGAAGGGAACATCTGCAAAGGTAAGTAGTTTTATTTATTCTATTTTAGCTTAAATTTAGGGGCTTAGGTATAGATAGGGGGTGATATTTAGATTGAGGGTTAGGTATAGATAGGGGGTTAGGTATAGATAGGGGGTGATGTTTAGATTGGGGGTTAGGTATAAATAGGGGGTGATGTTTAGATTAGGGGTTAAGTATAGACTCAAGGTTACCGCAGGGAGGATGTGTAGGGGGCCCAGTGCTGCAGAGTTTGCCTCCTGCTCCTCCCCATGTTCCTCCTCCCCATCTTCCTCAGCAGCAGCTCCTGCTGCTCATCGGAGGCTCGCAGCACATCTTATGCCTGGAACCGGCATATGCTAATGACGTCACAAGCGCGTCACGTCAGTAGCATATGCCGGTTAAAGAGACAGGCATAAGACGTGCTGCAAGCCTCCGATCAGCAAATCAAATGATGAATTATGCTAATTTATTTAAGGTTTTTTAGAAAACCGAAGACATTTGTAAAAATCAGGGTAAGTTTATTAATGTTTCTTTGGGGATTTTGTATGTAAAAATGTTTATATTGACTACTGTTTCTACTCTATTTGATGCTTTCATAATCCATTAAATTTAAATATACCTTTAACATCTAAAATGTTTGAGAGAAGAGTGATTTTGAAACACATACTTGTTACTAAGAATATATGTATGAATTTATAACTAGTACAATAACTATTCACTGGAGCACTTTGATACAATTTATTATAACTAGTGCAATAACTATTAACTGGTGAGCTCTGTTACAATTTTACTAATTAATTACTGGTAAATTAGGATTTTGGATTTTAAAACCTTTACACACAGTAAGAGAGACATGTCAGATTTGGGAAAAATGATGACTACTTACCACCATTTCACTTTCGTCTATGTTTTTTCTGAAAATAATATAAATAGAATATTTTATACCCCATCTAAATCTCATAAAAAGGCAAACAGGTTGCTTCCTGTGAGAGTTACAATTATTTAAGTGTGATATATTTATACTGTGTACGTTTTTGAAGGATTATACATTATCAGATTTTCACTTTGCAAGAACATTTGGAAAGCTATAGGATTTATCTATGATGAATTTAAAAGTTGCCTACAATAGCCAACTTGTACCAAAAACATTCAAACACAGGTCACTGATAAATGAGAGCGAGTGAAACTGATAAAGAGGGTGAAGGTGACGGTAAAAAGAAGCTAAACATCAGAAGAGTACCGAATTATAAAATGTAGAAAGAGAAAAAATAAATAAAAAAGACAAATATATGAGTTCTCCACAATTTGAGATCCATATGTCAAAATGCTCTTTTTGGGTCCAGGGTGGGAATCCCCTGAACCAAGTGAGGGCCCTTTATGGCCCTAAATCATATTGTTATAGCCCCTGAAATTATTAACTCTTTTTTTGGACCCTAGCCCATGTGGTTACCAACTCAAAGGGCTATTACAATGAACAGTGGTCAGAACATACCAGGATATGAGACTGCTATGCCAAGTCTCTTGTGATAGTACCAACCAATTCACTGTAGTGGTATGACCCTGCTGGGCATAAATTTATAGAAAGTAATTACTCTTAAGGACTGGATAATAGTAACTTATCTAGTAATGTAACGTAATGTTTATAATAGTGACTTGATTTAGTAATGGTTATTTGTGTCTAACAGGCCCCGGGGTCATTGTGTAATATTTGAGACTAGAATATTGCCCATCATAAAAAGGCCGGCAATGAAATTGTAAGTGAGCCAAGGTTGTTTGGTGTATATAATGTGGCTGATGTAGCGTCATTCGTTTTCTATGTCGTGCAAGTTTTTCGTAATATTAGTTTTCTATGTTGTGCAAGTTTTTCGGAATATCCATAGCTGTTTGGTGGTCTTTTTCGGAATATCCGTAAGTGTTTGGTGGTGTTTTGCGTGTTTACTGTAGTGTTTTGCGTGTTTAGGGACCTTTAGCCTCGTTTTCGTTTTGTTCGCCGGTAGTTTTTTCTCTCGCTTAGGTGATTTTCAGGTCTCTAAACTCCAAAACTTGTGCTTAAATGGAGGTGTAACTTCACTTGCAGAGGTCCTTGGTGCCCCCCCTTGGTGTGAGTAACCTTTTTATGTGTTTGTTGTTTGTATTTGTTGTGTTTGTAATGTTTTTGGGGTTGCACGGGTTGCGTCCTAGTTTTCTAATCTCGTATGTGTTTTTCGGCAAATACGTAGGTGTTTGGTGGTGTTTTGCGTCTTTAGACTGCTGTAGCCTCGTTTTCGTTTTTTTTCGGCGGCCATTTTTTCTCTCGCTTAGAGAATTTTTTAGTGTCTAAACTGCTTTAATTTCAGTTAAATTGAGGTGTAACTTTAGTTTTCGAGGTCCTGGATGCTCCCTCTTGCTGTAGGTAAGCTTTTTATGTATTTGCTGTGTTTATTTGTTTGATTTTTGATGTTTTGATGTGCGCATGTTGCGGCCGTTTTTTGCGAGGTCGTAATGGGTGGTAACGTAAAGTTTGCGAGGGTCGCGGTTGCTGGCAAGGCCAAAATCTGTGCAAAGAGAAAATTTATAAGAATTAAAAACTAGAGAAGAGCAGCCTTTGTTTTGACATGGTGTATGGAAAGCAGGTTCCTCTTTGTATGAGTGTGCATAGACGGTGTATGCAGTCTACAGATTGTACAGAGAGGGAGGAGCCTATATATAGGTATGTATAAAGGGAGGAGTCTCTAAGGCTATACAGAAGTGGATGGACCTCTAGGTGTGAGTATGTATGAAAGAAATGGTCTCTGTATAACTAACAGAAGAGAGCTTCAGTGAAGCAGCATGTCTATATAGCGAGGTAGTAAGGGATTTTAGAGAATATACAAGTGAGCGAGTAAGTGATTGCAGACTCATAACGTGTACATTTCTATGGAGTAGTGGGCACAAGAGAGTGTGTGAACATAGTGATCCTAGGACTTCCTCCCCTGTTAACCCTCAATTTTCATTATTCCTAAAAATCATAGGGGTCTTTTGAGACCTCCATATCATCTAACTATTAACCCAGTGTCACGGAAGTCCTTAAAGGGCCACCTTAGCAGCTAAATATTAATCCCTTATATTAATTAACCTTATTATTCTGAGAATTCTGATCAGTTCAAATAAAATTTCTACCCTAAATGAGCATGGTGACATCTCAAAAATGATTCTTATTGGTTAAAATGTATTTGACACATATTTTGCCATTCAGAAGAAGAAAAAAATTACTATTTACGTTACAAAAGCAGAGCATTTGCAGATGGATAGCTGCTTCTAGGAGGTGCTCATTAGGTTTAAGAAATCAGGTTTTTTAAGCCGAAGGCCATTTAAAAAGCCCATAAGATAAGGACACGCTGGCTTCAGTCAAGATAGAAGAGGACGTAATCAACAAGGATAGCACACCTGTTCCAGGGCAGAAGAGTAAGGAGCAGGGCATAGTGGATCATCACTGGATGAGCATTAAGGGTCGGTAAGTATTGATTTTATTTTACAGGTTTAATTTATTTTTTTATTTTATTTAATATATGTTTTTTATTTCATGTAATTGTTTTTTATGTAGTACTTTTAATTTTGGATTATGGATTAACAAGATTAAACGGTATATGATAAAAATGTGTCTAAACTGTAAACAAAGTGATAATTATCTTTCCAACCACATGTTTCTATTTCTTTATATAATTCAAGTATAATGTTATGGTATATCTACTCTTTATGATAATATTTATGTTGTTTATAATAAAAAGGTATAATACTTTTTTTTATAAATAATAACGCTAGTTACGAGTATCAATAATTATGTTAACATTCACATATTAACCTAAAACAAGTAACATAAGTATAAGAAAAGTTCAATTTTTATCAGAGAAATGTCAATAATAGTTCCAACCTTCCAAGTGGATCCTCCTCCTCATTTTATTTTATTTCTCATGGCCAATTACTATTTATGACCGAGATGTTTGGGCAGATCAAATAAGATAAACATTGTAAACAGGACACTTGCTCATTAATTAACCCCCTGAAACATTTCAGCCCTATCAAGAAGGGTCAGTCAGTATGATATTCACAATCTGTTTCTGATAGAGGATAAAAATGGTTTACAGTGATTCCCAAATCTCTCCTCAGGGCTCCCCAGACAAGTTGGGATTTCAACAGTGTGGGAATACATATAAGGAAATTATAGGCTCCATTGCCTGTTGAATACTAATTGCCTCACCTTGATTTGCATACACATACACTGTTAAATTAAAATTCTGACCTGTCTGGGGAGCCCTGAGGAGGAGTTTGGGAGCCACAGGAACTCTGAAAAACCCAATATATCACAATACTTCACATATTATGTAAAGTTTATATAATATGTGAAATATTATGATATAGTGGGTTTTCCAGAGATGCCCCCTGGTCTCATGAATCGGAGTCTACCCCCGCCACCCCATTACTAAACTCCCAGGTGGGGTCGAAGTATAGGGTCATAAAGATTTATAAGTGACCTAACAGAAAATCCCCCGGATCTGATGTATCTGAAGATAGTGAGAAACCTTACACCCTGCAGGTCAATACCAAATGGGTTTGGCTAAAGAAAAGGCAATGACAGGAGGAGAACAAGCCTGTCAATAAAAAATATTTGTTTCCATTTTTTAATGTATCTTTTTTATGCAATATTTTTTTATTGTATTCTATTGTAAATCGTTTTTATCAAGTGCTTTTTATTTTATTGTAATTTATTTTTTAATTGAATAGTTTAAGTTTTTTCTTTTTTATAATGGGAGTTTTCTTACTTTTTATAGTTTTTATATTTATATATATTTATTTTTATAGTATATATTTTTTATTTTATTTATAGTATGAAAGTGATTTTTTTACTTGGAATGCCATGGGGGTCTTAGAGGGAAATCTGAAATTGACAGTTAACCAAAACTTGCAAAATCATCTAGTTTTTTAGTTCTGCTTTTATGCAGAGCTGAAAATTGGAATGGACTGGGGCCCTTAGTAGGTAATTTCAGGGAGTCAGTGAGCAGATGGGATACAACATATTCAGTGATCTGAAATTCCATTAATTGATTGCAAAAAAGTTAACTCTGACTAAACTAAAAATAGAAAAATAAAAGTTACCCATATATATATATATATATATATATATATATATATATATATATATATATATATATATATGAAAAAGGGCCCTGTGAGTTATTGTAAGAGGATTATAGAAAGGCACTATGTCAAAAATGCAGTGATGCTAGAACCTACTTCTTGTGCTAACTTTATATGTTGAGTTATTATTTGATGATATTTAAATATGTTTATGTTAATAAATGTGATTTCTATGGCCTCTCAAATCCATGTAATTATATGTCTCTTTAATTTAATATGAGGTTGGGTGGTGAGAACTGATAAAATATTGACAGTAGGTGGGTCAAGTGTGTGCTCCAGAAATATAAAATGTTTTATAGCAATGGAGTGTTTTATAATAATGAAGAATAAGTGGCTACGACAAGACTCGACTCCCTCCTTATGTGTGAATAAGGAGGGAGTGGTATTGTATGTTACAGTGGGATACAGGGGCAATACTAGTAAAAGTTTGATGCATTACTTATTAATATGGGTTGGAAGAAACATTTATCACACAATATCATATCGACAGTCATCTTGAAATTTGAATCGCAAATGTTAAACCTTCCTCATCTACTTACTTTGTGGCTTTTTTTGTCTTCTTTTCTTTCTTTGCTGTAGAATAAAATAATTATAGTAAGAAATTACTCCCAATATCAGCCTCCCACACATATGCAAACTAAAAATACTTAAGGTCCCTTTGCTTATATATGGGGCTGATCAACAATCTCATTAAAGATGTCATTTTCTTTCTTCTCCTGCTTTTTCTTTCTTTATTCTTAAAAAATGAAAATCATGAAAGCCAAGGAGCTGGACTACACAAAATCTAATTGACATTTTAGTAAATACTGTTTGGGCTATATGTGTAATCCTAACATTTCTTTACTGCACCTTTTTTGAAAGATTTTGTTTTAATATGTCATTCTGGTGTAATATTTTTTTTCAATAAAATTGAAAAATAAAAAACAAACAAACAAGTCACTGTCTAATTAGGTCACTCTACTCTTAAACTGCACAGTAAACAGAAGATGAAAACACTGATATTATTTCTATTGTATTTCTTTCACCAAATCAGTACACAATGAAAAATATTTTTATGATCTTGTGTAGCCTCTTATTAACGAATAGCGACTTGCCCATCAAAAAATGACAGCAATAAAATTATTAGGCAAGTAATGCCAGTTTGCCACCTTCAGCGCTCATTGTGAGCCTTGTGCTGAGCGCCTTTGGCGCTCATTACGTAGCTCGCAATGAGCGACTTTGGTGCTCCTTGCGAGCCTCTACCCTCATGTACTTTTGGTAGTCTGAGCCCCTTCAGCGCTCATTGCGAGCCTCTCCCCTTGTGTACTTTTGCTCCTCTGAGCACCCTCGGTACTCATAACAAGCCACTCCCCTCATATACTTTTGCTCCTCTGAGCACTCTCGGCGCTCATTGTGAGACCCGAGCTGTGCGCCTTTGGCGTTCATCGTGTGTGCCTCTCCCCTATTTTTTTTTTATATAAATATATTTTTTTATAATAATTAATTCATGAATTCAGTAAATAATAAATTAATATACTTTACCTATTTGTAATAAATATATCCAGCAATCAATATGCTGAAGAGCTAACAATCACTGTCTTTTTTCCTGCAGCATACAATGTACATTTGGACTGTTGGTGACCTGAGGAGAAAGTGTCAGCAATATGGCAAGTGTGCGCTCATCTCAATCAGAGCAAGGAGCGTCTTCGCTGCTCCTTGCCTGTCTGCAACCGCGGCCCTCGCTTTGCGAGATCCGCTGTTGAGGGCCGATGTTGCAGAGTGCTCGCATCGCGAGCCCGCAAGTTTTAACATTGCATTACCAACGTTATTTGGCAAGCCCGCGCTGCTAAGATCTATTTATATGATTCACTGTAATTATGCAGCTTTCCTAACTCTGAAGTAGTAATGATCAGTATAAATAACTTCTATAGCTACTGTTTTTTGGAACTGTACAAATATATTAGATATAGATATATATATAGATATTACATTGATATATTTAGCAGTTTATTGTAAATGTTGGATATAACAAAAGAATACCCAGCACCTCTCATATACTTACTTATAAATTCATCACGTAGCTCTTCTATCTGAAAAAGAGCAGCAATTGATTAATAAGCAGAATGTATATTTTACAGTTATCAAAGTACATGTTTAATATATTTTTCTATAGGAAAAAGTAGTGACTTTGTATTACAATATAGGTCATTACTAAAGTTAAAAAATAGAAAAAAGCCTCTAAAAGTGAAATTTTTAAAGCTACAAAAAAGCTGAGTAGGAATAACCTTCATTAAGGCCTTTCGGGTAATGACCTATATTGTAATTCAAATTCACTACTTTTTCACATATAGTTCAGGACTTATAAGTAATCTCACAGGAGTAAATACTTATTATACTTGTTCTACGTTCATGCATACTTTTCCAGTAACAAATATATTTCAAAATCACTCTCTCAAACATTTTAGATGATAAGTAGCAATAGCTATAGGCTTCAGACAACTTGATACCAAACACTCAGTAACATATCTCTGTGTTCCTAGAGTCTGACATCAGACCTCTGACGTGATACTAAAAGGTATATGGAAGTTTCCCTATGTGTAACTTTCTCTGATCTAAAACATCCTGTTTATATCAGAAACACACATTACAATATAGGTCATTACTAAAGTTAAAAAATAGAAAAAAGCCATAAAAAGTGAAATTTTTAAAGCTACAAAAAAGCTGAGGAGGAATAACCTTCATTAAGGCCTTTCGGGTAATGACCTATATTGTAATACAAAGTCACTACTTTTTCCTATAGAAAAATATATTAAACATTCACTTTATCTGGGAGTTCTAGACCTATTTAGACATTGATATATAGCTGATTCAGCACACCTATCACTTGTAGTTATGTGGGAGATAATATTAGTAAAGTTTATTAAAGTACTTCTAATTAATTGATTATTATTTTAATGCAACAAATCACAATTGCACCAACAATGTTATATTACCTTGATATCTAATATAAGCTTAATAGCTTGCTTGTAGAAGCTTTAAGAAGTATATATTGTTTAGTGTCCTTCAAGGACATCATTAATAAATGTTTTCACAATTCAAACACTTTTTTAAGAATTATATGTTCCTTATAGGTAACTAGTGGCTAATACAGAATTAATATAAGTCAATAAGTGAAATTAAAAGCAATATAGATAGATTTCTTGAATAGAGTAAAACGAGATTAAATAAAGCTTCTTTGTATTTCAATTTGCGTAATAACGCTAAATAAAGTTTGCCTTTTTAAAGAGGCTAAATAAAGTTAATTGAAATGGACATAACGCTGCGTAGTAACGTCATTGCGTAAGACGCGTACGTCATTACGTAGCTATGCTAAACCAGGAAGTAACAGGCTTTATAAGCCAGTGTGAAAGCCAGAGTAGTATAGCCTCAGAGAAAGTCCTGTAAAAGGATGAAACGGACCGTTGGCGTTTTTCCAGGATAGAGAGTATACCAATAAAATATAAATTCTTATATACAATTAAAGGGGTGTTAGGCACCCAATGGATACATACAATAGGTCAATCTAATAGATTTTTGTATTATGAATCCCAACTGGATTCTTCCTTAATATCTCAGTACTAGATTTTTGCACTCTCAGTCTGGTCTGACATTCATTAACAATTATTTACATAGGGAACACAGAAGCTGCAAATGGTATAAGATACAAGATGTCATTTGTTGATACTCTATTTTGTGTAATAGGACCTATTGGTAGAGACTTAATATCTTATATATAAAATGAAGACATAAGTAAGTCTCATGATTCTCATATTTTTATATTTCACATATAGTTCAAGACTTATTAGAAATCTCACAGAAGAAAATACTTATTGCACAGGTTATACATTCATTAATACATTCCCAGTTAGAAATATGTTTTAAAATCACTCTTCTCTCAAACATCAATGCTAAGTATCAATATTTCCTCTGCAGACCATCCACCAATAAGGATAGACCCTTACACCCATCAACTGGCTCCTATCTGATTCACTCTGTCTTCCCGCCTGGCTCCTACTGATTTATTCCATCTGCATTTTATCCACCATTGAGAAGAGAGGTGCAGAGCTTCTATGACCATGCATATCTTGCCATACTTTCTTTTTAATGTGTTTAATGTAATCATAATCAATGTCTTAGATTGTTTTCCCTCTACAGTGTCTAAATGTTTCATTCCCCACACTGTAAGCCTAAACCCCTCCCTAACCACCCCCCCCCCTCTCTTATTTCCTATACACCTAATCCCTTATCCTTCTTTTCCAACTATCACAGGCCTCACATTTCCTCTTTATGCCATCTACCATTAAGGATAGACCCTTACACACATCACCTGGCTCCTATCTGATCCACTCTATCTCCTGCAACCATTTTCCACCTATAACTGCCAATGGTTTAGACATTAATGGAGTGTTGAGTTATTTTGAGGGGACAGCAAATTTACACTGTTATACAGGTTGTACACTTACTACTTCACATTGTAGCAGAGTGTCATTTCTTCAGTATTCTCACATGAAAATATATAATAAAATATTTACAAAAATGTGAGGGGTGTACTTTATAAACAATAAAATTGTTTTTCACAGACACAGATGTAAATAAGCAGCTGTAAATAGGCAGCTTGTGCCTACCAATAGAAGCATTTGGGTACATTTTTACAATAAAAATACTTTCAAGCAAACAGCACAATGCAGAAACCAACATAGCAAGTCTGAGCTCCTTCTTGTTCCTTGCTGCACAAACTGACTTTTCAGACATCAAAACAATGTTATAGCTGCCTTTGATTGCCCAAATCACATTATTAATTTTATGGTTATTTAGCTATGGATTTTAAGGGGCATTCCTTCTCAAAATTAAGTCTGAGAAAACTGAAGACATGTGTAAAAATCAGGGTACGTTTATTATTGTTTCTTTGGGGATTTTAGATGAAAAAAATATTTTTATTTACTACTGATTCTACTCTATCTGATGCTTTCATAATCCATGAAACTTAAATATGATTAACATCTAAAATGTTTGAGAGAAAAGTGATTTTGAAACACATAATTGTTAGTAAGAATATATGTATGAATTTATAACTAGTCCAATAACTATTCACTGGAGCACTTTGATACAACTTAATATAACTAGTGCAATAAGTATTAACTGGTGAACTCTGTTACAACTTTACTAATTAATTACTTTGAAATTAGGATTTGGGGTTTTAAAACCTTTACCACACAGTAAGAGAGACAAGTCAGATTTGGGATAAATTATGAATACTTACCACTGTTTCCCTTTCATCTATGTTTTTTCTGAAAATAATATAAATACAAAATGTTATACACCATCTAAATCTCATTAAAAAGCAAACAGGTTGCTTCCTGTGAGAGTTATAATTATTTATACTGTGTAAATTAAAAAGAGTGGAATTGATAAATAGAAGAGAGTGAAGGTGAGGGTAAAATGAAGCTGAACATCAGAAAAGTACAGAAGTATAAAATGTAGAAAGAGAAAACATAAAAAAGACAAAGATATAAGATCTCACAACGCTCTTTTTTGGTCCTGGGTGAGACTCTCCTGAACCCCACAAGTGAGGGCCCTTTATGGCCCTAAATCATACTGTTATAGCCCCTGAAATCATTAACTCATTTTTTTGGGACCCTAGCACATGTGGTTACCAGCTCAAGGGGTTATTACAAAGGACAGTGGTAATAACATACCGGGATATGAGTCTTCTACGCCAAGTCTCTTTTGATAGTACTAACCTATTCAGTGCAGAGGTATGACCCTGCTGGGCATAACTTTAATAAGAAAATTACAATTACGTTTAATGACTGGATAATAGTGACTTATCTAGTAATGTAACATAATGTTTATAATAGTGACTTGATTTAGTAATGGTTATTTGTGTCTAACAGGCCCTGGGGTCATTGTGTAATATTTGAAATATTTGTTTGTGTTCAGAATGTGTTCTGTGATAGTGATTCATTTAAAATTACTAGTTGGATGGGCATCCATATTTTCATGTAACTGCCATCTTTATATTAGGGGGACATGACACTTTCTATTTGGTATTTCACATGACCAATTTACTATATATGACTGAAATCTGAAGTTTGGGTACCGAGAGTGCCCAATAACTTAAAGGAAAGAAGAGTCTTCATTGAGAATATACTCAGGCTCTATTCCAAACTGCATTGTCCCCTTCATCAGGGACATACCCCTTTATAGGGTCACACATGTTTTTTCTAAAGAAAGAGAGGCTCAGATGCAGATTGGTGGCTCCTATGTCATATTAGACAGATGAGAACCTTATTTCTGGATTATTCATAGCTGTGTAACAGTCCCAACAAATGAAAGCTATTGGTACTCACTTAGATTTTTTGGACCAAAATCTGTGCAAAGGAAAAATTTATGAGAATTAGAAACTTTAGATGAGCTGTCTTTGTTTTGACATGGTGTATAAAGAGTAGGTTCCCTTTTGTGTGAGTGTGCATAGATGGTGTATGCAGTCTATAGATTCTATAGAGAGGGAGGAGCCTATATATAGGTATGTATAAAGGGAGGAGTCTCTAAGGCTATACAGAAGTGGATGGACCTCTATGTGTGACTCTGTGTGAAATAAATGGTATCTGTATTACTAAAAGAAGAGGGCTTCAGTGACGCATTATGTCTATATAGCAAGGTAGTAACGGATTTCAGAGAATGTACAAGTGAGCGAGTAAGTGACTGCAGACTCATAACGTGTACATTTCTATGGAGTAGTGGGCTCAAGAGATTGTGCGATCATAGTGAGGGATTATGTGACTCCAAATTGTTTAAATGATGGAGATATAAGTGCTGTGTGTATATAATAACTATATGTGAACACTCAGACAGTGTGTGATATGATGCATTTTAGTGGCAATATGTTTAACACTTTGGTGTAGTATTTAAAGCCCATGTGATGGGAGGGACATGACATGATATCTGCATTTAACTTGATGTTTTATTCACAAATTTAAATAAGTCTGTGTTTACTTACCCAGCAGATTTCTTTTTTTTGTTAGCATTGTTTGCTGACAAATAAATGAAGTAAAATTACAGGTAAGCCACAATATCTATATTTAGTATTTAGTATTTTACTGTCACTTTTGTATATAACAAAAACATATCCCACACCTCTCAAACACTTACTCTTTTGATCTGTGGTTAATTGATCCATCTAAAAATAGACAACAATTAATTCATTAGTAAAATTTATATTTTATGGTTTTCAACATATTCAGATTAATTCTCAGGAAAGCTCAGACTATCTGACTATCTGACCAGACTAAGCCTGGCTCATAATAGTGACTACTCAAGTAATTTCCCAGATGCCACAGAGACAGATTATTTTGGTCTCAGGTATATAATTGCTTATTCAGTGACACATTTTATAAAACAGTTTATTCATTGATTTTTTTCAAGCAACATAATATTAAAACAATTTATAATAATATTAAAACTAATAAAACTTTTAAAACCCCTTTTTCATTTCTGGATTATAGATCAGATATTATGAATCCCAACTGTTTAAAAAAATAATAATCAGGGTTAGTTTATTAATGTTTTGTTGGGATTTTGTATGTTAAAATGTTTGTTATTTACTACTGATTCTACTCTATCTGATGCTTTCATAATCCATGAAACGTAAATATGTCTTTAACATCTAAAATGTTTGAGAGAAGAGTGATTTTGAAGCACATAATTGCTACTTAGAATATATGCAGGAATTTATAACTAGTCCAATAACTATTCACTGGAGCACTTTGATACAATTATATATTGAAATAAGTATTAACTGGGGAACTCTATTACAACTTTACTAATTAATTAATGGGAAATTAGGATTTTGGATTTTAAAACATTTTTTTTGTTTAAATATTTTTGTTTGAAAATTTTGCAAGTACAACAAAATACTTACCAATCGCAAAATAAAAACCATACTACCAGGAAAACATCTATTTCATCACATACCTACCCCCATTCATTCTACTTTCCTGGGGATAATTCAAGAGATTCAATAATATTTCTTAGTATATTCATATCTAATTGCCATTTTTTAAATATATGCATCCCAAATCTGCCACTTTAACATTAAATTTCTACCTATCTTATTCCCATAAATGTTAGTTCCAAATCTCTATTTTTCAATATTATCACCTGTATCTCTTTCCAAGTAGGGATCTTTCTCTGTTTCCAGTTTTTAATCATGGCTACTAACCTATTGTGGGAAATAATCAATCTCTTTGATATAGAGATACTTTTATAAAACAAATGGAACAGTACCAATTTGGGACCACACGTCAAGGTTACATTCAACATTTGTGTTAACTGTTTAATACATGGTTTCCAAAAAATCCTTGACATATTTACAGTCCCACCATATGTGAACATAGAATCCTTTGTACCCACATCCTCTCCAACATAGGTCTGAACCCTCCTCACCCAATTTTCTCAGATCAACTGGGACCCAGTACCATCTCTGGACTAGTTTTTAAAAAATCTCTTTATAAGAGGAGACTTGAGAGGACCTTTTTACTAGTTTAAAGCCCCTCTAATAATTATCTTGAGGTACATCTATGCTTAATTCAATTTCCCATTGAGTAATTATATTAGTTTTACCTCTGTGTTTGATAGCATTTAATATATCTTGGCACCTGGCCACTCCATGAGAAACCTCTTCTTTCAAAATAAATTTTTCCAATGGAAGCTCCTCTTGCTCATAACTAAATTGATATCCTAACCCCATTATTTTTTTATCTATTGCCAGATAATCTTACCCGGTTATATATCTATTGCCAGATAATCTAACCAGGTTATAGCCTCCATTAAAAACTTTTTTTGCAGTAGAACTTGAGTGAGCCTTACCCCACCTTTAAAAAAGGCCTAATGTTTTTCATATCACTTTTTTTTTAAATATGGAGCACAGCTCAAACTATCTTTAAAAGAGTAGTATCCCAATAGGAGCAGCCAGGGAAGGAACATTTTAAAATATATTTCTATTTAAGTACCAAAATTTCAGTATTGAAAAGATTCCGGGAGGAAAAAATTTAAATTTAGCTCGTTCTAAATCTGAAAGACATAAATATAAATCTCTAGGGGTGTCTGGTATTATATCATCTTCAATATGTACCCACTTGGTAAAATATTTAAAACTATTCCAGCCCAACAAATATGAAAGAATAATTGATTCATAGATATCTATGATATAAGGTTAGAATGCTATACTCCTTTTTCAAATATTCTTTTAGAGATTTCCAGTCTAATCCTTGATTTCTTCTTATTATTAATAAAATGTACTCCATAATTATGGGAAATTCTCCAAAATATACTTTGGACAGTTTGCGGAATACATCTCAATAAACATGATACTTTTGGTCCTACTACCATCTTCAATGCTGATATCCTTCCCCATCAAGGATAAATTAACATGATCCCAATCTAGCAATATTCTTCTAATTTGAACGTATATGTTATTTAAATTTACTTTCATTATGTTTTTAATGCATATGCAAGGCTAATTCCCTAGTGCGTGATACATTTACGCCTCTAGTTAAGACAGTAAAGCTTTTTTAGTTGGTCCCACTCAATATTCTTATGAATTACTTTCAATTTATATATATTTATTCTAAAATATGATAATTGACTAAATACCTCTACAATCTTGTATACTTCTCTTAATGAATTCCCAGGATCCGTCAGTTAAAACTACATCATCCGCAAAGTGTGATATTTTATGTGATTCTTCCCCTATACTTCCTATACTTACATCTTTAATCTCTCTAGAAGATCTTATTATTTCAGTTAATGGCTCAATAGTCCAAATAAATATTAACGGTGATAGAGGGCACATTTGTCTTGTGCAATTTGTTAAGCAACATATTTTGTTTTTAAACCCTGGACCACTTATTGGATTTTAAAACCTTTACCACACAGTAAGAGAGACAAGTCAGATTTGTGATAAATTATGAATACTTACCACTGTTTCACTTTCATCAATTTTTTTTCTGAAAATAATATAAATAGAATAGTTTAAACCCCATCTAAAGCTCATTAAAAGGCAAACAGATTGCTTCCTGTGAGAGCTACAATTATTTAAGTGTAATATATTTATACTATGTAAGTTTTTGGAGGGTGATAAATAATCAGATTTTAAATTTGCAAGAACATTTGGGGTTTGGAAAGCTATAGGTCACTGATAAATGGAAGAGAGTGAAGGTGAGGATAGCAATATGCTGAACATCAGAAGAGTACAGATAAAATGTAGAAAGAGAAAAAATAAATAAAAAGACAAAGATATCAGATATCACAACGCTCTTTTTTGGTCCTGAATGGGAATACGCTGAACCCCACAAGCGAGGGCCCTTTATGGCCCTAAATCATACTGTTATAGGCCCTGCAATCATTATCTCTGTTTTTGGGACCCTAGCCCATGTGGTTACCAACTCAAGGGGCTATTACAATGGACTGTGATCAGAACATACCAGGATATGACACTGCTGTGCCAAGTCTTGGTACAAACATATTTCAGTGCAGTGTTATGACCCTGTTGGGCATAACTGTACAGAAAGCAATTACTTTTAAGGCTTGAATAACAGTGACTTAACTAGTAATGTAACAATGTTCATAATAGTGACCTGATTTAGTAATGGGTATTTGCGTCTAACAGGCCCCTTGGTCATTGTGTAATATTTAAGATATTTGTTTGTGTTCAGAATGTGTTCTGTGATAGTGATTAACTTCAAATTACTAGTTGAAGGGGCATATTGTTATGTGGCTGTCATCTTTGTATTAGGAGGACATGACACTTTCTATTTGGTATTACTTAAAGAACATCCATATTTTCATGTGGCTGCAATCCTCTTTATTAGGTGGACATGACACTTTCTATTTGGTATTTCTCATGGCCAATTTACTATTTATGACTGAAACCTGAAGTGTGAGCACCGAGAGTGCTCAAAAACTTAAAGGAAAGGAGAGGCTTCATTGAGAATATAGTCAGGCTCCTTTCCAAACTGCATTGTCACCTTCATCAATGACAGAAGCCTTTATAGGGTCACACTTATTTTTCTATAACCAATTACCTTGAGATTTTAATCACAAATTTAAAACCTTCTCCATCTACTTACTGTGCGGCTTCATTTGGCTTAACTCTCATCACTGTAGAATAAAATAATTATAGTAAGAAATTACTCACAATATCTGCTTTTCACACATATGCATTTGCAATAATCCCATGAAAATCTCACTGTCATTAGATCACTATACTCCTAAACTTAACAGTAAACAGAAGATGAAATCACATCTGATATTATTTATTTTTTATTTCTTTCCCAAAATTATCAAAAAAACTAACAAAGGAAAATATTTTTATAATCTTAAGTAGCCTCGTATTAATGATTCACTGTAATTGTGCAACTTACCTAACTCTGAAGTAGTAATGATCAGTATAAACAGCTTTTAAATTAATTGTATTTGTGAGCCATATATATATATATAGTATTATATTGGTATATTTAGCATTTTACAGTAAATGTTGGATATAACAAGAGAATACCCAGCACCTCTCTTATACTTACTGCTTAATTCATCACGTAATGCTTGTATCTGAAAAAGATCAGCAATTGATTAATAAGCAGAATGTATATTTTACAGTTAACAAACTATGGGCCTCATTAAATTCCAGCCTCGTAAATAAGAGGCTTCTACTTAAGCCCTACGTACTGCAAAGTTTCTCTAACTTACAATGCTATTAAATTAGCCCTGCTGCGAGCAACGTATGAGCTACGCAGCAGGCCCGTACGTATCTACACTGCGTAAATGTACATGAGGAGTGACAGCCTGCGAGATGATATCGCAGGCTCCCACTCCTCATCAAGTGCTGCGGGGGTCCTAAAAGGGACCTCCGCGGCAGTCCCCCACATAAGCCCTGCCGTGGGGGGTACTCCAAACCCCCCCCTAGGCACCTAAAATGAACCCCCCCTCAATGCGGGGGTCCCTGTCGGGACCCCCGAAGTGTCCTCACATGAACACCTTGCTGCAGGGGTCCATAGGAACCCCCGCAGCCCCCACACATTAACCCCTTGCAGCGGGGGTCCCCGATCGGCACCGATCAGGCCCCCGCTGCATTTAAAACTTTTAAATTCCCCGCCGCGGCTCCTTAAAGGGACCGCGGCACACTATTACCCAATCCCGGCTGCGGCACTTAAAATTAACCCCCCTCTATGCTGGGGGTCCCCATCGGGACCCCCGAAGTTTCCCCACATAAACCCATTGCAGGGGGGGTCCCCGATCTGCATAGATCAGGCCCTCCGCTGCATTTAAAACTTTTAAATTCCCCGCCGCGGCTCCTTAAAGGGACCGCGGCACACTATTACCCAATCCCGGCCGCGGCACTTAAAATTAACCCCCCTCTATGCTGGGGGTCCCCATCGGGACCCCCGAAGTGTCCCCATATAAACCCCCTGCTGCGGGGGGCCCCGATCGGCACCGATCGTGACCCTGCTGCAATTCAATTTTAAATTTCCCGCCTCGCGGGTCCTCAAAGGACCGTAAAGGTCCTGAAAGGACTCGCACTAAAAATATTAACCCCAGGCAACTATAATTACCCCATTAACTCATGATGGTCAATCCAGACCACCATAAGGCTCTAATTAACCCATTAACTCATGGTGGTCAATACAGACCACCATAAGGCTCTAATTAACCCATTAACTCATGGTGGTCAATCCAGACCACCATAAGGCCTAAATTAACCCATTAACTCATGGTGGTCAATACAGACCACCATAAGGCTCTAATTAACCCATTAACTCATGGTGGTCAATACAGACCACCATAAGGCCTAAATTAACCCATTAACTCATGGTGGTCAATCCAGACCACCATAAGGCTCTAATTACCCCATTAACTCATGATGGTCAATCCAGACCACCATAAGGCTCTAATTAACCCATTAACTCATGGTGGTCAATCCAGACCACCATAAGGCTCTAATTAACCCCATCAGTCCCATAAGGGTATATTATTACCATTATGGGCCTGTTACAACCCAACATTAACCACATAAGTGCCATGATGGTCCTCAAGGACCATCATGACACTAACTACAAACACTACACTATAACCCCCAATAAACCATTTAATCTAAACTAACCCCCCTCTACACTAATCTATTAACACTTACACTACCTACCTACACTACCTACCCCCTAATAAACCTTCCCACCACTCTAATTACAAAAAATAAAAAACCTACAGCACAGAAAACAAAAAACAATTACAACCCCACCCCCCACTACAGAAAACAAAAAAATACATTACAACCCCACCCCCCACTACAGAAAATAAAAAAATTACACACCTGAAAAGGAAAGACAGATAAACACAATACAATACATACATATAATACATTACATACATTACATACAATACATGACATTACATATAATATATTACATATAATATATTACATATAATACATTACATACATTACATACAATACATGACATTACATATAATATATTAAATATAATATATTACATATAATATATTACATATAATACATTACATACATTACATACAATACATGACATTACATATAATATATTACATATAATATATTACATATAATACATTACATACATTACATACAATACATGACATTACATATAATATATTAAATATAATATATTACATATAATATATTACATATAATACATTACATACATTACATACAATACATGACATTACATACATTACATATAATATATTAAATATAATATATTACATATAATATATTACATATAATATATTACATATAGTCCTAATCAAATACCCCCTATCTATCTAACATACAATCTATTTAATTTAAAATAAATCCTAACTATATCAAATACATCCCCCTATCTATCTAATATACAAAAAATCCTAACTACATACACAGACCATTATTCTAAAGTAAAATAAAATAATTACAGTCCTAACTACATACACAGACCCTAATTCTAAGCTAAAATCAATAAATTAAGACCACTTACCTTTAAGATGTTGCTTCAGATCACTAACCTATGGGTCAAACAAAAAATAAAAATTAGTACAAAACATTAACATCAAATAAATAAACATTCTATACATTCTAAATATTCAACTCACCTTTACAGCATGTCCAGTCACTGTTTAGCTCTTCTGGCGCGGCCCTGTTAAAAAAAAAAAACACAATACATGAATACATTAATACAATATATAAACAATAAATAAAATACACAAATAAACATCTAAATATACATTTCACTTACCTCCCCGCGATGTCCCCGGCCTTCTCTCCTTCAGCCCCGGCTGGGCCGCGGAACCATCCGCGCTCTAAAAAAAAAAAAAAAAAAAAACTAACGGAGGTCTGCACTGGCAGACCTCCCCGACGCTACTGAACCTCCCGGAGTCGTTTCCGGGAGGAAATTGGCATTGTCGGCTTGTGATTGGCTGAAAAGGCTGTCAGCCAATCAAAAGTCGTCAATGTAGGAGCCAATCAGGATGCGCAGATGTCTTCTACCAATCACTCCGTGGGGGTGTATCCCATAGTGATTGGCTGAAGGCATCTGAGCGTTGTGATTGGTTCCCAGAAAGATAGACAAGTGTTTAAGCCAATCAGGGTGGGATATTGGGGTGTATCCCATCCTGATTGGCTTACACATTGACGACTTTTGATTGGCTGAAATTGATAGACAGCTTTTTCAGCCAATCACAAGCCGCCAATGCCAATTTCCTCCCGGAAACGACTCCGGGAGGTTCAGTAGCGTCGGGGAGGTCTGCCAGTGCAGACCTCCGTTAGTTTTTTTTCTTTTTTTTTTTTAGAGCGCGAATGGTTCCGCGGCCCAGCCGGGGCTGAAGGAGAGAAGGCCGGGGACATCGCGGGGAGGTAAGTGAAATGTATATTTAGATGTTTATTTGTGTATTTTATTTATTGTTTATATATTGTATTCATGTATTCATGTATTGTGTTTTTTTTTTAACAGGGCCGCGCCGGAAGAGCTAAACAGTGACTGGACATGCTGTAAAGGTGAGTTGAATATTTAGAATGTATAGAATGTTTATTTATTTGATGTTAATGTTTTGTACTAATTTTTATTTTTTGTTTGACCCATAGGTTAGTGATCTGAAGCAACATCTTAAAGGTAAGTGGTCTTAATTTATTGATTTTAGCTTAGAATTAGGGTCTGTGTATGTAGTTAGGACTGTAATTATTTTATTTTACTTTAGAATAATGGTCTGTGTATGTAGTTAGGATTTTTTGTATATTAGATAGATAGGGGGATGTATTTGATATAGTTAGGATTTATTTTAAATTAAATAGATTGTATGTTAGATAGATAGGGAGTATTTGATTAGGACTATATGTAATATATTATATGTAATATATTATATGTAATATATTATATTTAATATATTATATGTAATGTATGTAATGTCATGTATTGTATGTAATGTATGTAATGTATTATATGTAATATATTATATGTAATATATTATATTTAATATATTATATGTAATGTATGTAATGTCATGTATTGTATGTAATGTATGTAATGTATTATATGTAATATATTATATTTAATATATTATATGTAATGTCATGTATTGTATGTAATGTATGTAATGTATTATATGTATGTATTGTATTGTATTGTGTTTATCTGTCTTTCCTTTTCAGGTGTGTAATTTTTTTATTTTCTGTAGTGGGGGGTGGGGTTGTAATGTATTTTTTTGTTTTCTGTAGTGGGGGGTGGGGTTGTAATTGTTTTTTGTTTTCTGTACTGTAGGTTTTTTTTGTTTTTTGTACTGTAGGTTTTTTGTTTTCTGTGCTGTAGGTTTTTTATTTTTTGTAATTAGAGTGGTGGGAAGGTTTATTAGGGGGTAGGTAGTGTAGGTAGGTAGTGTAAGTGTTAATAGATTAGTGTAGAGGGGGGTTAGTTTAGATTAAATGGTTTATTGGGGGTTATAGTGTAGTGTTTGTAGTTAGTGTCATAATGGTCCTTGAGGACCATCATGGCACTTATGTGGTTAATGTTGGGTTGTAACAGGCCCATAATGGTAATAATATACCCTTATGGGACTGATGGGGTTAATTAGAGCCTTATGGTGGTCTGGATTGACCACCATGAGTTAATGGGTTAAATAGAGCCTTATGGTGGTCTGGATTGACCATCATGAGTTAATGGGTTAATTTAGGCCTTATGGTGGTCTGTATAGACCACCATGAGTTAATGGGTTAAATAGAGCCTTATGGTGGTCTGGATTGACCACCATGAGTTAATGGGTTAATTTAGGCCTTATGGTGGTCTGTATAGACCACCATGAGTTAATGGGTTAATTTAGGCCTTATGGTGGTCTGTATAGACCACCATGAGTTAATGGGTTAATTAGAGCCTTATGGTGGTCTGGATTGACCACCATGAGTTAATGGGTTAAATAGAGCCTTATGGTGGTCTGGATTGACCATCATGAGTTAATGGGTTAAATAGAGCCTTATGGTGGTCTGGATTGACCATCATGAGTTAATGGGTTAATTTAGGCCTTATGGTGGTCTGGATTGACCACCATGAGTTAATGGGTTAAATAGAGCCTTATGGTGGTCTGGATTGACCATCATGAGTTAATGGGTTAATTTAGGCCTTATGGTGGTCTGTATAGACCACCATGAGTTAATGGGTTAATTAGAGCCTTATGGTGGTCTGGATTGACCACCATGAGTTAATGGGTTAAATAGAGCCTTATGGTGGTCTGGATTGACCATCATGAGTTAATGGGTTAATTAGAGCCTTATGGTGGTCTGGATTGACCACCATGAGTTAATGGGTTAAATAGAGCCTTATGGTGGTCTGGATTGACCACCATGAGTTAATGGGTTAAATAGAGCCTTATGGTGGTCTGGATTGACCATCATGAGTTAATGGGTTAATTAGCGCCTTATGGTGGTCTGGATTGACCACCATGAGTTAATGGGTTAAATAGAGCCTTATGGTGGTCTGGATTGACCACCATGAGTTAATGGGTTAAATAGAGCCTTATGGTGGTCTGGATTGACCATCATGAGTTAATGGGTTAATTAGAGCCTTATGGTGGTCTGGATTGACCACCATGAGTTAATGGGTTAAATAGAGCCTTATGGTGGTCTGGATTGACCACCATGAGTTAATGGGTTAAATAGAGCCTTATGGTGGTCTGGATTGACCACCATGAGTTAATGGGGTAATTATAGTTGCCTGGGGTTAATATTTTTAGTGCGAGTCCTTTCAGGACCTTTACGGTCCTTTGAGGACCCGCGAGGCGGGAAATTTAAAATTGAATTGCAGCAGGGTCACGATCGGTGCCGATCGGGGCCCCCCGCTGCAGGGGGTTTATGTGGGGACACTTCGGGGGTCCCGATGGGGACCCCCAGCATAGAGGGGGGTTAATTTTAAGTGCCGCGGCCGGGATTGGGTAATAGTGTGCCGCGGTCCCTTTAAGGAGCCGCGGCGGGGAATTTAAAAGTTTTAAATGCAGCGGGGGGCCTGATCTATGCAGATCGGGGCCCCCCCCTGCAATGGGTTTATGTGGGGACACTTCGGGGGTCCCGATGGGGACCCCCAGCATAGAGGGGGGTTAATTTTAAGTGCCGCGGCCGGGATTGGGTAATAGTGTGCCGCGGTCCCTTTAAGGAGCCGCGGCGGGGAATTTAAAAGTTTTAAATGCAGCGGGGGGCCTGATCTATGCAGATCGGGGCCCCCCCCTGCAATGGGTTTATGTGGGGACACTTCGGGGGTCCCGATGGGGACCCCCAGCATAGAGGGGGGTTAATTTTAAGTGCCGCGGCCGGGATTGGGTAATAGTGTGCCGCGGTCCCTTTAAGGAGCCGCGGCGGGGAATTTAAAAGTTTTAAATGCAGCGGGGGCCTGATCTATGCAGATCGGGGACCCCCGCTGCAAGGGGTTAATGTGGGGGTGCTGCAGGGGTCCCGATAGAGACCCCTGCAGCATGGGGATGTGTATAGGGTGCAGGGGGGAGCCTCACACTGCTGTCTCGGGCTGTTCCGAGGCAGCACGTAGAGGCTTTCGGATCCCTTGCGTGGACTTTTTGTCCACGTAGGGATTCTTACGATATGCGAGACTCGTGCATAGATTTAAGGCTACGTAGCTCTCTCGGAGCCTATTCTCGGCCATTTTCTCGCAGTCATATCGTAAAGCAGGCTGCGAGAGATTCGGTTCTCGCAAACAGCAGGAAAACTGCCTTTTGCGAGCACCGAGAGAACTACGAGGGAGAATTTAATAGGGCCCTATATATTTTAGATTAATTATATTAAACCTGGGAATATGCATCCAATGAACAAAACCCTGGCTAATAATAATGGCTGCTCAAATAATTTTCCAGAAGCCAAGTAATTTTGACAGATATGTAGATAATGTAGAATAATGAAAAAGTGTTTTTGTCATAAGAAAATAACAGAAGTGATATCTGTATTGTCTATGAATAATGACTGTATGACTTTTCAAGACTACAAGGTCTCAGTGCTAATAACATGATTCCTGACCAGGAGGACTAGCATTCTTGACAAATTAATCAATAGAAATATCACCTCTATCTCACGTTTCTTATTTCTTATCACTGACAGATTATTCCCTTTAATATATACAACCCTCCACACAAAATTCACGTCTCATATTTAAAGTGAAAATATAGCATTGCGCTTATTTTAATAAAAATTAGAATGACTGTACCTTTTGCGTTACATATTGCCTGTCGGATAACTGATAGACAGAAGAGATGTGAAACTTTTATTGCATAAAACAAAACAAATAACAGTATAAATACACTATGCCATGGCCTCCATTCAATTGTAAGCCCTCAACTTAATCGCTGTATTCCGTATGTGTGCGGGGGTGATGCGGGCTCCCGTTCGTCTCAGATTGTGATGCTATTAAATTTAGCAAGGGTGCGAGTTACGTTCCGAAACCCCAAGCACATAAAGCCTGCTTTCACCTGTAACGCTTCCGGGTATCCTATCTGATGAAGTGCTCCAAAATCCGTCAATGCCGTAAGTTGCGATCCCGTGACAGGTCAATTAACTAATAGGAAGTGTAGGACGCCAGTCAAGTGGAAGACGCCAATCAAAATACTGGTTTAAAAGACTGAGAAAACTGTAATTCTTTGACTGTGCTATAGCTGAGAAAGTCAACACAGGTCTAGGCATTGGTGCGTTTTTGAGAGAGATATATATATATAGAGAGAGAGAGATAGATAGAGACTGAGAGAGAGATAGCGTTAGAAAGAGAGATAGAAAGTGTTAGAGAGCACAAGTGAGCGTGCCAGAGAGAGAATCAGAGTGTTAGAAAGAGATAGAGAGTGCCAGAGAGAGCAATAGAGAGTGTTAGAGAGAGATAGAGAGTGTTAGAGAGATAGAAAGTGTTAGAGAGAGAGATAGAGAGTGCTAGAGAGATAAACACTGGAAGAGGTGGAGAGTGAGTAGAGGAGGAGAGTGGGGAGAGAGAGAGGAACACCGGAGAAGGAGAGTGAGGAGAGGAGAAGAGATAGAGGTATAGAGAGAGGGAGAGGAGACAGCAGGCCAAGGAGGAGAGGTACAGGTGGAGGTGAGCAGGAGCAGGGAGGAATGTGCCCCCAGATGTAGGAGCAGAGGGTCAGGGGCCTGATCCCATGGGGAGGGGGAGGTAGTGGGGATAAGGGGCAGGCCCCATGGAGAGAACAGGGAGACCAGGAACCCCAGGCACAGTTGGCAGGGCAAGAGGTTGTGCCAATGCAGAGGGCCATAATTATAGCCAAGAGGAGATAGAAACCCTCCTCAGGGAACATCACATACTGTGGATGGGAGCAGACTATCAATGAGTCTTTGGAGCCAGCAGCATTAGTAGGTCATCTAGGACAGTTGGTCACTGGCTGTCAGGAAACCCTGCAAAGTGAGTATCAAATGCACCATCACATGCTCATATACACACACATGAACCGCACACACACAGATAACTGACATACAATAGCACTGCAAAATTTCTGTTTCTGACTACATATATATGGGGCATTATTACCATGTAAATATTATAATATATCATATTACGTATCAGCCTAATTGTTATCAATGAAATATCTGTTCAATACCTGTAGTTAAAATGGATTCTAAATAGAAGTTGCCAATCCAGTTTGTGTTAGTGTTATATTTGCTGTGTGTTCAAAGTTAATATAAAACAAAACAGTATAAATATGAACTGCAATGTTATATATTATGTAATGAGTTCCCCTATCCCTATCCCTGTTACACTGCACCGTTTAAAGCTGTGTCAACTTAACACTCCAAATGCTTGGAAGCTATTCTCAGCGTTAAACGTGGTACAGCTGTAGATCCACAATGATTTTACATCCAATAGAGAGTACATGTATGGGTGTGCATACTGTAGCATATGCAGATACAGACTCTGAGGGACTACATATGCATGTCATGTACTAGCCTAACCTGGACCATGTCTCATAAGCAAGGTAAGACCCATTGCTGATCATTGGTCACAGATTGGTCAGTCTCATACACTGCACAGCAGATTCAGATGAGCATGTGTCCTAATGAACTGCAGATGGCACACAGCACCAGCTATATGTATATATATATATATATATATATATATATATATGTATATATATATATATATATATATATATATATATATATATATATATATTGATATAGCCATGATCCACAATGATCATGATACAGCTCAATGTTTATCTGCAGAAAACAATCACCATAGACAATTACAAGTGATCATGATGTCAGGGATATGGAAACACACAGCAAACAATTATTCAGAGAATCAATACTCAAATACTATGATCAGCCTAATAGTAGGAGGCGTACCCCGCCCGCAGAGACACAGGCATAAATCATGACCTGTCTGATTGCTCCTGAGGAGAGGATTGATAACCACTGCCCTACGTCCTCCTCATCCACACTCCACAATGAATACAATTTTGTATTAATGTTGACATACTTATGGCTGGCTACAGAGTGTGTACACTTATGGTTATGTTGATGTCCAATGTGGATTGCCATTTAGATGAGATGTTGAAGTCAATCCAAATAGTGTTCTGATTGCTATCTATAATCTCATGACTATAAAGGCATGTTCCTCCACTATCTGTGTCACATATTCTGCTAATCAATTTCGGATTATTCCTTCATATCTAGCAACACACTGTGTGTGCATTAGATCTGTATGACATTATCCATGATTATGTTCATCTGTTTAATTGAGCAGATCTAGACAAGTTGTAAGTGCTTTGCACATGACTGGTTTCACTAATTAGATGGAGTGATTTTGGATGATCCTTTTTGTCACCAGATTCAGGTTACAGTGGTGTAGTGACCACATGGGACTTTGGTAGGTGCCATGCATCATGCGTATTATAGACTATGACATTACCCCCTTTGGGCATCCCCTTGTTCACAAGCATAACCTCTTGCCCTTCCGGTATCCACCCACACCACACCACACCCATGATGTTAATGAACAGTCTTGTCCATTCCTGATTGTGCTCTGTGTATGAAATAAAACTTTGTTATAAAGTTAAAACTATGTCAGTGTGTTTGTCAATGGTTGGGGTTTTGTGACATCCATATATATCCCATTTGTGTCGGATAACCATCACCATTTTTTCAAGGCCGTAACTCGTAAGCCATTTGGAGCCCGCAAAAAGACGCCGATTTAATAGCAATATAACTTGCAACCTCACTTACAGGCTACAGGATCAGCCGAAAGCGCAATTGAATGAGGCTCTATGTCTTTACATCAATGAATTTGTCAGACACACAACTCAAAACATACAAACATGTCCTAATATAATAAAAATATATGTCAAATTAACACAAAATGCTTACCACGTTTTTATTTTCAAATTTATTTCTGAAAACGATACAAAGAGAATAATTTAACCCAATATAAATATCAAATAAATACAAACGTGTTGCTTCTCATGAGAGCTATAGTAATTTAAGTGTGATATATTTATACTGTGTAAGTTTTTAGATTCACGATAATCAGGTTTTTTAATTTAAAGAGAATTTTTCTTTTTTATTGTAAGTATAGAAAAAAAAAGGTAAAAAACAATTTGCAGATTTATAGACAAATACATATCAATTTTAAATGACAGTAATCTATACATCATAATATTAATACACTTAACTGTTAAATGGCAGTATGTACCCACTTCTAAAATACAGACAGTAAAACAAGACACATAAACAAAAACAAAGGCAAAAACATTGTTGGTCTGTAAATGACCAGGAAGTTCAAAACTCAGGAAGGAGGAGCAAAAGGGAGAGACAGAGTCTGGACCCACATTTTCAAGAAAACCAGAGTTCAAAAAAGGAGACAATGTTATATTCCTAGTGAATCCCAAACTTTCCATTTAATTCCATAATTTTTTAATATATTGATTCTAGATATTTATTAAATTCACGATTATGTCATAGAATATTAATTTAACCCAAGATGGAATTTGTTTCTGTTTCCATCGTCTAACTAGTTAACCATTTTGATAAGAATATAATCTGCATAATAAAAACCTGTATTTCTGATATGAAAAATGACGTTTTCAACCTTTAATGTGATTTTAGTTTTCAGAAAAGTAGAGATGACATGAACACATTTTCCAATAAACCTGTATATGAGGGCAATTCCACCATATATGCACATGAGTGCCAGCATATCCACACTTTCTCCAACAGTATTGTTCCTTGTTATCTCTTGTTATCTCAAATTTCAGAGGGAACCATATACCATTTGTTCAGGACTTTAAAGAATACTTCTCTATAAGCTGCATTCTTTATATACCTTCCTGTGGACCTACAGGCTTTATACCAGATTTCTTCTGACCAAAAGCTATCTAACTCTTTTACCCACAATTCAATTTTGGGAGTTTTTTTCCTTTTCCAAACTTTGATTTAAAATATTAAGGCACCTAGATTGTTTCTTCACAATATAGTTTTATACTCAGATATCCAAATCCCACTTTATTGAAATATCTAGACATAATGTTCTTTTTAACTCTAACTTGTTTGTATAGATGTATGTATTTATCTTTTAAGATTTTAAATGTCTTTACCAAATAGTTAGGGAGTTTTAATGGTATGCATCAAAATAAATAGTTGATTTTTGAGAGTAAAGCCATTTTTGGTATTGCGATTCTACCCGCAAAGGAAACCTTCTTATCTTTCCATTCTGATAATATAGCTGTATATTTTTAAGAAGTTTATTATAATTATGAGTCACTTTATTTGTATGCCACTTATATTGATACATTTGGAACAATATATTAATCTCTTCCCGCCCTATATTAACTGATAGAACCTCTGATTTTGCAATATTTATCTTATCATTTGAAACTCTGCTATAGAAATCTATTTCTTTCTGCACTGCTTTTAGGGAATCTACTAGATTGGTTATACAAACACCAGTATCATCATCAAATAGAATAGTTTTATGTTCCCAATTGTTTAATTTGAAGCCTTTTATTTCTGCTGGAGATATTATCGATTCAACAAAAGGTCCAATCATCAATGCAAATAGTATCGGCGAGAGGGGGCAACCCTTCTCTCCAAATTCACCTAAGCCAAATCTCTTTAAAATCTGATGCATATAAGACCAATTTAAGCGATTGAACGCTTTCTCCACGTCAAGGGAGAGGAAGACTGCAGGGATCTTCCGAGATTTTGATAAGTAAATAAGATTTAATAATCTCCTGCAGTTCTCCTCCCCTGTCTTTTTGGTATAAAGCCTGTTTGGTCTATTGACACCAAATTTTTAATGACCAGTTTTAATCTTGTGGCCAGAATTTTAGCATAGGTTTTTAGATCTGTATTTAACAGTGATATAAGCCTATAGCTACTACATTCAGTTTCATCCTGATCAGGCCTAGGAATGGTAACAATGCTTGCTGACAGCATTTCTTTAGGGGCAACTCCTGTTTCTTTCATTTCATTAAACAAGTTTCTCAAGGGTCTAATTTGAAAGAGAATTTGAGCTTTGGAAAGTTATAGGCTTTAACTATAATTATTTTTAACAATAGCCAACTTGAACTAACAATTTCAAACAAAGGCCACTGATAAATGGAAGTAAGAGGAGGAGAGGGTAAAGAAAAGCTGAACATAAGAAAACTGAAGAAGTAGAAAACTTAGAAGATGAAAAAAATGAATAAAAAAAGACAAAGATATAAGAGATCCATATTTCACATCCTCCTTTCGGGATCAGTGCGGGACTCCCTTGAACCCCACAAGCAATGGCCCTTTATGGCCTTAAATCATACTGTCATAGACCCTAAAAGCATCAACTCTGTTTTTGGGACCCTAGCCCATGTGGTTACCAACTCAAGGGGCTATTAAATGGACAGTGGTCAGAACATTCCAGGATATGACACTATTATACAAAGTCTCTTTTGATATCACCAACCCATTCACTGCTGTGGTATGACTCTGCTGGGCATAACTGTATAGAAAGCACTTACTCTTAAGGACTGGATAATAGTGACGTATCTAGTAATGTAACATAATGTTTATAATAGTGATTTGATTTAATAGTTGAATCCAAATTTTCATGTGGCTGCCAACTTTGTATTAGGAGTACATGATACTTTCTGAGATCAGAAGTTTGGGCACCGAGAGCCATTTGTTACCCCTACATGAGCAGAACACATTAGATAAACCCCATAATTGTAAATAGGCCATTAACTTGTTAATTACCCCCTGGAATGCTTCAGTCCTGTCAGGGAGAGTCAGTAAGAGGGGAAGGACTATGGGAGGACTATACATTGAGAATACAATTCTAGGGTGCTAACATTCGGAAAGGTATTTAATCTGTGCTTCTAAATCCTGTTTATATTATATTGTATGATAGACACTGATTGTTGCTGATACAGGATACATATGTTTGATACAATATGTTAAGTATTCTTATATATAAGGTTTCCCAGAGAAGTCCTCTGGTCTGAAGAATGGGAGTCCACCCCTCCATCCCCTTTCTAAACTCCCAGGTGGGGTCAAAGTATAGGGTCATAACATTTTATAAGTGACCTAACAGATAACCCCCCAGACCTGGTGTATCCGGAAACAGTGAAAAACCTTATAAACCAATCCTATTGCAAGCAGAGCAATACCAGATAGGTTTGATGAAACAAATGGGAAAGATAGGTGGGACACAATGCTGTCAATCAAATTCAGATGGGATAGATCCAATACGTGATTTGTAATTGGCTAAGAGTGGGTTTCCCCATAAGGGGAAGTGATTAGTAACTGGCTAAGAGTGGGTTGTCCCATAAGGAGGACTAATGTGGATTGGTTGCTGTATGGTTTAAATATGTCTGTGAACAAAATCTTTGATTCTTTGTCTATTACACTAATACAAGATGTGTGTGTGTGATTGTTCCTTCTTGCTTCATGCTCTATCCTAAGAAAGGGTATAGAAGGAAAATAAAGGGTTTTTACTATTTTAGTAAGCCTGTAACCGTTGATATCTTGATCTTCTGAGTGATGACCCTGACTCTCTAGTGGGCATTGAGATAACCTATCTAGTCACAACCCAGAAATTGTATCCTGTAACCGAAGGCAGACTATTTTGGGGTAAAAGAGGACCCATGGAACAATGTAGAGAGAAAACTTAAAGGAAAGAACAAGCTGCATTGTGAATATAATCAGTCTCTATTCCAAACTGCATTGTCCCCTTCATCAGGGACAGAAGCCTTTATAGGATCAGACATGTGCTTCTATAACTAAAGAAAGAAAGAGAGGATCAGACGCAGACTGGTTGCTCCTATGTCATATTAGACAGATGAGAACCTAATTTCAGGAGTATTCACAGCTGTGTAGCAGTAGCAAAAAAGGAAAGCTAATAATGGTACTCACTATCAGTTTTTGGATCAAAATATGTTCGTATACAAAATTAATAAGAATTAGAAACGAGAGATGAGCACCATTTGTTTTGACATGGTGTGTGGAGAGCAGGTTCCCTTTTGTGTGAGTGTGCATAGATGGTGTATGCAGTCTATAGATTTTATGGAGACATGAGCCTATATATAGGTATGTATAAAGGGAGGAGTCTCTAAGGTTATACACAAGTGGATTGACCTCTATGTGTGACTATGTATGAAAGAAATGGTCTCTGTATAACTAACAGAAGAGAGCTTCAGTGAAGCAGTATGTCTATATAGCAAGGTAGTAAGGGATTTCAGAGAGTGTACAAGTGAGCATGTAAGTGACTGCACACTCATAACGTGTACATTTCTATGGAGTAGTGGGCTCAAGAGAGTGTGCGATCATAGTGAGGGATTATGTGACTCCAAGAAGACACTGAGCCTGATTCAATTGCAAGCCTGAATCTTACAAGGATTGAGGCCGTATGTCTTTCGGGCATGCAGAGAGCTCCCGTTCGTCTCCGATTCCAGTCATATTCAATTGAAGGAGCCCTCAAGTTACGAGTCGAAAGCCGACTCCGTAAACCATGCACTCTCGCGCAGCAGTTCAGGCGTATGATCAATTAAGCAAGGCCGTAACTACCTATTTAGAAACAGCCAATAGAAAATTAGGCCGCCATCATTATGTCAGTAAAACATTGAGGTTACATGTCAATCAATTACCGTATATACTAGAGTATAAGCCGAGTTTTTCAGCCCTTTTTTAAGGCTAAAAAGGGCCCCCTCGGCTTATACTCAAGTCACTCCCCCTAGTGTCTCTCTAACCCCCCCCCCGTGTCTCTCTACCCACATGTGTATCGCTAACCCCCCGTATCTCTCTAAGCCCCTTTGTCTCTCTACCCTCCTGTGTCTCTTTCCCTCCCCCCTCCTCACCCTCAACCCCCCTCCTCATCCTCAACCGCCCTCCTCACTTTCTCCCCTCGAAATACATCCCCCTCACTTACTTACTTAGAGGTTGAGGGGGGGTGAGGAGGATGTTGAGGTTGAGGGGGGGTGAGGAGGGGGTTGATGAGGAGGAGGGAGGTTGAGGAGGGGTGTTGAGGTTGAGGGGGGGTGAGGAGGGGGTTGAGGATGGGGGATGAGGATGGGGGTTGAGGAGGGGGTTGATGAGGAGGAGGGGGGTTGAGGTTGAGGGGGGGTGAGGAGGGGATTGATGAGGAGGAGGGAGGTTGAGGAGGGGGGTTGAGGTTGAGGGGGGGTGAGGAGGGGGTTGAGGATGGGGGGTAGAGGGTTGATGTTGAGGACGGGGATTGAGGTTGAGGGGGGTGAGGAGGGGGTTGAGGTTGAGGATGGGGGGTTGAGGGGGGAGGATGAGGATGGGGTTGAGAGGGAGGATGAGGATGGGGGTTGAGGAGTGAGGTTAAGGGGGGTTGAGGAGGGAGGATGAGGAGGGGGTTGAGGATGAGGAGGGAGGTTGAGGATGAGGAGGGAGGTTGAGGATGAGGAGGGGGTTGAGGATGAGGAGGGAGGTTGAGGATGAGGAGGGAGGTTGAGGATGAGGAGGGAGGTTGAGGTTATGGAGGGGGGTTGAGGTTGAGGAGGGGGTTGAGGATGAGGGGGTAGAGGATGAGGAGGGAGGTTGAGGATGAGGAGGGAGGTTGAGGATTAGGAGGGAGGTTGAGGATTAGGAGGGAGGTTGAGGATGAGGAGGGAGGTTGAGGATGAGGAGTGGGGTTGAGGAGGGAGGTTGAGAATGAGGAGGGGGTTGAGGAGGGTGATAAGGGAGGGGGGAAGAGACACAGGGAAGGGAGAGGGGAGAAGAGACACGGGAGAGAGAGGGGGGACACAGTGGGCAGCACATTTCCCACCCTCTGCTTATACTCGAGTAACTCATTTTACCCAGTATTTTGTGGTAAAATAGGTGCCTCGGCTTATACTCGGGTCGGCTTATACTCGAGTATATACGGTAGGTTCAGGAGGTCTGATATGCAAGGTCTGATATGCAATCATACTAGCAAACCCTCAAAATATGAAATTATCAAAATGATATCCAATATTGTTCTAGTCCATATGGTTAGCCTGATATGTATTAACTCATTGATTCCATAGATCGATATAACCCCCAAATAAAACATAAATATACATTTATTTTACAGCTGATTTGCAAACTTGAGACTGTTGTGCAATTATTCTAATGCATTTCATCACTTTCCCCATCATTTACAGTGCAGTATTGATTTTTTATTTGTATTTGCAGTGCTGAGGACAGGGGTTAAACCCCCTTGCGGGTCCTCTCTAGTACTTATAGGATTTTCTTCTACATTTGCCGTTTACATGTGTAAGAAATCATTTGCGGGCTTGAGGAATTGGAGCAATTGAAGATCAATTTATGATTTTAGCGATTGAAACTATTGCGGAAGTGAAAGATCAAAGGTTTTGGGAGGCTGTAAGTTCCAGGTTTAACCATCGCAAAGTTTTCAAGCCTGTAACCTGTAAACCCGTTCGGAGCCCACAAAAATATATATATAGTAAATATTGCAATGTATAGCAAATGTATAGCAAATTATGGCCTCTTACGAGTGCTCAATTGACTTGGGCTCACTGTGTTTAAATGATGGGTAAATAAGTGTTGTGTGTATATAATAACTATGTGTGAATACTCAGGCAGTGTGTGATATGATGCTGTTTAGTGGTAATATTTTTAACACTTTGGTATAGTACTTATTGCTTGTGATGAGAGGGACAATAATTACATGACATGATATCTGCATTTATCTTGATGTCTTTATTCATGAATTTAAATAATTCTGTATTTACTTACCCATCAGATTCCTGTTCTCTATTATAATAGCTTACTGAAAAGTAAATTAGATACAATTACAAATAAGCTACAATAACAGACTCCCACCCACATGCAAACTAAAATACTTAAGGTCCCTTTTGCTCCATGTGACCTACCAAAAATCTCATTAAACGTTAGTGACGTTTTTAAAGGACCTCACACTGAAAATATATGTAAGCATGTTTCCGTACAGTCTGGCACAAAACTTCTGCAGAACTTAGAAAACTGAGATAAAATTGGCTCCATACTCTGCCACGATTTATAAACAATGTGAGGAAATCTTTTCTAAAGACATTGGGTAACCCAGCTATTTTCAGTGCAAGGTTTCTCATAAAAGAGCTGCATTTTAATCACATATATTGTTGTTGGTTTGGGTGTTGGTCAAGTTTGCAATGTTGGTCACGCAATGTTAAATAATTTCATTCCTCGCGAAGCTGCAATGAGAGCCTTGCGATGAGCGCAGCAGGTTCTCATCACAAGGCCCGTGGGACTTAGTCTGCAATGAGCAGCATCGCGAGGCCAGGAGGACTTTAAAACAGCCTAGACATGAGCACAGAAGGCGCTCATGTCGATGGCTGCGATCACCCCCGAAAACCGGAGCACTTTGCTGCTGATCGCGAGTCACTCAGTTAACTCATTTAACGTCCGAAACAGTTTTAACTCAACAGACTGCCAAAATAAACGACAAATAATTAAAAATAAATAATGACACACTCATACACAGCACAGGAAGAGAGCCTGGAATCCTGTGAGGTTGCAAGTTAATTTGAGACATATTTGATGTTTTTTGGCGAACGAAAATCAGCGAAGTGACCGAAAAAACAAAAACGGATGAAAACAAGGTTGAAGGCAGTAAAAACAACTCCGAAGCCAGTAACACATAGTGCAAGACAGTAAACACCATCACGAAGCCAGTAATACTTTGCCAAACAACGCAAGCATCGGCACTCATCATTGAAGGTGATCATTGAGAACCACAAAAGTTGTGTGTTGCCAAGCCTGCAGTGAGCGGAAAAGCTGCAAGGTCCTTAAAGAAGACAGGGACAGAGCCTCGCAATGAGCGCCAAAGGCGATCATTGTGAGCCATGCGATCATCTCCGAAGGTGCTCATACTGTGTGGCAAACAGCATTGACAGCTTTTAAATGGTAATGCTGTCATTTTTTATGGGAAAGTAGCTAGTACCAATACATTTATATGCTATAGTTTTCTAAGCAGAGTTCATAAATGACAGTATGATGTTATGATGATTATATGCTATAGTTTTCTAAGCAGAGTTCATAAATGACAGTATGATGTTATGATGACATATTTAGTAGTTTACTGTTACTATTTGATACAAGGACATATCCCACACCTCTCACACACTTACTGTTATGCTGTCTGCGTGACTGAACAATCTAAAAAAGAACAACAATTAATTAAGTAGCAAAATGTATATTTTATGGTTCTCAACATATTTAGATTAATTATCATTACAGATCAGACTATCTATCCAATGTCCATGAAGTCCAAAGCCTAGCTAATATGAGTGGCTGCTCAAGTAATTTCCGATACCTCAGGGACAGATTAGTTTGGTCTCATGAATATAACTGCTTGTTTAGGGACACATTTTATAAAACAGTTTATTCATTGATTTATCCAAACAACATAATATTAAAACAAATTAAAATAATATTACAACTTTTAAAAGCCCTCTTTTATTTCTGGATTAGGCTATAGATCAGATATTATGAATCCCAACTAGATTCTTCCTTAATTTCTCAGTGCCAGAGTTTTGCACTCTCAGTCTGGTCTGATCTTTTTTAACAATTATTTACATAGGGAACATAGAAACTGCATATGGTATAAGATAAACAGGTGCCACAGAGAGAGTCAAATCAGCCTTGGTGGTACGTTATGTGCCCTCCAGTCTTAGGAGGATCCCAATTGAGGGTATAGGGCACTGATAAGGCTCTTGTCTGAATGAAAGCTACAGAAATAAACATTGAAATTAGCTTTACTGCATAAATGTTGAGATGTAACGATTTTGTTAAATAAAACACGTGAGACTGTTACATTGTGGATGGACAAGACATATTACTTGAGAAATACACAACACACAATTTTTGGAATATGTTTATTAAACAGAATTATTGATTGAATAAGGATATTCAAAATCCCAACATTACCTACTTTCAATCCAGTGAAAATGCTTCTCAAGCTATTATTTAAAGAAAAGGCTTATAGACAGTGCCCATTTAAATATAAAGCCAAAATTGCCTGTCCCCCCCCAGCACACCCTTCCTTCTCCTTCGTCTTCCTTCCCCCATTATCATCCTCCTCCCCCCTGATCATCTTCCCCCTCCCCCCGATCATCCTCCTCCTTCCCCCGAACCTCCTCCTCACTTCCCCCTCTCCAGTTCTTATGCCCCCTCTCTCCTTACTTGTTACTGTGATCAGATGAGCTCCCTGCTCATCTCTCCTCACGCAGCATGTCTTAGGCAGTGAAGAGACCGGAATATGCTAATGACGTGACTCTCTTGTGACGTCACGTCATTAGTATATTCCGGTCACTTCACTGCCACAAGACATGCTGCGTGGGGAGAGATGAATATTTGGAATATGTTTATTATACAGAATTATTGATTGAATAAGGATATTGAAATTCTAACATTACCTACTTTCATTCCAGTGAAAATGCGTCTCAAGCTATTATTTAAAGAAAAGGCTTGTAGAAAGTTCCAATTTAAATATAAAGTGTTTACTTCTTTGATATTATATGTGAAATAACCAAACATGGGAAACTTTGAGACTTATTGATAAGTCTTTATTTTATATATAAGATATTAAGAGCTTGATACAAATGCAAGCCCGCATTTCGCAAGATACAGGCCGTATGTCTGCGAGCGTGCTGCTGGCTCGCAGTCTGATACATTTCCAGTGCTATTGAAAAGAAACAAGCCCGCAAATTATGGGCCGAAAGCCGAAACAGTAAACCATGCACTTGTCTATAGCAGTTCAGGGAGGGAATATGATCAATTAAGCAAGACCATAACCTCCCATTTCAAAAATGCCAATAGAAAATGATATTGTCATTATAAGGTTAGTAAAACATGGATGTTACATGTCATTCAATTAGCGTTTAGGGGTCCGATATGTGATCGGACTCGAAAAACCGCAAAATATAAAATAATAAAAGTGAATGCTGACACTGTTCTAGTCCATGTGGGTGGCCATATGTGGGTGGTCATATGTATTAACTTATTGATTCCTGTGATCGATATAACCCTGATATGACATATCGCAGTATTGATTTTTTTATTTGCATTTACAGTGCTGCAGACAGGGATTAAACTCCCTTGCGGGTCCTCTCTAGCTCTCGTAGAATTCTCTCCTACATTTGCCATTTACGGGTGTGAAAACAATTGCGGGCTTGGGGAAGGAGGCTGTAAGTTCCGGGTTTAACAACTGCAAGGATTTCAAGGCCATAATCCGTAACCCATTCGGAGCCCACAAAAAAAACGCCAATTGAATAGCAAAATAACTTACAGCCTCACAGGCTCCAGTAATTGCTCAATTGAATCGGGCTCTATTTCTCTAACAATATTTCCTAATAGGCATAATAGAGTATCAGTGAATGTCACCTGTTTATCTGATATATATGCAGCTTCTGTGTTCCCTATGTAAATAATTCTTAAAGAAGTTCAGACCAGAATGAGAGTGCAAAAATCCAGCACTGAGAAATTAAGGAAGAATCCAGTTGGGATTAATAATATCTGATCTATAGCCTAATCTAGAAATAAAAAAATGGCTTTTTAAATTCTATTGGATTTTTTATTATTTTAATTTGTTTTAATATCACCGTTGTTTGGATGAATCAATGAATAAACTGTTTAGTAATTGTAGTCACTAAACAAGCAATTGTTTATGTATATTTAGTGTTAAACACTTTAGGGAATATTATTCCTGAAACAATTCTCTATTCATGTACGTAATGGAGAATTATGGAGAAGTTATAAATTCATTTAGAAGTTACTGAAGGTTAAAATATAGACAAGAACCATACCCTTTCGACTAACCAATCTGTTGTCTGCAAGAAAGAAGAGATATAAAATATCTATTATAGCAAACACAGCAGATACCAGTACAAATACACTATGCTATATCTATACAGCAATGAATGTGTTTGACACACAGCTCTACACAGACACACACCTCCTACATTAAAAATAACTATAAGTACATAGGTCAAATGAACATAAAATACTTACTTTGTTTGCGCTATCACTGTTGTTATTTCTAAAAATAATACAAAAAGAATAATAGTAATGATACTTACAATTGTTTAAGTGTGACATATTATAGGGAATAATTGCATAATGAGACATTATCAGGTTTTACCATGATACAGGCCAATTTTGGGAAATTTTGGTTGATAGCTATATATTTAATCTATAATGAATTTATTAACTGCCTACGATATCCAACTTGAAACACAAAATATCAAATACAAGCAACCGATAAATGTAGCTAAAAAAAAGCTGAACATCAGAAGAGTACAGAAGAATAAAATGTAGAAAGAGAAAAAAAATAAAAAAGACAAAGATATACATTTTCCACAATTAGAGATCCATATGTCACAGTTGGGTCGAGGGTTGGACTTCCCTAAACTCCAAAAGTGAGTGCCCTTTATAGAGCCAAAAGTGAGTGCCCTTTATAGCCCTATAGCACACTGTTATAGCCAATGAAATCATTAACTCTGTTTTTGGGACCCTAGCCCATGTGTTTACCAGCACTCAAGGGGCTATTACAATGGACAGTGGTCAGAACATACCAGGATATGAGACTGCTATGCCAAGTCTCTTTTGATAGTACCAACCTATTCAATGCAGTGATATGACCCTGCTGGGAAAAACTGTATAGAAAGCAATTACTTTTAAGGACTGGACAATAGTGACTTAACTAGTAATGTAACATAATGTTTATGATAGTGACTTGATTTAGTAATGGTTATTTGTGTCTTACAGGCCCTGGGGTCATTGTGTAATATTTGAGATATTTCTTTGTGTTCAGAATGTTTTCTGTGATAATGATTCATTTCAAATTACCAGTTGGATTGGCATCCAAATGGCTGCCATCTTTGTATTAGGAGGACATGACACTTTCTATTTGGAATTTCTCATAGCCAATCGTTTCATGGAGTCATTTGTTACCCCTACATCAGCAGAACACATTAGATAAACCCCAGCATTGCAAATAGGACATTAGCTTGTTAATTACCCCCTGGAATGGTTTAGTCCTGTCAGGGAGAGTCAGTAATGGGGGAGGACTATGGGTTATACATTGAGAAGAAAATTTTAGGTATTTAATCTGTGTTTCTCAATAATACTGTTTATATTAAATTGTATGATAGTCACTGATTGTTGCGGATACAGGATACATATGGTTTACACAATATGTTAGGTATTCTTATATATTAGGCTTCCCAGATAAGCCCTCTGGTCTTAAGAATGGGATTTCACCCCCTTATAAACTCCCATGTGGGATCAAAATATAGGATCATAAAGTTTTATAAGTGACCTAACAGATAATCCCCCAAGCCTGGTGTACTTGGAAACAGTGAGAAACCTTAAGTCCTATCCTTTTGAAAGCAGAGCAATACCAGATGCATTTGGCTAAAGAAAGGGGAATGATAGGTGGGGCACAAGCCTGTTAATTCAAATCAGGTGAGATAGATCAAATAAGTGATTAGTAATTGGCTAAGAGTAGGTTGCTCCATAAGGGGGCGTGATTAGTATTTGGCTAAGGAGGACTAATGTGGATTGATTGCTGTATGGTTTAAATATGACTATGAACAAAAATGTTGATTCTTCATGTATTACAATAATACAAGGTGTGTGTTCCTTCTTGCATCATGCTCTATTCTTAGAAAAGGTGTAAAAGGAAAATAATAGATTTTTATTATTTTAATAGGCCTTAGTAATCCTTGTTATCTTGTTTTACTGAGTGATGGTCCTGACTTCGCTCTGCTGGACACTGAGATAACTATGTCGTCACAACCCAGAGATGGGTTATTGAAGCTGAAGGCAGTGAGGACCCCTCACCCTAAAGGTCATGACACCATTCATGTCAAAAGGTAGAAAGAAGCTTAAAGGAAAGAAGAGTCTTCATTGAGAAGATACTCAGTTTCTATTCCAAACTGCATTGTCCCCTTCATCAGGGACAGAAGCCTTTCTAGGGTCACACTTGTTTTTTCTATAACCAAAGAAAGAGAGTCTCAGATGCAGACTGGTTGCTCCTATGTCATATTAGACAGACGAGAACAAAATATAAGCAAAGAGAAAATTAATAAGAATTAGAAACTTTAGATGATCTTTGTTTTGACATGGTGTATGGAAAGGAAGTTCCCCTTTGTGTGAGTGTGCATAGATGGTGTATACAGTCTATAGATTTGTAGAGAGGGTGGAGCCTATATAAAGGTATGTACAAAGGGAGGAGTCTCTACCGTTATACAGAAGTGGATTTCAGGGAATGTACAAGTGAGCGAGTAAGTGATTGCAGACTCATAACATGTACATTTCTATGGAGTAGTGGGCTCAAGAGAGTGTGTGATCATAGTGTGGATTATGTGACTCCAAGGAGGCACTGTCTTTATACGATGGAGGAATAAGGGCTGTGTGTATATAATTATTATGTGTGATTACTCAGGCAGTGTGGGATATGATGCATTTTAGTGGTAATATTTTTAACACTTTGGTATTATATGTATTGCTATGTGATGGGAGGACATGACATGATATCTGCATTTAACTTGATGTGTCATTCACAAATTTAAATAATTCTGTATTTACTTACCCAGTAGATTTCTCTTTTTCATTAGACTGGTTTGCTAAAGAATAGATTAGATAGTATTACAGATAAGACACAATATCAGCCTCCCACACACATGTAAACTAAAATACTTAAGGTCCCTTCTGCTCCTACATGTGACCTACCAATAATCAAATTAAACATCACTGTCTTTTGTAAGGTACCTTACACTGGAAATATATGAAAGCATGTTTCCCTACACTCTGCCACAAAACCTCTGCAGCACTTAGAAAACTGAGATGAAATTGGCTCCATACTCTGCCAACATTTATAAACAATATTAGTAATTCTAGCCTAGAGACACTGGGTAACCCAGCTATTTTCAGTGCAAGGTTTGTCACAAAATCGCTGCTTTTTAATACCAATATTTTGATAAGCAATAGTTTTCTAAGCTGAGTTCATAAATGACAGTATGTTATTATGACATATTTAGTATTTTACTGTCACTTTTGGATGTAACAAAGACATATCCCACACCTCTCACACACTTACTCTTTTGATTTTCGGTTAATTGGTGCATCTAAAAAAGAACAACAATTAATTATTTAGCAAAATTTATATTTTCTGGTTCTTAACATATTCAGATGAATTCTCATGAAAGCTCAGACTATCTGAGCTAGGTATATGGAAGTTTCCCTGTGTGTAACTTTCTCTGATCTAATACATCCTGCTTATATCAGAAACACACATTACATTGATTCATTCTATACACATACAGATTAATTTACCATAATTGGTTTTCACCCCCACCCAGATGTATCTACATAGGCAGCTTGTTCCTACCAATAGAAGCTCTGCATCTGGGTACATTTTTTTTTACTTTAACTTTTAAACCAACAGCAGTACAATGCAGAAATCCACATAGAAATGTCTTAGCTACTTCTTGTTCCTTGTTCTTGTTCCTTGTGAAGGTTAAGACAGATGACACATCCCATGATGCTTTGTTGCACAAACTAACTTTTTAGACCTTGAAACAATGTTATAGCTGCCTTTGATTGTCCAAATCACTTTATTAATTGTATGCTAATTTAGCTGAGACTTTTAAGGGGCATTCCTTCTCAAAATCAAGTCTCAGAAAACTGAAGACATGTGTAAAAATCAGGGTAAGTTTATTAATGTTTCTTTGGGGATTTTGTATGTAAAAATGTTTTTATTCACTACTGTTTCTACTCTATCTGATGCTTTCATAATGCATTCAACTTAAATATGCCTTTAACATCTAAACTGTTTAAAAGAAGAAAGATTATGAAACACATAATTGTTACTAAGAATATATTTATGAATTTATATCTAGTCCAATAACTATTCACTGGAGCACTTTGATACAATTTATTATAACTAGTGCAATAAGTATTAACTGGTGAACTCTGTTACAACTTTACTAATGAAATTTACGAATTACTGGGAAATTAGAATTTGGGATTTTAAAACCTTTACCACAGAGTAAGAGAGACAAGTCAGATTTGGGATATATGATCACTACTTACCACAATTTCACTTTTGTCTATGTTTTTTCTGAAAATAATATAAATAGAATATTTTATACTCCATCTAAATCTCATTAAAAGGCAAACAGTTTGCTTCCTGTGAGAGTTACAATTATTTAAGTGTGATATATTTATACTACAGTGGTATGGGCAAAACTGTATTGAAAGCCTTACTCTTAAGGACTGGATAATAGTGACTTATCTAGTAATGTAACATAATGATTATAATAGTGATCTATTTATATTAGGAGGACAGGACACTTTCTATTTGGTATTTCTCATGGCCAATCATTTCATGGAGTCATTTGTTACCCCATACATGGGCAGAACACATTAGATAAACCTCAGCATTACAAATAATACATTCACTTGTTAACTACCCCCTGTAATGTTTTAGTCCTATCAGGGAGAGTCAGTAAGGAGGGGAGGACTATGGGTTATACATTGAGAAGAAAATTCTAGTGTGATAACATTGGGAAAGGTATTTCATCTGTGTTTCTCAAAAATACTGTTTATATTAAATTGTATGATAGTCACTGATTGTTGCGGATACAGGATACATATGGTTTACACAATATGTTAGGTATTCTTATATATTAGGCTTCCCAGAGAAGCCCTCTGGTCTTAAGAATGGGATTTCACCCCCTTATAAACTCCCACGTGGGATCAAAATATAGGATCATAAAGTTTTATAAGTGACCTAACAGATAATCCCCCAAGCCTGGTGTATTTGAAAACAGTGAGAAACCTTAAGTCCTATCCTTTTGAAAGCAGAGCAATACCAGATGCATTTGGCTAAAGAAAGTGGAATGATAGGTGGGGCACAAGCCTGTTAATTCAAATCAGGTGAGATAGATCAAATAAGTGATTAGTAATTGGCTAAGAGTAGGTTGCCCCATAAGGGGGCGTGATTAGTATTTGGCTAAGGAGGACTAATGTGGATTGATTGCTGTATGGTTTAAATATGACTATGAACAAAAATGTTGATTCTTCATGTATTACAATAATACAAGGTGTGTGTTCCTTCTTGCATCATGCTCTATTCTTAGAAAAGGTGTAAAAGGAAAATAATAGATTTTTATTATTTTAATAGGCCTTAGTAATCCTTGTTATCTTGATTTCCTGAGTGATGGTCCTGACTTCGCTCTGCTGGACACTGAGATAACTATGTCGTCACAACCCAGAGATGGGTTCTTGAAGCTGAAGGCAGTGAGGACCCCTCACCCTAAAGTTCATGACACCATACATGTCAAAAGGTAGAAAGAAGCTTAAAGGAAAGAAGAGTCTTCATTGAGAAGATACTCAGTTTCTATTCCAAACTGCATTGTCCCCTTCATCAGGGACAGAAGCCTTTCTAGGGTCACACTTGTTTTTTCTATAACCAAAGAGAGTCTCAGATGCAGACTGGTTGCTCCTATGTCATATTAGACAGACGAGAACAAAATATAAGCAAAGAGAAAATTAATAAGAATTAGAAACTTTAGATGATCTTTGTTTTGACATGGTGTATGGAAAGGAAGTTCCCCTTTGTGTGAGTGTGCATAGATGGTGTATACAGTCTATAGATTTGTAGAGAGGGGGGAGCCTATATAAAGGTATGTACAAAGGGAGGAGTCTCTACCGTTATAAATAAGTGGATTTCAGGGAATGTACAAGTGAGCGAGTAAGTGATTGCAGACTCATAACATGTACATTTCTATGGAGTAGTGGGCTCAAGAGAGTGTGTGATCATAGTGTGGATTATGTGACTCCAAGGAGGCACTGTCTTTATACGATGGAGGAATAAGGGCTGTGTGTATATAATTATTATGTGTGATTACTCAGGCAGTGTGGGATATGATGCATTTTAGTGGTAATATTTTTAACACTTTGGTATTATATGTATTGCTATGTGATGGGAGGACATGACATGATATCTGCATTTAACTTGATGTGTCATTCACAAATTTAAATAATTCTGTATTTACTTACCCAGTAGATTTCTCTTTTTCATTAGACTGGTTTGCTAAAGAATAGATTAGATAGTATTACAGATAAGACACAATATCAGCATCCCACACACATGTAAACTAAAATACTTAAGGTCCCTTCTGCTCCTACATGTGACCTACCAATAATCAAATTAAACATCACTGTCTTTTGTAAGGTACCTTACACTGGAAATATATGAAAGCATGTTTCCCTACACTCTGCCACAAAACCTCTGCAGCACTTAGAAAACTGAGATGAAATTGGCTCCATACTCTGCCAATATTTATAAACAATATTAGGAATTCTAGCCTAGAGACACTGGGTAACCCAGCTATTTTCAGTGCAAGGTTTGTCACAAAATCGCTGCTTTTTAATACCAATATATTGATAAGCAATAGTTTTCTAAGCTGAGTTCATAAATGACAGTATGTTATTATGACATATTTAGTATTTTACTGTCACTTTTGGATGTAACAAAGACATATCCCACACCTCTGACACACTTACTCTTTTGATTTTCGGTTAATTGGTGCATCTAAAAAAGAACAACAATTAATTATTTAGCAAAATTTATATTTTCTGGTTCTTAACATATTCAGATGAATTCTCATGAAAGCTCAGACTATCTGAGCTAGGTATATGGAAGTTTCCCTGTGTGTAACTTTCTCTGATCTAATACATCCTGCTTATATCAGAAACACACATTACATTGATTCATTCTATACACATACAGATTAATTTACCATAATTGGTTTTCACCCCCACCCAGATGTATCTACATAGGCAGCTTGTTCCTACCAATAGAAGCTCTGCATCTGGGTACATTTTTTTTAACTTTAACTTTTAAACCAACAGCAGTACAATGCAGAAATCCACATAGAAATGTCTTAGCTACTTCTTGTTCCTTGTTCTTGTTCCTTGTGAAGGTTAAGACAGACGACACATCCCATGATGCTTTGTTGCACAAACTAACTTTTTAGACCTTGAAACAATGTTAGAGCTGCCTTTGATTGTCCAAATCACTTTATTAATTGTATGCTAATTTAGCTGAGACTTTTAAGGGGCATTCCTTCTCAAAATCAAGTCTCAGAAAACTGAAGACATGTGTAAAAATCAGGGTAAGTTTATTAATGTTTCTTTGGGGATTTTGTATGTAAAAATGTTTTTATTTACTACTGTTTCTACTCTATCTGATGCTTTCATAATGCATTCAACTTAAATATGCCTTTAACATCTAAACTGTTTAAAAGAAGAAAGATTATGAAACACATAATTGTTACTAAGAATATATTTATGAATTTATAACTAGTCCAATAACTATTCACTGGAGCACTTTGATACAATTTATTATAACTAGTGCAATAAGTATTAACTGGTGAACTCTGCTACAACTTTACTAATGAAATTTACGAATTACTGGGAAATTAGGATTTTGGATTTTAAAACCTTTACCACAGAGTAAGAGAGACAAGTCAGATTTGGGATATATGATCACTACTTACCACAATTTCATGTTTGTCTATGTTTTTTCTGAAAATAATATAAATAGAATATTTTATACTCCATCTAAATCTCATTAAAAGACAAACAGTTTGCTTCCTGTGAGAGTTACAATTATTTAAGTGTGATATATTTATACTACAGTGGTATGGGCAAAACGGTATTGAAAGCCTTACTCTTAAGGACTGGATAATAGTGACTTATCTAGTAATGTAACATAATGATTATAATAGTGATCTATTTATCTAAGGAGGACTGGACACTTTCTATTTGGTATTTCTCATGGCCAATCATTTCATGGAGTCATTTGTTACCCCATACATGGGCAGAACACATTAGATAAACCTCAGCATTACAAATAATACATTCACTTGTTAACTACCCCCTGTAATGTTTTAGTCCTATCAGGGAGAGTCAGTAAGGAGGGGAGGACTATGGGTTATACATTGAGAAGAAAATACTAGTGTGCTAACATTGGGAAAGGTATTTCATCTGTGTTTCTCAAAAATACTGTTTATATTAAATTGTATGATAGTCACTGATTGTTGCGGATACAGGATACATATGGTTTACACAATATGTTAGGTATTCTTATATATTAGGCTTCCCAGAGAAGCCCTTTGGTCTTAAGAATGGGATTTCAGCCCCTTATAAACTCCCACGTGGGATCAAAATATAGGATCATAAAGTTTTATAAGTGACCTAACAGATAATCCCCTAAGCCTGGTGTATTTGGAAACAGTGAGAAACCTTAAGTCCTATCCTTTTGAAAGCAGAGCAATACCAGATGCATTTGGCTAAAGAAAGGGGAATGATAGGTGGGGCACAAGCCTGTTAATTCAAATCAGGTGAGATAGATCAAATAAGTGATTAGTAATTGGCTAAGAGTAGGTTGCCCCATAAGGGGGCGTGATTAGTATTTGGCTAAGGAGGACTAATGTGGATTGATTACTGTATGGTTTAAATATGACTATGAACAAAAATGTTGATTCTTCATGTATTACAATAATACAAGGTGTGTGTTCCTTCTTGCATCATGCTCTATTCTTAGAAAAGGTGTAAAAGGAAAATAATAGTATTTTATTATTTTAATAGGCCTTAGTAATCCTTGTTATCTTGATTTCCTGAGTGATGGTCCTGACTTCGCTCTGCTGGACACTGAGATAAATATGTCGTCACAACCCAGAGATGGGTTATTGAAGCTGAAGGCAGTGAGGACCCCTCACCCTAAAGTTCATGACACCATTCATGTCAAAAGGTAGAAAGAAGCTTAAAGGAAAGAAGAGTCTTCATTGAGAAGATACTCAGTTTCTATTCCAAACTGCATTGTCCCCTTCATCAGGGACAGAAGCCTTTCTAGGGTCACACTTGTTTTTTCTATAACCAAAGAAAGAGAGTCTCAGATTCAGACTGGTTGCTCCTATGTCATATTAGACAGACGAGAACAAAATATAAGCAAAGAGAAAATTAATAAGAATTAGAAACTTTAGATGATCTTTGTTTTGACATGGTGTATGGACAGGAAGTTCCCCTTTGTGTGAGTTTGCATAGATGGTGTATACAGTCTATAGATTTGTAGAGAGGGTGGAGCCTATATAAAGGTATATACAAAGGGAGGAGTCTCTACCGTTATACAGAAGTGGATTTCAGGGAATGTACAAGTGCAATCACTTACTCGCTCAGACTCATAACATGTACATTTCTATGGAGTAGTGGGCTCTAGAGAGTGTGTGAACATAGTGAGTGATTATGTGACTCCAAGGAGGCACTGTCTTTATACGATGGAGGAATAAGGGCTGTGTGTATATAATTATTATGTGTGATTACTCAGGCAGTGTGGGATATGATGCATTTTAGTGGTAATATTTTTAACACTTTGGTATTATATGTATTGCTATGTGATGGGAGGACATGACATGATATCTGCATTTAACTTGATGTGTCATTCACAAATTTAAATAATTCTGTATTTACTTACCCAGTAGATTTCTCTTTTTCATTAGACTGGTTTGCTAAAGAATAGATTAGATAGTATTACAGATAAGACACAATATCAGCCTCCCACACACATGCAAACTAAAATACTTAAGGTCCCTTTTGCTCCTACATGTGACCTACCAATAATCAATTTAAACATCACTGTCTTTTGTAAGGTACCTTACACTGGAAATATATGAAAACATGTTTCCCTACACTCCGCCACAAAACCTCTGCAGCACTTAGATAACTGAGATGAAATTGGCTCCATACTATGCCAACATTTATAAACAATATTAGTAATTCTAGCCTAGAGACACTGGGTAACCCAGCTATTTTCAGTGCAAGGTTTGTCACAAAATCGCTGCTTTTTAATACCAATATATTGATAAGCAATAGTTTTCTAAGCTGAGTTCATAAATGACAGTATGTTATTATGACATATTTAGTATTTTACTGTCACTTTTGGATGTAACAAAGACATATCCCACACCTCTCACACACTTACTCTTTTGATTTTCGATTAATTGGTGCATCTAAAAAAGAACAACAATTAATTATTTCGCAAAATTTATATTTTCTGGTTCTTAACATATTCAGATTAATTCTCATGAAAGCTCAGACTTTCTGAGCTAGGTATATGGAAGTTTCCCTGTGTGTAACTTTCTCTGATCTAATACATCCTGCTTATATCAGAAACACACATTACATTGATTCATTCTATACACATACAGATTAATTTACCATAATTGGTTTTCACCCCCACCCAGATGTATCTACATAGGCAGCTTGTTCCTACCAATAGAAGCTCTGCATCTGGGTACATTTTTTTTTAACTTTAACTTTTAAACCAACAGCAGTACAATGCAGAAATCCACATAGAAATGTCTTAGCTACTTCTTGTTCCTTGTTCTTGTTCCTTGTGAAGGTTAAGACAGACGACACATCCCATGATGCTTTGTTGCACAAACTAACTTTTTAGACCTTGAAACAATGTTAGAGCTGCCTTTGATTGTCCAAATGACATTATTAATTGTATGCTAATTTAGCTGAGACTTTTAAGGGGCATTCCTTCTCAAAATCAAGTCTCAGAAAACTGAAGACATGTGTAAAAATCAGGGTAAGTTTATTAATGTTTCTTTGGGGATTTTGTATGTAAAAATGTTTTTATTTACTACTGTTTCTACTCTATCTGATGCTTTCATAATGCATTCAACTTAAATATGCCTTTAACATCTAAACTGTTTAAAAGAAGAGTGATTATGAAACACATAATTGTTACTAAGAATATATTTATGAATTTATAACTAGTCCAATAACTATTCACTGGAGCACTTTGATACAATTTATTATAACTAGTGCAATAAGTATTAACTGGTGAACTCTGTTACAACTTTACTAATGAAATTTACGAATTACTGGAAAAATTAGGATTTTGGATTTTAAAAACTTTACCACAGAGTAAGAGAGACAAGTCAGATTCGGGATTTATGATCACTACTTACCACAATTTCACTTTTGTCTATGTTTTTTCTGAAAATAATATAAATAGAATATTTTATACTCCATCTAAATCTCATTAAAAGGCAAACAGTTTGCTTCCTGTGAGAGTTACAATTATTTAAGTGTGATATATTTATACTACAGTGGTATGGGCAAAACTGTATTGAAAGCCTTACTCTTAAGGACTGGATAATAGTGACTTATCTAGTAATGTAACATAATGATTATAATAGTGATCTATTTATCTAAGGAGGACTGGACACTTTCTATTTGGTATTTCTCATGGCCAATCATTTCATGGAGTCATTTGTTACCCGATACATGGGCAGAACACATTAGATAAACCTCAGCATTACAAATAATACATTCACTTGTTAACTACCCCCTGTAATGTTTTAGTCCTATCAGGGAGAGTCAGTAAGGAGGGGAGGACTATGGGTTATACATTGAGAAGAAAATTCTAGTGTGCTAACATTGGGAAAGGTATTTCATCTGTGTTTCTCAAAAATACTGTTTATATTAAATTGTATGATAGTCACTGATTGTTGCGGATACAGGATACATATGGTTTACACAATATGTTAGGTATTCTTATATATTAGGCTTCCCAGAGAAGCCCTCTGGTCTTAAGAATGGGATTTCACCCCCTTATAAACTCCCACGTGGGATCAAAATATAGGATCATAAAGTTTTATAAGTGACCTAACAGATAATCCCCCAAGCCTGGTGTATTTGGAAACAGTGAGAAACCTTAAGTCCTATCCTTTTGAAAGCAGAGCAATACCAGATGCATTTGGCTAAAGAAAGGGGAATGATAGGTGGGGCACAAGCCTGTTAATTTAAATCAGCTGAGATAGATCAAATAAGTGATTAGTAATTGGCTAAGAGTAGGTTGCCCCATAAGGGGGCGTGATTAGTATTTGGCTAAGGAGGACTAATGTGGATTGATTGCTGTATGGTTTAAATATGACTATGAACAAAAATGTTGATTCTTCATGTATTACAATAATACAAGGTGTGTGTTCCTTCTCACATCATGCTCTATTCTTAGAAAAGGTGTAAAAGGAAAATAATAGATTTTTATTATTTTAATAGGCCTTAGTAATCCTTGTTATCTTGATTTCCTGAGTGATGGTCCTGACTTCGCTCTGCTGGACACTGAGATAACTATGTCGTCACAACCCAGAGATGGGTTCTTGAAGCGTAAGGCAGTGAGGACCCCTCACCCTAAAGGTCATGACGCCATACATGTCAAAAGGTAGAAAGAAGCTTAAAGGAAAGAAGAGTCTTCATTGAGAAGATACTCAGTTTCTATTCCAAACTGCATTGTCCCCTTCATCAGGGACAGAAGCCTTTCTAGGGTCACACTTGTTTTTTCTATAACCAAAGAAAGAGAGTCTCAGATGCAGACTGGTTGCTCCTATGTCATATTAGACAGACGAGAACAAAATATAAGCAAAGAGAAAATTAATAAGAATTAGAAACTTTAGATGATCTTTGTTTTGACATGGTGTATGGAAAGGAAGTTCCCCTTTGTGTGAGTGTGCATAGATGGTGTATACAGTCTATAGATTTGTAGAGAGGGTGGAGCCTATATAAAGGTATGTACAAAGGGAGGAGTCTCTACCGTTATACAGAAGTGGATTTCAGGGAATGTACAAGTGAGCGAGTAAGTGATTGCAGACTCATAACATGTACATTTCTATGGAGTAGTGGGCTCAAGAGAGTGTGCGATCATAGTGTGGATTATGTGACTCCAAGGAGGCACTGTCTTTATACGATGGAGGAATAAGGGCTGTGTGTATATAATTATTATGTGTGATTACTCAGGCAGTGTGGGATATGATGCATTTTAGTGGTAATATTTTTAACACTTTGGTATTATATGTATTGCTATGTGATGGGAGGACATGACATGATATCTGCATTTAACTTGATGTGTCATTCACAAATTTAAATAATTCTGTATTTACTTACCCAGTAGATTTCTCTTTTTCATTAGACTGGTTTGCTAAAGAATAGATTAGATAGTATTACAGATAAGACACAATATCAGCCTCCCACACACATGTAAACTAAAATACTTAAGGTCCCTTCTGCTCCTACATGTGACCTACCAATAATCAAATTAAACATCACTGTCTTTTGTAAGGTACCTTACACTGGAAATATATGAAAGCATGTTTCCCTACACTCTGCCACAAAACCTCTGCAGCACTTAGAAAACTGAGATGAAATTGGCTCCATACTCTGCCAATATTTATAAACAATATTAGGAATTCTAGCCTAGAGACACTGGGTAACCCAGCTATTTTCAGTGCAAGGTTTGTCACAAAATCGCTGCTTTTTAATACCAATATTTTGATAAGCAATAGTTTTCTAAGCTGAGTTCATAAATGACAGTATGTTATTATGACATATTTAGTATTTTACTGTCACTTTTGGATGTAACAAAGACATATCCCACACCTCTGACACACTTACTCTTTTGATTTTCGGTTAATTGGTGCATCTAAAAAAGAACAACAATTAATTATTTAGCAAAATTTATATTTTCTGGTTCTTAACATATTCAGATGAATTCTCATGAAAGCTCAGACTATCTGAGCTAGGTATATGGAAGTTTCCCTGTGTGTAACTTTCTCTGATCTAATACATCCTGCTTATATCAGAAACACACATTACATTGATTCATTGTATACACATACAGATTAATTTACCATAATTGGTTTTCACCCCCACCCAGATGTATCTACATAGGCAGCTTGTTCCTACCAATAGAAGCTCTGCATCTGGGTACATTTTTTTTTACTTTAACTTTTAAACCAACAGCAGTACAATGCAGAAATCCACATAGAAATGTCTTAGCTACTTCTTGTTCCTTGTTCTTGTTCCTTGTGAAGGTTAAGACAGACGACACATCCCATGATGCTTTGTTGCACAAACTAACTTTTTAGACCTTGAAACAATGTTAGAGCTGCCTTTGATTGTCCAAATCACTTTATTAATTGTATGCTAATTTAGCTGAGACTTTTAAGGGGCATTCCTTCTCAAAATCAAGTCTCAGAAAACTGAAGACATGTGTAAAAATCAGGGTAAGTTTATTAATGTTTCTTTGGGGATTTTGTATGTAAAAATGTTTTTATTTACTACTGTTTCTACTCTATCTGATGCTTTCCTAATGCATTCAACTTAAATATGCCTTTAACATCTAAACTGTTTAAAAGAAGAGTGATTATGAAACACATAATTGTTACTAAGAATATATTTATGAATTTATAACTAGTCCAATAACTATTCACTGGAGCACTTTGATACAATTTATTATAACTAGTGCAATAAGTATTAACTGGTGAACTCTGCTACAACTTTACTAATGAAATTTACGAATTACTGGGAAATTAGGATTTTGGATTTTAAAACCTTTACCACAGAGTAAGAGAGACAAGTCAGATTTGGGATATATGATCACTACTTACCACAATTTCACTTTTGTCTATGTTTTTTCTGAAAATAATATAAATAGAATATTTTATACTCCATCTAAATCTCATTAAAAGACAAACAGTTTGCTTCCTGTGAGAGTTACAATTATTTAAGTGTGATATATTTATACTACAGTGGTATGGGCAAAACTGTATTGAAAGCACTTACTCTTAAGGACTGGATAATAGTGACTTATCTAGTAATGTAACATAATGATTATAATAGTGATCTATTTATCTAAGGAGGACTGGACACTTTCTATTTGGTATTTCTCATGGCCAATCATTTCATGGAGTCATTTGTTACCCCATACATGGGCAGAACACATTAGATAAACCTCAGCATTACAAATAATACATTCACTTGTTAACTACCCCCTGTAATGTTTTAGTCCTATCAGGGAGAGTCAGTAAGGAGGGGAGGACTATGGGTTATACATTGAGAAGAAAATACTAGTGTGCTAACATTGGGAAAGGTATTTCATCTGTGTTTCTCAAAAATACTGTTTATATTAAATTGTATGATAGTCACTGATTGTTGCGGATACAGGATACATATGGTTTACACAATATGTTAGGTATTCTTATATATTAGGTTTCCCAGAGAAGCCCTTTGGTCTTAAGAATGGGATTTCAGCCCCTTATAAACTCCCACGTGGGATCAAAATATAGGATCATAAAGTTTTATAAGTGACCTAACAGATAATCCCCCAAGCCTGGTGTATTTGGAAACAGTGAGAAAACTTAAGTCCTATCCTTTTGAAAGCAGAGCAATACCAGATGCATTTGGCTAAAGAAAGGGGAATGATAGGTGGGGCACAAGCCTGTTAATTCAAATCAGGTGAGATAGATCAAATAAGTGATTAGTAATTGGCTAAGAATAGGTTGCCCCATAAGGGGGCATGATTAGTATTTGGCTAAGGAGGACTAATGTGGATTGATTACTGTATGGTTTAAATATGACTATGAACAAAAATGTTGATTCTTCATGTATTACAATAATACAAGGTGTGTGTTCCTTCTTGCATCATGCTCTATTCTTAGAAAAGGTGTAAAAGGAAAATAATAGATTTTTATTATTTTAATAGGCCTTAGTAATCCTTGTTATCTTGATTTCCTGAGTGATGGTCCTGACTTCGCTCTGCTGGACACTGAGATAAATATGTCGTCACAACCCAGAGATGGGTTATTGAAGCTGAAGGCAGTGAGGACCCCTCACCCTAAAGTTCATGACACCATTCATGTCAAAAGGTAGAAAGAAGCTGAAAGGAAAGAAGAGTCTTCATTGAGAAGATACTCAGTTTCTATTCCAAACTGCATTGTCCCCTTCATCAGGGACAGAAGCCTTTCTAGGGTCACACTTGTTTTTTCTATAACCAAAGAAAGAGAGTCTCAGATTCAGACTGGTTGCTCCTATGTCATATTAGACAGACGAGAACAAAATATAAGCAAAGAGAAAATTAATAAGAATTAGAAACTTTAGATGATCTTTGTTTTGACATGGTGTATGGACAGGAAGTTCCCCTTTGTGTGAGTTTGCATAGATGGTGTATACAGTCTATAGATTTGTAGAGAGGGTGGAGCCTATATAAAGGTATATACAAAGGGAGGAGTCTCTACCGTTATACAGAAGTGGATTTCAGGGAATGTACAAGTGAGCGAGTAAGTGATTGCAGACTCATAACATGTACATTTCTATGGAGTAGTGGGCTCTAGAGAGTGTGTGAACATAGTGAGGGATTATGTGACTCCAAGGAGGCACTGTCTTTATACGATGGAGGAATAAGGGCTGTGTGTATATAATTATTATGTGTGATTACTCAGGCAGTGTGGGATATGATGCATTTTAGTGGTAATATTTTTAACACTCTGGTATTATATGTATTGCTATGTGATGGGAGGACATGACATGATATCTGCATTTAACTTGATGTGTCATTCCCAAATTTAAATAATTCTGTATTTACTTACCCAGTAGATTTCTCTTTTTCATTAGACTGGTTTGCTAAAGAATAGATTAGATAGTATTACAGATAAGACACAATATCAGCCTCCCACACACATGCAAACTAAAATACTTAAGGTCCCTTTTGCTCCTACATGTGACCTACCAATAATCAATTTAAACATCACTGTCTTTTGTAAGGTACCTTACACTGGAAATATATGAAAGCATGTTTCCCTACACTCTGCCACAAAACCTCTGCAGCACTTAGGAAACTGAGATGAAATTGGCTCCATACTATGCCAACATTTATAAACAATATTAGGAATTCTAGCCTAGAGACACTGGGTAACCCAGCTATTTTCAGTGCAAGGTTTGTCACAAAATCGCTGCTTTTTAATACCAATATATTGATAAGCAATAGTTTTCTAAGCTGAGTTCATAAATGACAGTATGTTATTATGACATATTTAGTATTTTACTGTCACTTTTGGATGTAACAAAGACATATCCCACACCTCTCACACACTTACTCTTTTGATTTTCGGTTAATTGGTGCATCTAAAAAAGAACAACAATTAATTATTTAGCAAAATTTATATTTTCTGGTTCTTAACATATTCAGATGAATTCTCATGAAAGCTGAGACTTTCTGAGCTAGGTATATGGAAGTTTTCCTGTGTGTAACTTTCTCTGATCTAATACATCCTGCTTATATCAGAAACACACATTACATTGATTCATTCTATACACATACAGATTAATTTACCATAATTGGTTTTCACCCCCACCCAGATGTATCTACATAGGCAGCTTGTTCCTACCAATAGAAGCTCTGCATCTGGGTACATTTTTTTTTTACTTTAACTTTTAAAAAAACAGCAGTACAATGCAGAAATCCACATAGAAATGTCTTAGCTACTTCTTGTTCCTTGTTCTTGTTCCTTGTGAAGGTTAAGACAGACGACACATCCCATGATGCTTTGTTGCACAAACTAACTTTTTAGACCTTGAAACAATGTTAGAGCTGCCTTTGATTGTCCAAATGACATTATTAATTGTATGCTAATTTAGCTGAGACTTTTAAGGGGCATTCCTTCTCAAAATCAAGTCTCAGAAAACTGAAGACATGTGTAAAAATCAGGGTAAGTTTATTAATCTTTCTTTGGGGATTTTGTATGTAAAAATGTTTTTATTTACTACTGTTTCTACTCTATCTGATGCTTTCATAATGCATTCAACTTAAATATGCCTTTAACATCTAAACTGTTTAAAAGAAGAGTGATTATGAAACACATAATTGTTACTAAGAATATATTTATGAATTTATAACTAGTCCAATAACTATTCACTGGAGCACTTTAATACAATTTATTATAACTAGTGCAATAAGTATTAACTGGTGAGCTCTATTACAACTTTACTAATGAAATTTACGAATTACTGGGAAATTAGAATTTTGGATTATAAAACCTTTACCACAGAGTAAGAGAGACAAGTCAGATTCGGGATAAATGATCACTACTTACCACAATTTCACTTTTGTCTATGTTTTTTCTGAAAATAATATAAATAGAATATTTTATACTCCATCTAAATCTCATTAAAAGGCAAACAGTTTGCTTCCTGTGAGAGTTACAATTATTTAAGTGTGATATATTTATACTACAGTGGTATGGGCAAAACTGTATTGAAAGCCTTACTCTTAAGGACTGGATAATAGTGACTTATCTAGTAATGTAACATAATGATTATATAAGTGATCTATTTATCTAAGGAGGACTGGACACTTTCTATTTGGTATTTCTCATGGCCAATCATTTCATGGAGTCATTTGTTACCCCATACATGGGCAGAACACATTAGATAAACCTCAGCATTACAAATAATACATTCACTTGTTAACTACCCCCTGTAATGTTTTAGTCCTATCAGGGAGAGTCAGTAAGGAGGGGAGGACTATGGGTTATACATTGAGAAGAAAATTCTAGTGTGCTAACATTGGGAAAGGTATTTCATCTGTGTTTCTCAAAAATACTGTTTATATTAAATTGTATGATAGTCACTGATTGTTGCGGATACAGGATACATATGGTTTACACAATATGTTAGGTATTCTTATATATTAGGCTTCCCAGAGAAGCCCTCTGGTCTTAAGAATGGGATTTCACCCCCTTATAAACTCCCACGTGGGATCAAAATATAGGATCATAAAGTTTTATAAGTGACCTAACAGATAATCCCCAAGCCTGGTGTATTTGGAACAGTGAGAAACCTTAAGTCCTATCCTTTTGAAAGCAGAGCAATACCAGATGCATTTGGCTAAAGAAAGGGGAATGATAGGTGGGGCACAAGCCTGTTAATTCAAATCAGGTGAGATAGATCAAATAAGTGATTAGTAATTGGCTAAGAATAGGTTGCCCCATAAGGGGGCGTGATTAGTATTTGGCTAAGGAAGACTAATGTGGATTGATTGCTGTATGGTTTAAATATGACTATGAACAAAAATGTTGATTCTTCATGTATTACAATAATACAAGGTGTGTGTTCCTTCTCGCATCATGCTCTATTCTTAGAAAAGGTGTAAAAGGAAAATAATAGATTTTTATTATTTTAATAGGCCTTAGTAATCCTTGTTATCTTGATTTCCTGAGTGATGGTCCTGACTTCGCTCTGCTGGACACTGAGATAACTATGTCGTCACAACCCAGAGATGGGTTCTTGAAGCGTAAGGCAGTGAGGACCCCTCACCCTAAAGTTCATGACACCATTCATGTCAAAAGGTAGAAAGAAGCTTAAAGGAAAGAAGAGTCTTCATTGAGAAGATACTCAGTTTCTATTCCAAACTGCATTGTCCCCTTCATCAGGGACAGAAGCCTTTCTAGGGTCACACTTGTTTTTTCTATAACCAAAGAAAGAGAGTCTCAGATGCAGACTGGTTGCTCCTATGTCATATTAGACAGACGAGAACAAAATATAAGCAAAGAGAAAATTAATAAGAATTAGAAACTTTAGATGATCTTTGTTTTGACATGGTGTATGGAAAGGAAGTTCCCCTTTGTGTGAGTGTGCATAGATGGTGTATACAGTCTATAGATTTGTAGAGAGGGTGGAGCCTATATAAAGGTATGTACAAAGGGAGGAGTCTCTACCGTTATACAGAAGTGGATTTCAGGGAATGTACAAGTGAGCGAGTAAGTGATTGCAGACTCATAACATGTACATTTCTATGGAGTAGTGGGCTCAAGAGAGTGTGTGAACATAGTGTGGATTATGTGACTCCAAGGAGGCACTGTCTTTATACGATGGAGGAATAAGGGCTGTGTGTATATAATTATTATGTGTGATTACTCAGGCAGTGTGGGATATGATGCATTTATTGATATGTGATGGGAGGACATGACATGATATCTGCATTTAACTTGATGTGTCATTCACAAATTTAAATAATTCTGTATTTACTTACCCAGTAGATTTCTCTTTTTCATTAGACTGGTTTGCTAAAGAATAGATTAGATAGTATTACAGATAAGACACAATATCAGCCTCCCACACACATGTAAACTAAAATACTTAAGGTCCCTTCTGCTCCTACATGTGACCTACCAATAATCAAATTAAACATCACTGTCTTTTTTTGTAAGGTACCTTACACTGGAAATATATGAAAGCATGTTTCCCTACACTCTGCCACAAAACCTCTGCAGCACTTAGAAAACTGAGATGAAATTGGCTCCATACTCTGCCAACATTTATAAACAATATTAGGAATTCTAGCCTAGAGACACTGGGTAACCCAGCTATTTTCAGTGCAAGGTTTGTCACAAAATCGCTGCTTTTTAATACCAATATATTGATAAGCAATAGTTTTCTAAGCTGAGTTCATAAATGACAGTATGTTATTATGACATATTTAGTATTTTACTGTCACTTTTGGATGTAACAAAGACATATCTCACACCTCTGACACACTTACTCTTTTGATTTTCGGTTAATTGGTGCATCTAAAAAAGAACAACAATTAATTATTTAGCAAAATTTATATTTTCTGGTTCTTAACATATTCAGATGAATTCTCATGAAAGCTCAGACTATCTGAGCTAGGTATATGGAAGTTTCCCTGTGTGTAACTTTCTCTGATCTAATACATCCTGCTTATATCAGAAACACACATTACATTGATTCATTCTATACACATACAGATTAATTTACCATAATTGGTTTTCACCCCCACCCAGATGTATCTACATAGGCAGCTTGTTCCTACCAATAGAAGCTCTGCATCTGGGTACATTTTTTTTAACTTTAACTTTTAAACCAACAGCAGTACAATGCAGAAATCCACATAGAAATGTCTTAGCTACTTCTTGTTCCTTGTTCTTGTTCCTTGTGAAGGTTAAGACAGATGACACATCCCATGATGCTTTGTTGCACAAACTAACTTTTTAGACCTTGAAACAATGTTATAGCTGCCTTTGATTGTCCAAATCACTTTATTAATTGTATGCTAATTTAGCTGAGACTTTTAAGGGGCATTCCTTCTCAAAATCAAGTCTCAGAAAACTGAAGACATGTGTAAAAATCAGGGTAAGTTTATTAATGTTTCTTTGGGGATTTTGTATGTAAATATGTTTTTATTCACTACTGTTTCTACTCTATCTGATGCTTTCATAATGCATTCAACTTAAATATGCCTTTAACATCTAAACTGTTTAAAAGAAGAAAGATTATGAAACACATAATTGTTACTAAGAATATATTTATGAATTTATATCTAGTCCAATAACTATTCACTGGAGCACTTTGATACAATTTATTATAACTAGTGCAATAAGTATTAACTGGTGAACTCTGTTACAACTTTACTAATGAAATTTACGAATTACTGGGAAATTAGGATTTGGGATTTTAAAACCTTTACCACAGAGTAAGAGAGACAAGTCAGATTTGGGATATATGATCACTACTTACCACAATTTCACTTTTGTCTATGTTTTTTCTGAAAATAATATAAATAGAATATTTTATACTCCATCTAAATCTCATTAAAAGGCAAACAGTTTGCTTCCTGTGAGAGTTACAATTATTTAAGTGTGATATATTTATACTACAGTGGTATGGGCAAAACTGTATTGAAAGCCTTACTCTTAAGGACTGGATAATAGTGACTTATCTAGTAATGTAACATAATGATTATAATAGTGATCTATTTATATTAGGAGGACAGGACACTTTCTATTTGGTATTTCTCATGGCTAATCATTTCATGGAGTCATTTGTTACCCCATACATGGGCAGAACACATTAGATAAACCTCAGCATTACAAATAATACATTCACTTGTTAACTACCCCCTGTAATGTTTTAGTCCTATCAGGGAGAATCAGTAAGGAGGGGAGGACTATGGGTTATACATTGAGAAGAAAATTCTAGTGTGATAACATTGGGAAAGGTATTTCATCTGTGTTTCTCAAAAATACTGTTTATATTAAATTGTATGATAGTCAATGATTGTTGCGGATACAGGATACATATGGTTTACACAATATGTTAGGTATTCTTATATATTAGGCTTCCCAGAGAAGCCCTTTGGTCTTAAGAATGGGATTTCAGCCCCTTATAAACTCCCACGTGGGATCAAAATATAGGATCATAAAGTTTTATAAGTGACCTAACAGATAATCCCCCAAGCCTTGTGTATTTGGGAACAGTGAGAAACCTTAAGTCCTATCCTTTTGAAAGCAGAGCAATACCAGATGCATTTGGCTAAAGAAAGGGGAATGATAGGTGGGGCACAAGCCTGTTAATTCAAATCAGGTGAGATAGATCAAATAAGTGATTAGTAATTGGCTAAGAATAGGTTGCCCCATAAGGGGGCGTGATTAGTATTTGGCTAAGGAGGACTAATGTGGATTGATTACTGTATGGTTTAAATATGACTATGAACAAAAATGTTGATTCTTCATGTATTACAATAATACAAGGTGTGTGTTCCTTCTTGCATCATGCTCTATTCTTAGAAAAGGTGTAAAAGGAAAATAATAGATTTTTATTATTTTAATAGGCCTTAGTAATCCTTGTTATCTTGATTTCATGAGTGATGGTCCTGACTTCGCTCTGCTGGACACTGAGATAAATATGTCGTCACAACCCAGAGATGGGTTATTGAAGCTGAAGGCAGTGAGGACCCCTCACCCTAAAGTTCATGACACCATTCATGTCAAAAGGTAGAAAGAAGCTTAAAGGAAAGAAGAGTCTTCATTGAGAAGATACTCAGTTTCTATTCCAAACTGCATTGTCCCCTTCATCAGGGACAGAAGCCTTTCTAGGGTCACACTTGTTTTTTCTATAACCAAAGAAAGAGAGTCTCAGATGCAGACTGGTTGCTCCTATGTCATATTAGACAGACGAGAACAAAATATAAGCAAAGAGAAAATTAATAAGAATTAGAAACTTTAGATGATCTTTGTTTTGACATGGTGTATGGACAGGAAGTTCCCCTTTGTGTGAGTGTGCATAGATGGTGTATACAGTCTATAGATTTGTAGAGAGGGTGGAGCCTATATAAAGGTATGTACAAAGGGAGGAGTCTCTACCGTTATACAGAAGTGGATTTCAGGGAATGTACAAGTGAGCGAGTAAGTGATTGCAGACTCATAACATGTACATTTCTATGGAGTAGTGGGCTCTAGAGAGTGTGTGAACATAGTGAGGGATTATGTGACTCCAAGGAGGCACTGTCTTTATACGATGGAGGAATAAGGGCTGTGTGTATATAATTATTATGTGTGATTACTCAGGCAGTGTGGGATATGATGCATTTTAGTGGTAATATTTTTAACACTTTGGTATTATATGTATTGCTATGTGATGGGAGGACATGACATGATATCTGCATTTAACTTGATGTGTCATTCACAAATTTAAATAATTCTGTATTTACTTACCCAGTAGATTTCTCTTTTTCATTAGACTGGTTTGCTAAAGAATAGATTAGATAGTATTACAGATAAGACACAATATCAGCCTCCCACACACATGCAAACTAAAATACTTAAGGTCCCTTTTGCTCCTACATGTGACCTACCAATAATCAAATTAAACATCACTGTCTTTTGTAAGGTACCTTACACTGGAAATATATGAAAGCATGTTTCCCTACACTCTGCCACAAAACCTGTGCAGCACTTAGATAACTGAGATGAAATTGGCTCCATACTATGCCAACATTTATAAACAATATTAGTAATTCTAGCCTAGAGACACTGGGTAACCCAGCTATTTTCAGTGCAAGGTTTACCACAAAATCGCTGCTTTTTAATACCAATATATTGATAAGCAATAGTTTTCTAAGCTGAGTTCATAAATGACAGTATGTTATTATGACATATTTAGTATTTTACTGTCACTTTTGGATGTAACAAAGACATATCCCACACCTCTCACACACTTACTCTTTTGATTTTCGATTAATTGGTGCATCTAAAAAAGAACAACAATTAATTATTTCGCAAAATTTATATTTTCTGGTTCTTAACATATTCAGATTAATTCTCATGAAAGCTCAGACTATCTGAGCTAGGTATATGGAAGTTTCCCTGTGTGTAACTTTCTCTGATCTAATACATCCTGCTTATATCAGAAACACACATTACATTGATTCATTCTATACACATACAGATTAATTTACCATAATTGGTTTTCACCCCCACCCAGATGTATCTACATAGGCAGCTTGTTCCTACCAATAGAAGCTCTGCATCTGGGTACATTTTTTTTTAACTTTAACTTTTAAACCAACAGCAGTACAATGCAGAAATCCACATAGAAATGTCTTAGCTACTTCTTGTTCCTTGTTCTTGTTCCTTGTGAAGGTTAAGACAGATGACACATCCCATGATGCTTTGTTGCACAAACTAACTTTTTAGACCTTGAAACAATGTTAGAGCTGCCTTTGATTGTCCAAATGACATTATTAATTGTATGCTAATTTAGCTGAGACTTTTAAGGGGCATTCCTTCTCAAAATCAAGTCTCAGAAAACTGAAGACATGTGTAAAAATCAGGGTAAGTTTATTAATGTTTCTTTGGGGATTTTGTATGTAAAAATGTTTTTATTTACTACTGTTTCTACTCTATCTGATGCTTTCATAATGCATTCAACTTAAATATGCCTTTAACATCTAAACTGTTTAAAAGAAGAGTGATTATGAAACACATAATTGTTACTAAGAATATATTTATGAATTTATAACTAGTCCAATAACTATTCACTGGAGCACTTTGATACAATTTATTATAACTAGTGCAATAAGTATTAACTGGTGAACTCTGTTACAACTTTACTAATGAAATTTACGAATTACTGGAAAAATTAGGATTTTGGATTTTAAAACCTTTACCACAGAGTAAGAGAGACAAGTCAGATTCGGGATTTATGATCACTACTTACCACAATTTCACTTTTGTCTATGTTTTTTCTGAAAATAATATAAATAGAATATTTTATACTCCATCTAAATCTCATTAAAAGGCAAACAGTTTGCTTCCTGTGAGAGTTACAATTATTTAAGTGTGATATATTTATACTACAGTGGTATGGGCAAAACTGTATTGAAAGCCTTACTCTTAAGGACTGGATAATAGTGACTTATCTAGTAATGTAACATAATGATTATAATAGTGATCTATTTATCTAAGGAGGACTGGACACTTTCTATTTGGTATTTCTCATGGCCAATCATTTCATGGAGTCATTTGTTACCCCATACATGGGCAGAACACATTAGATAAACCTCAGCATTACAAATAATACATTCACTTGTTAACTACCCCCTGTAATGTTTTAGTCCTATCAGGGAGAGTCAGTAAGGAGGGGAGGACTATGGGTTATACATTGAGAAGAAAATTCTAGTGTGCTAACATTGGGAAAGGTATTTCATCTGTGTTTCTCAAAAATACTGTTTATATTAAATTGTATGATAGTCACTGATTGTTGCGGATACAGGATACATATGGTTTACACAATATGTTAGGTATTCTTATATATTAGGCTTCCCAGAGAAGCCCTCTGGTCTTAAGAATGGGATTTCACCCCCTTATAAACTCCCACGTGGGATCAAAATATAGGATCATAAAGTTTTATAAGTGACCTAACAGATAATCCCCCAAGCCTGGTGTATTTGGAAACAGTGAGAAACCTTAAGTCCTATCCTTTTGAAAGCAGAGCAATACCAGATGCATTTGGCTAAAGAAAGGGGAATGATAGGTGGGGCACAAGCCTGTTAATTCAAATCAGGTGAGATAGATCAAATAAGTGATTAGTAATTGGCTAAGAGTAGGTTGCCCCATAAGGGGGCGTGATTAGTATTTGGCTAAGGAGGAATAATGTGGATTGATTGCTGTATGGTTTAAATATGACTATGAACAAAAATGTTGATTCTTCATGTATTACAATAATACAAGGTGTGTGTTCCTTCTTGCATCATGCTCTATTCTTAGAAAAGGTGTAAAAGGAAAATAATAGATTTTTATTATTTTAATAGGCCTTAGTAATCCTTGTTATCTTGATTTCCTGAGTGATGGTCCTGACTTCGCTCTGCTGGACACTGAGATAACTATGTCGTCACAACCCAGAGATGGGTTCTTGAAGCTGAAGGCAGTGAGGACCCCTCACCCTAAAGTTCATGACACCATTCATGTCAAAAGGTAGAAAGAAGCTTAAAGGAAAGAAGAGTCTTCATTGAGAAGATACTCAGTTTCTATTCCAAACTGCATTGTCCCCTTCATCAGGGACAGAAGCCTTTCTAGGGTCACACTTGTTTTTTCTATAACCAAAGAAAGAGAGTCTCAGATGCAGACTGGTTGCTCCTATGTCATATTAGACAGACGAGAACAAAATATAAGCAAAGAGAAAATTAATAAGAATTAGAAACTTTAGATGATCTTTGTTTTGACATGGTGTATGGAAAGGAAGTTCCCCTTTGTGTGAGTGTGCATAGATGGTGTATACAGTCTATAGATTTGTAGAGAGGGTGGAGCCTATATAAAGGTATGTACAAAGGGAGGAGTCTCTACCGTTATAAAGAAGCTGATTTCAGGGAATGTACAAGTGAGCGAGTAAGTGATTGCAGACTCATAACATGTACATTTCTATGGAGTAGTGGGCTCAAGAGAGTGTGTGATCATAGTGTGGATTATGTGACTCCAAGGAGGCACTGTCTTTATACGATGGAGGAATAAGGGCTGTGTGTATATAATTATTATGTGTGATTACTCAGGCAGTGTGGGATATGATGCATTTTAGTGGTAATATTTTTAACACTTTGGTATTATATGTATTGCTATGTGATGGGAGGACATGACATGATATCTGCATTTAACTTGATGTGTCATTCACAAATTTAAATAATTCTGTATTTACTTACCCAGTAGATTTCTCTTTTTCATTAGACTGGTTTGCTAAAGAATAGATTAGATAGTATTACAGATAAGACACAATATCAGCCTCCCACACACATGTAAACTAAAATACTTAAGGTCCCTTTTGCTCCTACATGTGACCTACCAATAATCAAATTAAACATCACTGTCTTTTGTAAGGTACCTTACACTGGAAATATATGAAAGCATGTTTCCCTACACTCTGCCACAAAACCTCTGCAGCACTTAGAAAACTGAGATGAAATTGGCTCCATACTCTGCCAATATTTATAAACAATATTAGGAATTCTAGCCTGGAGACACTGGGTAACCCAGCTATTTTCAGTGCAAGGTTTGCCACAAAATCTCTGCTTTTTAATACCAATATATTGATAAACAATAGTTTTCTAAGCTGGGTTCATAAATGACAGTATGTTATTATGACATATTTAGTATTTTACTGTCACTTTTGGATGTAACAAAGACATATCTCACACCTCTGACACACTTACTCTTTTGATTTTCGGTTAATTGGTGCATCTAAAAAAGAACAACAATTAATTATTTAGCAAAATTTATATTTTCTGGTGCTTAACATATTCAGATGAATTCTCATGAAAGCTCAGACTTTCTGAGCTAGGTATATGGAAGTTTCCCTGTGTGTAACTTTCTCTGATCTAATACATCCTGCTTATATCAGAAACACACATTACATTGATTCATTCTATACACATACAGATTAATTTACCATAATTGGTTTTCACCCCCACCCAGATGTATCTACATAGGCAGCTTGTTCCTACCAATAGAAGCTCTGCATCTGGGTACATTTTTTTTTACTTTAACTTTTAAACCAACAGCAGTACAATGCAGAAATCCACATAGAAATGTCTTAGCTACTTCTTGTTCCTTGTTCTTGTTCCTTGTGAAGGTTAAGACAGACGACACATCCCATGATGCTTTGTTGCACAAACTAACTTTTTAGACCTTGAAACAATGTTATAGCTGCCTTTGATTGTCTAAATCACATTATTAATTGTATGCTAATTTAGCTGAGACTTTTTTTGTTTTATATTTTAATTTTTTTATTGTTTTTAGAAACAGACAACCAAAATAAAATACATACAGTAAAACAATACTTACATCTAAATCATACACAATCACCCACCTACAAACCCCCCACCCACCCCTTGGCAATATTCTCATTATTTACAGAAGGAGGCAATACCCGAAACCTATTATATAATTAAAGTAACTTCGCTAAAGGCAACAAATACAACAACAAAAAAATATATCTATTAACAGAAAGGCCCGGCAAACAGTTCTTCGTCCCATCTTGCTCATTTCTTAACCACTGATAATCTTAACTTGGAATCAAAACTTAAATATTCCATTTCATACTGTTTATTCCTTTCCATAGTACTACAAATCTCATTCCATTTAGGCAATTCCCCACTTCTCCATCTCCGTACAATCCACCATTTAATTGCCATGAGAACCTGCACCACTATCCCAATTGTTTCACTAGACCATTCCCTTGGAAAGATATGTAATAGAAAAGCTTCTGGGTTTAAGGTAACTTCCTTACATCCCATACCCACCAACTTGGTGACACACCTTTCACAAAGCCCTTTGATCTTAACACATTTCCACCACATGTGGCTTTGGGTGCCTATTTCCGAGCACCCTCTCCAACACAGCTCACTATATTTGCTTGGATCTATTTTAGACAGAAGCTCTGGAACTATGTACCATTTTTGTGTAATTTTAAAGTGGATTTCTCTGTAAGTCGTACAAATCAAGTTATCTTTTGTTAGCTGATACGCTTTTCCCCAGTCCTCCAAATTTTTCTTAATTCTAAAATCAGTTTCCCAGCTTTCCATGGCTACAGATTTTCCAGAACTTCTGTACTCGTCTAAAATTTTTAAGCATTTCGACACTGAACTCTTATTACTTGTTCTTAAGGACAGGAATTTTTCGAGAGGTGTCAAATCCCTGACTGATCTTACATCAAAACCTTCTTTTGTTAATATCTTCTTAAGGGTCAGAAATTGCAGCCACATTGATATTGGGACCTCTTTCACTCTCCTCAGTTCCTCAAATTTAATAAAGCCCTAATTTCTGATTAAATCCTTAATTTTGTCAATACCCCATTTCCCCCACTCTACCTTATCTATTTCGGGGTGAATATCATAAATTACTTCCAGTGGTGTTAATGGAGATGGAAAAAGGAGCAACTTCAATTTTGAGTTCATTTTGAGCCAACTAGCCCAACATTGTTTCCCTATTCTGAACTCTGAGTCTTAAAGTTGGACGATTTCTTATACCATAGAGCTTGCTGCAGAACTATTTTGGGGCTTAATGCTTCTTCTAACTGGACAAACTTGGGTCCTTCCACTCCTTCTGTCCATCTCAGAAAGTGGTACAATTTTATAGCCTCTTCATACTTCCAGAGGTTGATTGCCCCTAATCCACCTTCTATATACTTTTTATTTACTTGGTCTTTACTGACTCTAACCCTATTTCCTTTATATATAAAATGATCTACCACTTTCTGAAATTTAGTAATACTTCCTCTGGATAAAAATAGAGGGATTACTCTTAAAACATAAGTAAGTTTTGGTAAAATGAACATCTTAACACATACGATTCTGCCTGACCAGGTTAGGTTTAGCCTCTCCCATGACTTGAGTAGTTTGCACATTGAAACAAAAGTTATTTCCAAGTTATTCTTTAACATGGAAGCAACACACGGAGTCAACTCTATTCCCAAATGTTCTATTTTATTCTGCTCCCATCTAAATGGGAATTTCTCTCGTAACAAGGTTTTAGTTTCTAAGTTCACATTTAGCCAGATAACCTCTGATTTGGAAGAATTAATTTTATAATATGATAGGCAACCAAAATGTTTTAATTCCTTCATGAGATACACCAATGATTCTAGCTGAGACTTTTAAGGGGCATTCCTTCTCAAAATCAAGTCTCAGAAAACTGAAGACATGTGTAAAAATCAGGGTAAGTTTATTAATGTTTCTTTGGGGATTTTGTATGTAAAAATGTTTTTATTTACTACTGTTTCTACTCTATCTGATGCTTTCATAATGCATTAAACTTAAATATGCCTTTAACATCTAAACTGTTTAAAAGAAGAGTGATTTTGAACCACATAATTGTTACTAAGAATATATTTATGAATTTATAACTAGTACAATAACTATTCACTGGAGCAAAATTCACTGGGAAATTAGGATTTGGGATTTTAAAACCTTTACCACATATTTGGGATAAATGATCACTACTTACCACAATTTCACTTTTGTCTATGTTTTTTCTGAAAATAATATAAATAGAATATTTTATACTCCATCTTAATCTCATTAAAAGGCAAACAGTTTGCTTCCTGTGAGAGTTACAATTATTTAAGTGTGATATATTTATACTACAGTGGTATGGGCAAAACTGTATTGAAAGCCTTACTCTTAAGGACTGGATAATAGTGACTTATCTAGTAATGTAACATAATGATTATAATAGTGATCTATTTATATTAGGAGGACAGGACACTTTCTATTTGGTATTTCTCATGGCCAATCATTTCATGGAGTCATTTGTTACCCCATACATGGGCAGAACACATTAGATAAACCTCAGCATTACAAATAATACATTCACTTGTTAACTACCCCCTGTAATGTTTTAGTCCTATCAGGGAGAGTCAGTAAGGAGGGGAGGACTATGGGTTATACATTGAGAAGAAAATTCTAGTGTGCTAACATTGGGAAAGGTATTTCATCTTTGTTTCTCAAAAATACTGTTTATATTAAATTGTATGATAGTCACTGATTGTTGCGGATACAGGATACATATGGTTTACACAATATGTTAGGTATTCTTATATATTAGGCTTCCCAGAGAAGCCCTCTGGTCTTAAGAATGGGATTTCACCCCCTTATAAACTCCCACGTGGGATCAAAATATAGGATCATAAAGTTTTATAAGTGACCTAACAGATAATCCCCCAAGCCTGGTGTATTTGGAAACAGTGAGAAACCTTAAGTCCTATCCTTTTGAAAGCAGAGCAATACCAGATGCATTTGGCTAAAGAAAGTGGAATGATAGGTGGGGCACAAGCCTGTTAATTCAAATCAGGTGAGATAGATCAAATAAGTGATTAGTAATTGGCTAAGAGTAGGTTGCCCCATAAGGGGGCGTGATTAGTATTTGGCTAAGGAGGACTAATGTGGATTGATTGCTGTATGGTTTAAATATGACTATGAACAAAAATGTTGATTCTTCATGTATTACAATAATACAAGGTGTTTGTTCCTTCTTGCATCATGCTCTATCCTTAGAAAAGGTGTAAAAGGAAAATAATAGATTTTTATTTTTTTAATAGGCCTTAGTAATCCTTGTTATCTTGATTTCCTGAGTGATGGTCCTGACTTCGCTCTGCTGGACACTGAGATAACTATGTCGTCACAACCCAGAGATGGGTTATTGAAGCTGAAGGCAGTGAGGACCCCTCACCCTAAAGTTCATGACACCATTCATGTCAAAAGGTAGAAAGAAGCTTAAAGGAAAGAAGAGTCTTCATTGAGAAGATACTCAGTTTCTATTCCAAACTGCATTGTCCCCTTCATCAGGGACAGAAGCCTTTCTAGGGTCACACTTGTTTTTTCTATAACCAAAGAAAGAGAGTCTCAGATGCAGACTGGTTGCTCCTATGTCATATTAGACAGACGAGAACAAAATATAAGCAAAGAGAAAATTAATAAGAATTAGAAACTTTAGATGATCTTTGTTTTGACATGGTGTATGGACAGGAAGTTCCCCTTTGTGTGAGTGTGCATAGATGGTGTATACAGTCTATAGATTTGTAGAGAGGGTGGAGCCTATATAAAGGTATGTACAAAGGGAGGAGTCTCTACGTTACACAGAAGTGGATTTCAGGGAATGTACAAGTGAGCGAGTAAGTGATTGCAGACTCATAACATGTACATTTCTATGGAGTAGTGGGCTCAAGAGAGTGTGCGATCATAGTGTGGATTATGTGACTCCAAGGAGGCACTGTCTTTATACGATGGAGGAATAAGGGCTGTGTGTATATAATTATTATGTGTGATTACTCAGGCAGTGTGGGATATGATGCATTTTAGTGGTAATATTTTTAACACTTTGGTATTATATGTATTGCTATGTGATGGGAGGACATGACATGATATCTGCATTTAACTTGATGTGTCATTCACAAATTTAAATAATTCTGTATTTACTTACCCAGTAGATTTCTCTTTTTCATTAGACTGGTTTGCTAAAGAATAGATTAGATAGTATTACAGATAAGACACAATATCAGCCTCCCACACACATGTAAACTAAAATACTTAAGGTCCCTTTTGCTCCTACATGTGACCTACCAATAATCAAATTAAACATCACTGTCTTTTGTAAGGTACCTTACACTGGAAATATATGAAAGCATGTTTCCCTACACTCTGCCACAAAACCTCTGCAGCACTTAGAAAACTGAGATGAAATTGGCTCCATACTCTGCCAATATTTATAAACAATATTAGGAATTTTAGCCTGGAGACACTGGGTAACCCAGCTATTTTCAGTGCAAGGTTTGCCACAAAATCTCTGCTTTTTAATACCAATATATTGATAAACAATAGTTTTCTAAGCTGGGTTCATAAATGACAGTATGTTATTATGACATATTTAGTATTTTACTGTCACTTTTGGATGTAACAAAGACATATCTCACACCTCTGACACACTTACTCTTTTGATTTTCGGTTAATTGGTGCATCTAAAAAAGAACAACAATTAATTATTTAGCAAAATTTATATTTTCTGGTGCTTAACATATTCAGATGAATTCTCATGAAAGCTCAGACTATCTGAGCTAGGTATATGGAAGTTTCCCTGTGTGTAACTTTCTCTGATCTAATACATCCTGCTTATATCAGAAACACACATTACATTGATTCATTGTATACACATACAGATTAATTTACCATAATTGGTTTTCACCCCCACCCAGATGTATCTACATAGGCAGCTTGTTCCTACCAATAGAAGCTCTGCATCTGGGTACATTTTTTTTTACTTTAACTTTTAAACCAACAGCAGTACAATGCAGAAATCCACATAGAAATGTCTTAGCTACTTCTTGTTCCTTGTTCTTGTTCCTTGTGAAGGTTAAGACAGACGACACATCCCATGATGCTTTGTTGCACAAACTAACCTTTTAGACCTTGAAACAATGTTATAGCTGCCTTTGATTGTCCAAATCACATTATTAATTGTATGCTAATTTAGCTGAGACTTTTTTTTTTTTTAATATTTTAATTTTTTTATTGTTTTTAGAAACAGACAACCAAAATAAAATACATACAGTAAAACAATACTTACATCTAAATCATACACAATCACCCACCTACAAACCCGCCACCCACCCCTTGGCAATATTCTCATTATTTACAGAAGGAGGCAATACCCGAAACCTATTATATAATTAAAGTAACTTCGCTAAAGGCAACAAATACAACAACAACAAAAAAATATATCTATTAACAGAAAGGCCCGGCAAACAGTTCTTCGTCCCATCTTGCTCATTTCTTAACCACTGATAATCTTAACTTGGAATCAAAACTTAAATATTCCATTTCATACTGTTTATTCCTTTCCATAGTACTACAAATCTCATTCCATTTAGGCAATTCCCCACTTCTCCATCTCCGTACATTCCACCATTTAATTGCCATGAGAACCTGCACCACTATCCCAATTGTTTCACTAGACCATTCCCTTGGAAAGATATGTAATAGAAAAGCTTCTGGGTTTAAGGTAACTTCCTTACATCCCATACCCACCAACTTGGTGACACACCTTTCCCAAAGCCCTTTGATCTTAACACATTTCCACCACATGTGGCTTTGGGTGCCTATTTCCGAGCACCCTCTCCAACACAGCTCACTATATTTGCTTGGATCTATTTTAGACAGAAGCTCTGGAACTATGTACCATTTTTGTGTAATTTTAAAGTGGATTTCTCTGTAAGTCGTACAAATCAAGTTATCTTTTGTTAGCTGATACGCTTTTCCCCAGTCCTCCAAATTTTTCTTAATTCTAAAATCAGTTTCCCAGCTTTCCATGGCTACAGATTTTCCAGAACTTCTGTACTCGTCTAAAATTTTTAAGCATTTCGACACTGAACTCTTATTACTTGTTCTTAAGGACAGGAATTTTTCGAGAGGTGTCAAATCCCTGACTGATCTTACATCAAAACCTTCTTTTGTTAATATCTTCTTAAGGGTCAGAAATTGCAGCCACATTGATATTGGGACCTCTTTCACTCTCCTCAGTTCCTCAAATTTAATAAAGCCCTCATTTCTGATTAAATCCTTAATTTTGTCAATACCCCATTTCCCCCACTCTACCTTATCTATTTCGGGGTGAATATCATAAATTACTTCCAGTGGTGTTAATGGAGATGGAAAAGGGAGCAACTTCAATTTTGAGTTCATTTTGAGCCAACTAGCCCAACATTGTTTCCCTATTCTGAACTCTATCTGAGTCTTAAAGTTGGACGATTTCTTATACCATAGAGCTTGCTGCAGAACTATTTTGGGGCTTAATGCTTCTTCTAACTGGACAAACTTGGGTCCTTCCACTCCTTCTGTCCATCTCAGAAAGTAGTACAATTTTATAGCCTCTGCATACTTCCAGAGGTTGATTGCCCCTAATCCACCTTCTATATACTTTTTATTTACTTGGTCTTTACTGACTCTAACCCTATTTCCTTTATATATAAAATGATCTACCACTTTCTGAAATTCAGTAATACTTCCTCTGGATAAAAATAGAGGGATTACTCTTAAAACATAAGTAAGTTTTGGTAAAATGAACATCTTAACACATACGATTCTGCCTGACCAGGTTAGGTTTAGCCTCTCCCATGACTTGAGTAGTTTGCACATTGAAACAAAAGTTATTTCCAAGTTATTCTTTAACATGGAAGCAACACACGGAGTCAACTCTATTCCCAAATGTTCTATTTTATTCTGCTCCCATCTAAATGGGAATTTCTCTCGTAACAAGGTTTTAGTTTCTAAGTTCACATTTAGCCAGATAACCTCTGATTTGGAAGAATTAATTTTATAATATGATAGGCAACCAAAATGTTTTAATTCCTTCATGAGATACACCAATGATTCTAGCTGAGACTTTTAAGGGGCATTCCTTCTCAAAATCAAGTCTCAGAAAACTGAAGACATGTGTAAAAATCAGGGTAAGTTTATTAATGTTTCTTTGGGGATTTTGTATGTAAAAATGTTTTTATTTACTACTGTTTCTACTCTATCTGATGCTTTCATAATGCATTAAACTTAAATATGCCTTTAACATCTAAACTGTTTAAAAGAAGAGTGATTTTGAACCACATAATTGTTACTAAGAATATATTTATGAATTTATAACTAGTACAATAACTATTCACTGGAGCAAAATTCACTGGGAAATTAGGATTTTGGATTTTAAAACCTTTACCACATATTTGGGATAAATGATCACTACTTACCACAATTTCACTTTTGTCTATGTTTTTTCTGAAAATAATATAAATAGAATATTTTATACTCCATCTTAATCTCATTAAAAGGCAAACAGTTTGCTTCCTGTGAGAGTTACAATTATTTAAGTGTGATATATTTATACTACAGTGGTATGGGCAAAACTGTATTGAAAGCCTTACTCTTAAGGACTGGATAATAGTGACTTATCTAGTAATGTAACATAATGATTATACTAGTGATCTATTTATATTAGGAGGACAGGACACTTTCTATTTGGTATTTCTCATGGCCAATCATTTCATGGAGTCATTTGTTACCCCATACATGGGCAGAAAACATTAGATAAACCTCAGCATTACAAATAATACATTCACTTGTTAACTTCCCCCTGTAATGTTTTAGTCCTATCAGGGAGAGTCAGTAAGGAGGGGAGGACTATGGGTTATACATTGAGAAGAAAATTCTAGTGTGCTAACATTGGGAAAGGTATTTCATCTGTGTTTCTCAAAAATACTGTTTATATTAAATTGTATGATAGTCACTGATTGTTGCGGATACAGGATACATATGGTTTACACAATATGTTAGGTATTCTTATATATTAGGCTTCCCAGAGAAGCCCTCTGGTCTTAAGAATGGGATTTCACCCCCTTATAAACTCCCACGTGGGATCAAAATATAGGATCATAAAGTTTTATAAGTGACCTAACAGATAATCCCCCAAGCCTGATGTATTTGGAAACAGTGAGAAACCTTAAGTCCTATCCTTTTGAAAGCAGAGCAATACCAGATGCATTTGGCTAAAGAAAGTGGAATGATAGGTGGGGCACAAGCCTGTTAATTCAAATCAGGTGAGATAGATCAAATAAGTGATTAGTAATTGGCTAAGAGTAGGTTGCCCCATAAGGGGGCGTGATTAGTATTTGGCTAAGGAGGACTAATGTGGATTGATTGCTGTATGGTTTAAATATGACTATGAACAAAAATGTTGATTCTTCATGTATTACAATAATACAAGGTGTTTGTTCCTTCTTGCATCATGCTCTATTCTTAGAAAAGGTGTAAAAGGAAAATAATAGATTTTTATTATTTTAATAGGCCTTAGTAATCCTTGTTATCTTGATTTCCTGAGTGATGGTCCTGACTTCGCTCTGCTGGACACTGAGATAACTATGTCGTCACAACCCAGAGATGGGTTATTGAAGCTGAAGGCAGTGAGGACCCCTCACCCTAAAATTCATGACACCATTCATGTCAAAAGGTAGAAAGAAGCTTAAAGGAAAGAAGAGTCTTCATTGAGAAGATACTCAGTTTCTATTCCAAACTGCATTGTCCCCTTCATCAGGGACAGAAGCCTTTCTAGGGTCACACTTGTTTTTTCTATAACCAAAGAAAGAGAGTCTCAGATGCAGACTGGTTGCTCCTATGTCATATTAGACAGACGAGAACAAAATATAAGCAAAGAGAAAATTAATAAGAATTAGAAACTTTAGATGATCTTTGTTTTGACATGGTGTATGGAAAGGAAGTTCCCCTTTGTGTGAGTGTGCATAGATGGTGTATACAGTCTATAGATTTGTAGAGAGGGTGGAGCCTATATAAAGGTATGTACAAAGGGAGGAGTCTCTACCGTTATACAGAAGTGGATTTCAGGGAATGTACAAGTGAGCGAGTAAGTGATTGCAGACTCATAACATGTACATTTCTATGGAGTAGTGGGCTCAAGAGAGTGTGCGATCATAGTGTGGATTATGTGACTCCAAGGAGGTACTGTCTTTATACGATGGAGGAATAAGGGCTGTGTGTATATAATTATTATGTGTGATTACTCAGGCAGTGTGGGATATGATGCATTTTAGTGGTAATATTTTTAACACTTTGGTATTATATGTATTGCTATGTGATGGGAGGACATGACATGATATCTGCATTTAACTTGATGTGTCATTCACAAATTTAAATAATTCTGTATTTACTTACCCAGTAGATTTCTCTTTTTCATTAGACTGGTTTGCTAAAGAATAGATTAGATAGTATTACAGATAAGACACAATATCAGCCTCCCACACACATGTAAACTAAAATACTTAAGGTCCCTTTTGCTCCTACATGTGACCTACCAATAATCAAATTAAACATCACTGTCTTTTGTAAGGTACCTTACACTGGAAATATATGAAAGCATGTTTCCCTACACTCTGCCACAAAACCTGTGCAGCACTTAGAAAACTGAGATGAAATTGGCTCCATACTCTGCCAATATTTATAAACAATATTAGGAATTTTAGCCTGGAGACACTGGGTAACCCAGCTATTTTCAGTGCAAGGTTTGCCACAAAATCTCTGCTTTTTAATACCAATATATTGATAAACAATAGTTTTCTAAGCTGGGTTCATAAATGATAGTATGTTATTATGACATATTTAGTATTTTACTGTCACTTTTGGATGTAACAAAGACATATCTCACACCTCTGACACACTTACTCTTTTGATTTTCGGTTAATTGGTGCATCTAAAAAAGAACAACAATTAATTATTTAGCAAAATTTATATTTTCTGGTGCTTAACATATTCAGATGAATTCTCATGAAAGCTCAGACTTTCTGAGCTAGGTATATGGAAGTTTCCTTGTGTGTAACTTTCTCTGATCTAATACATCCTGCTTATATCAGAAACACACATTACATTGATTCATTGTATACACATACAGATTAATTTACCATAATTGGTTTTCACCCCCACCCAGATGTATCTACATAGGCAGCTTGTTCCTACCAATAGAAGCTCTGCATCTGGGTACATTTTTTTTTACTTTAACTTTTAAACCAACAGCAGTACAATGCAGAAATCCACATAGAAATGTCTTAGCTACTTCTTGTTCCTTGTTCTTGTTCCTTGTGAAGGTTAAGACAGACGACACATCCCATGATGCTTTGTTGCACAAACTAACCTTTTAGACGTTGAAACAATGTTATAGCTGCCTTTGATTGTCCAAATCACATTATTAATTGTATGCTAATTTAGCTGAGACTTTTTTTTTTTTTATATTTTAATTTTTTTATTGTTTTTAGAAACAGACAACCAAAATAAAATACATACAGTAAAACAATACTTACATCTAAATCATACACAATCACCCACCTACAAACCCGCCACCCACCCCTTGGCAATATTCTCATTATTTACAGAAGGAGGCAATACCCGAAACCTATTATATAATTAAAGTAACTTCGCTAAAGGCAACAAATACAACAACAACAACAAAATATATCTATTAACAGAAAGGCCCGGCAAACAGTTCTTCGTCCCATTTTGCCCATTTCTTAACCACTGATAATCTTAACTTGGAATCAAAACTTAAATATTCCATTTCATACTGTTTATTCCTTTCCATAGTACTACAAATCTCATTCCATTTAGGCAATTCCCCACTTCTCCATCTCCGTACAATCCACCATTTAATTGCCATGAGAACCTGCACCACTATCCCAATTGTTTCACTAGACCATTCCCTTGGAAAGATATGTAATAGAAAAGCTTCTGGGTTTAAGGTAACTTCCTTACATCCCATACCCACCAACTTGGTGACACACCTTTCCCAAAGCCCTTTGATCTTAACACATTTCCACCACATGTGGCTTTGGGTGCCTATTTCCGAGCACCCTCTCCAACACAGCTCACTATATTTGCTTGGATCTATTTTAGACAGAAGCTCTGGAACTATGTACCATTTTTGTGTAATTTTAAAGTGGATTTCTCTGTAAGTCGTACAAATCAAGTTATCTTTTGTTAGTTGATACGCTTTTCCCTAGTCCTCCAAATTTTTCTTAATTCTAAAATCAGTTTCCCAGCTTTCCATGGCTACAGATTTTCCAGAACTTCTGTACTCGTCTAAAATTTTTAAGCATTTCGACACTGAACTCTTATTACTTGTTCTTAAGGACAGGAATTTTTCGAGAGGTGTAAAATCCCTGACTGATCTTACATCAAAACCTTCTTTTGTTAATATCTTCTTAAGGGTCAGAAATTGCAGCCACATTGATATTGGGACCTCTTTCACTCTCCTCAGTTCCTTAAATTTAATAAAGCCCTCATTTCTGATTAAATCCTTAATTTTGTCAATACCCCATTTCCCCCACTCTACCTTATCTATTTCGGGGTAAATATCATAAATTACTTCCAGTGGTGTTAATGGAGATGGAAAAGGGAGCAACTTCAATTTTGAGTTCATTTTGAGCCAACTAGCCCAACATTGTTTCCCTATTCTGAACTCTATCTGAGTCTTAAAGTTGGACGATTTCTTATACCATAGAGCTTGCTGCAGAACTATTTTGGGGCTTAATGCTTCTTCTAACTGGACAAACTTGGGTCCTTCCACTCCTTCTGTCCATCTCAGAAAGTGGTACAATTTTATAGCCTCTGCATACTTCCAAAGGTTGATTGCCCCTAATCCACCTTCTATATACTTTTTATTTACTTGGTCTTTACTGACTCTAACCCTATTTCCTTTATATATAAAATGATCTACCACTTTCTGAAATTTAGTAATACTTCCTCTGGATAAAAATAGAGGGATTACTCTTAAAACATAAGTAAGTTTTGGTAAAATGAACATCTTAACACATACGATTCTGCCTGACCAGGTTAGGTTTAGCCTCTCCCATGACTTGAGTAGTTTGCACATTGAAACAAAAGTTATTTCCAAGTTATTCTTTAACATGGAAGCAACACACGGAGTCAACTCTATTCCCAAATGTTCTATTTTATTCTGCTCCCATCTAAATGGGAATTTCTCTCGTAACAAGGTTTTAGTTTCTAAGTTCACATTTAGCCAGATAACCTCTGATTTGGAAGAATTAATTTTATAATATGATAGGCAACCAACATTTTTTAATTCCTTCATGAGATACACCAATGATTCTAGCTGAGACTTTTAAGGGGCATTCCTTCTCAAAATCAAGTCTCAGAAAACTGAAGACATGTGTAAAAATCAGGGTAAGTTTATTAATGTTTCTTTGGGGATTTTGTATGTAAAAATGTTTTTATTTACTACTGTTTCTACTCTATCTGATGCTTTCATAATGCATTAAACTTAAATATGCCTTTAACATCTAAACTGTTTAAAAGAAGAGTGATTTTGAACCACATAATTGTTACTAAGAATATATTTATGAATTTATAACTAGTACAATAACTATTCACTGGAGCAAAATTCACTGGGAAATTAGGATTTTGGATTTTAAAACCTTTACCACATATTTGGGATAAATGATCACTACTTACCACAATTTCACTTTTGTCTATGTTTTTTCTGAAAATAATATAAATAGAATATTTTATACTCCATCTAAATCTCATTAAAAGGCAAACAGTTTGCTTCCTGTGAGAGTTACAATTATTTAAGTGTGATATATTTATACTACAGTGGTATGGGCAAAACTGTATTGAAAGCCTTACTCTTAAGGACTGGATAATAGTGACTTATCTAGTAATGTAACATAATGATTATAATAGTGATCTATTTATATTAGGAGGACAGGACACTTTCTATTTGGTATTTCTCATGGCCAATCATTTCATGGAGTCATTTGTTACCCCATACATGGGCAGAACACATTAGATAAACCCCAGCATTACAAATAATACATTCACTTGTTAACTAACCCCTGTAATGTTTTAGTCCTTTCAGGGAGAGTCAGTAAGGAGGGGAGGACTATGGGTTATACATTGAGAAGAAAATTCTAGTGTGCTAACATTGGGAAAGGTATTTCATCTGTGTTTCTCAAAAATACTGTTTATATTAAATTGTATGATAGTCACTGATTGTTGCGGATACAGGATACATATGGTTTACACAATATGTTAGGTATTCTTATATATTAGGCTTCCCAGAGAAGCCCTCTGGTCTTAAGAATGGGATTTCACCCCCTTATAAACTCCCACGTGGGATCAAAATATAGGATCATAAAGTTTTATAAGTGACCTAACAGATAATCCCCCAAGCCTGGTGTATTTGGAAACAGTGAGAAACCTTAAGTCCTATCCTTTTGAAAGCAGAGCAATACCAGATGCATTTGGCTAAAGAAAGTGGAATGATAGGTGGGGCACAAGCCTGTTAATTCAAATCAGGTGAGATAGATCAAATAAGTGATTAGTAATTGGCTAAGAGTAGGTTGCCCCATAAGGGGGCGTGATTAGTATTTGGCTAAGGAAGACTAATGTGGATTGATTGCTGTATGGTTTAAATATGACTATGAACAAAAATGTTGATTCTTCATGTATTACAATAATACAAGGTGTTTGTTCCTTCTTGCATCATGCTCTATTCTTAGAAAAGGTGTAAAAGGAAAATAATAGATTTTTATTTTTTTAATAGGCCTTAGTAATCCTTGTTATCTTGATTTCCTGAGTGATGGTCCTGACTTCGCTCTGCTGGACACTGAGATAACTATGTCGTCACAACCCAGAGATGGGTTATTGAAGCTGAAGGCAGTGAGGACCCCTCACCCTAAAGTTCATGACACCATTCATGTCAAAAGGTAGAAAGAAGCTTAAAGGAAAGAAGAGTCTTCATTGAGAAGATACTCAGTTTCTATTCCAAACTGCATTGTCCCCTTCATCAGGGACAGAAGCCTTTCTAGGGTCACACTTGTTTTTTCTATAACCAAAGAAAGAGAGTCTCAGATGCAGACTGGTTGCTCCTATGTCATATTAGACAGACGAGAACAAAATATAAGCAAAGAGAAAATTAATAAGAATTAGAAACTTTAGATGATCTTTGTTTTGACATGGTGTATGGAAAGGAAGTTCCCCTTTGTGTGAGTGTGCATAGATGGTGTATACAGTCTATAGATTTGTAGAGAGGGTGGAGCCTATATAAAGGTATGTACAAAGGGAGGAGTCTCTACCGTTATACAGAAGTGGATTTCAGGGAATGTACAAGTGAGCGAGTAAGTGATTGCAGACTCATAACATGTACATTTCTATGGAGTAGTGGGCTCAAGAGAGTGTGCGATCATAGTGTGGATTATGTGACTCCAAGGAGGCACTGTCTTTATACGATGGAGGAATAAGGGCTGTGTGTATATAATTATTATGTGTGATTACTCAGGCAGTGTGGGATATGATGCATTTTAGTGGTAATATTTTTAACACTTTGGTATTATATGTATTGCTATGTGATGGGAGGACATGACATGATATCTGCATTTAACTTGATGTGTCTTTAACAAATTTAAATAATTCTGTATTTACTTACCCAGTAGATTTCTCTTTTTCATTAGACTGGTTTGCTAAAGAATAGATTAGATAGTATTGCAGATAAGACACAATATCAGCCACCCACACACATGTAAACTAAAATACTTAAGGTCCCTTTTGCTCCTACATGTGACCTACCAATAATCAAATTAAACATCACTGTCTTTTGTAAGGTACCTTACACTTGAAATATATGAAAGCATGTTTCCCTACACTCTGCCACAAAACCTCTGCAGCACTTAGAAAACTGAGATGAAATTGGCTCCATACTCTGCCAATATTTATAAACAATATTAGGAATTCTAGCCTGGAGACACTGGGTAACCCAGCTATTTTCAGTGCAAGGTTTGCCACAAAATCTCTGCTTTTTAATACCAATATATTGATAAACAATAGTTTTCTAAGCTGAGTTCATAAATGACAGTATGTTATTATGACATTTTAGTATTTTACTGTCACTTTTGGATGTAACAAAGACATATCCCACACCTCTGACACACTTACTCTTTTGATTTTCGGTTAATTGGTGCATCTAAAAAAGAACAACAATTAATTATTTAGCAAAATTTATATTTTCTGGTTCTTAACATATTCAGATGAATTCTCATGAAAGCTCAGACTTTCTGAGCTAGGTATATGGAAGTTTCCCTGTGTGTAACTTTCTCTGATCTAATACATCCTGCTTATATCAGAAACACACATTACATAGATTCATTCTATACACATACAGATTAATTTACCATAATTGGTTTTCACCCCCACCCAGATGTATCTACATAGGCAGCTTGTTCCTACCAATAGAAGCTCTGCATCTGGGTACATTTTTTTTTACTTTAACTTTCAAACCAACAGCAGTACAATGCAGAAATCCACATAGAAATGTCTTAGCTACTTCTTGTTCCTTGTTCTTGTTCCTTGTGAAGGTTAAGACAGACGACACATCCCATGATGCTTTGTTGCACAAACTAACTTTTTAGACCTTGAAACAATGTTATAGCTGCCTTTGATTGTCCAAATCACATTATTAATTGTATGCTAATTTAGCTGAGACTTTTTTTTTTTTTTATATTTAATTTTTTTTATTGTTTTTAGAAACAGACAACCAAAATAAAATACATACAGTAAAACAATACTTACATCTAAATCATACACAATCACCCACCTACAAACCCCCCACCCACCCCTTGGCAATATTCTCATTATTTACAGAAGGAGGCAATACCCGAAACCTATTATATAATTAAAGTAACTTTGCTAAAGGCAACAAATACAACAACAACAAAAAAATATATCTATTAACAGAAAGGCCCGGCAAACAGTTCTTCGTCCCATCTTGCCCATTTCTTAACCACTGATAATCTTAACTTGGAATCAAAACTTAAATATTCCATTTCATACTGTTTATTCCTTTCCATAGTACTACAAATCTCATTCCATTTAGGCAATTCCCCACTTCTCCATCTCCGTACAATCCACCATTTAATTGCCATGAGAACCTGCACCACTATCCCAATTGTTTCACTAGACCATTCCCTTGGAAAGATATGTAATAGAAAAGCTTCTGGGTTTAAGGTAACTTCCTTACATCCCATACCCACCAACTTAGTGACACACCTTTCCCAAAGCCCTTTGATCTTAACACATTTCCACCACATGTGGCTTTTGGGTGCCTATTTCCGAGCACCCTCTCCAACACAGCTCACTATATTTGCTTGGATCTATTTTAGACAGAAGCTCTGGAACTATGTACCATTTTTGTGTAATTTTAAAGTGGATTTCTCTGTAAGTCGTACAAATCAAGTTATCTTTTGTTAGCTGATACGCTTTTCCCCAGTCCTCCAAATTTTTCTTAATTCTAAAATCAGTTTCCCAGCTTTCCATGGCTACAGATTTTCCAGAACTTCTGTACTCGTCTAAAATTTTTAAGCATTTCGACACTGAACTCTTATTACTTGTTCTTAAGGACAGGAATTTTTCGAGAGGTGTCAAATCCCTGACTGATCTTACATCAAAACCTTCTTTTGTTAATATCTTCTTAAGGGTCACCCCATTTCTCCCACTCTACCTTATCTATTTCGGGGTGAATATCATAAATTACTTCCAGTGGTGTTAATGGAGATGGAAAAAGGAGCAACTTCAATTTTGAGTTCATTTTGAGCCAACTAGCCCAACATTGTTTCCCTATTCTGAACTCTATCTGAGTCTTAAAGTTGGACGATTTCTTATACCATAGAGCTTGCTGCAGAACTATTTTGGGGCTTAATGCTTCTTCTAACTGGACAAACTTGGGTCCTTCCACTCCTTCTGTCCATCTCAGAAAGTGGTACAATTTTATAGCCTCTGCATACTTCCAGAGGTTGATTGCCCCTAATCCACCTTCTATATACTTTTTATTTACTTGGTCTTTACTGACTCTAACCCTATTTCCTTTATATATAAAATGATCTACCACTTTCTGAAATTTAGTAATACTTCCTCTGGATAAAAATAGAGGGATTACTCTTAAAACATAAGTAAGTTTTGGTAAAATGAACATCTTAACACATACGATTCTGCCTGACCAGGTTAAGTTTAGCCTCTCCCATGACTTGAGTAGTTTGCACATTGAAACAAAAGTTATTTCCAAGTTATTCTTTAACATGGAAGCAACACACGGAGTCAACTCTATTCCCAAATGTTCTATTTTATTCTGCTCCCATCTAAATGGGAATTTCTCTCGTAACAAGGTTTTAGTTTCTAAGTTCACATTTAGCCAGATAACCTCTGATTTGGAAGAATTAATTTTATAATATGATAGGCAACCAAAATGTTTTAATTCCTTCATGAGATACACCAATGATTCTAGCTGAGACTTTTAAGGGGCATTCCTTCTCAAAATCAAGTCTCAGAAAACTGAAGACATGTGTAAAAATCAGGGTAAGTTTATTAATGTTTCTTTGGGGATTTTGTATGTAAAAATGTTTTTATTTACTACTGTTTCTACTCTATCTGATGCTTTCATAATGCATTAAACTTAAATATGCCTTTAACATCTAAACTGTTTAAAAGAAGAGTGATTTTGAACCACATAATTGTTACTAAGAATATATTTATGAATTTATAACTAGTACAATAACTATTCACTGGAGCAAAATTCACTGGGAGATTAGGATTTTGGATTTTAAAACCTTTACCACATATTTGGGATAAATGATCACTACTTACCACAATTTCACTTTTGTCTATGTTTTTTCTGAAAATAATATAAATAGAATATTTTATACTCCATCTTAATCTCATTAAAAGGCAAAAAGTTTGCTTCCTGTGAGAGTTACAATTATTTAAGTGTGATATATTTATACTACAGTGGTATGGGCAAAACTGTATTGAAAGCACTTACTCTTAAGGACTGGATAATAGTGACTTATCTAGTAATGTAACATAATGAATATAATAGTGATCTATTTATATTAGGAGGACAGGACACTTTCTATTTGGTATTTCTCATGGCCAATCATTTCATGGAGTCATTTGTTACCCCATACATGGGCAGAACACATTAGATAAACCCCAGCATTACAAATAGGACATTCGCTTGTTAACTAACCCCTGTAATGTTTTAGTCCTGTCAGGGAAAGTCAGTAAGGAGGGGAGGACTATGGGTTATACAATGAGAAGAAAATTCTAGTGTGCTAACATTGGGAAAGGTATTTCATCTGTTTCTCATTAATCCTGTCTATATTATACTAATGACTTGCCTGTCAAAAAATGACGGCAATAAAATTGTAAGGCAGAGAATGCTGTTTGCCACAGAGAGTAAGTGTTTTTGTGGTCTGAGATCCTTGTGCGCTCATTGCGAGCCTCTGGGATGACGTATTTGTTGTTATCATAGGCGCTTTTGCGCCAATTGTAAGGTCCGCAGTGATCTGTTTTTTTCGCTTATTGCAAGGCTCTCCCCTGGTGTAGTTTGTGTCCTATGAGCACCGTTGGCACTCCATGTGGGTGGCGCTGTGAAGGTGTTTGTGGTTGTTTGTGATAATGTGGTGTTAATTTATTTTTGTTTTGTGTATTTTTTTTATGCTAATTAATTAATGAAATCATAAATTAATATACTTTACCTGTTTGTAATTAATATATTGAGCCAGCAAGGAATGTACTGAAGAGCTAACAATCTCTTTTGATGTTGCTGCAGCATACAATGTCGGTTTGCAGTGTTGGTGAGCTGAGGTGTAAGTGTCAGCAATGTGTGCAGTGTGTAGTGTAAGTAGGCTGCGTGCGCAAAGGGAAGCCGTTTGTGTAGCTGGGTACTTCCGCATTCTGTAAATTAGTGTTGTAAAATGGCGGCAAATGTGTATGTGGTAGGCAGGTTTGTATGATTTAGCGTCCTTGCTAATGGTGTATGTTGTAGGTCTGAGCAAATTAACTTATGGCCTCTTACCAGTGCTCAATTGAATTGGGCACACTGTGTTTAAATGCTGGATAAATAAGTGCTGTGTGTATATAATAACTATGTGTGAATACTCAGGCAGTGTGTGATATGATGCTGTTTAGTGGTAATATTTTTAGCACTTTGGTATAGTATTTATTGCTATGTGATGAGAGGGACAGCAATTACATGACATGATATCTGCATTTATCTTGATGTTTTTAATCATGAATTTAAATCATTCTGTATTTACTTACCCAATAGACTCCTGTTCTTGATTAGAACTGTTTGCTGAAGAATAAATGAGATACAATTACCAATAAGCCACAATATAAGACTCCCACCCACATGGAAACTAAAATACTTAAGGTCCCTTTTGTTCCTACATGTGATCTACCAATAATCTCCCTAAACTTTATTGACTTTTTTAAAGTACCTCACACTGAATATATATGAAAGCATTTTTCCCTACACTCTGCCACAAAACCTCTGCAGAACTGCCACCATTTATAAACAATGTGAGGAATTCTAGCCTAAAGACATTGGGTAACCCAGCTATTTTCAGTGCAAGGTTTCTCACAAAAGAGCTGATTTTTAATCACATATATAGTTGTTGGTTTAGGAAAGTGTTGGTCACTTTTGCGATGTTGATTACGTAATGTTAAATAATTGTGGTCCCCACGAAGCTGCAATGTTCGCTGAAGGCGATCATTGCCGGCCTTGGGATGAGCGCAGCAGGTGCTAATCACGAGGCCCAAGGGACTTAGGCTACAATGAGTGCCATCGCAAGGTCCACAGGACTTTAAAACAGCCTAGACTTGAGCACAGAAGGCGCTCATGTCGATGGCCGCGATCACCACCAAAAACCTGAAACACTTTGCTGCTGATCATGAGTAACGCAGTTTACTCATTTAACGGCCAAAATAGTTTCAAACATGTTACTCGATAAACCGCCCAAAAACAATAACAATTTTAAATACAAAATTACACACTCACACACACAGCTCAAGGGGAGAGTCAGGGAGCCTGTGAGTGAAGTTGCAAGTTAATTTGAGGCATATTTGGCATTTTTCAGCGATTGAAAATCGGATAAGTGACAAAATTACAGATGAAAAAACATAAATGGATGAAAATAAGGCTAAAGGCAGTAACACTCAGCGCAAGACATGATCACGAAGCCAGTAACACAAGCAACGGCACTCAGCTTGAGCAACTCAAAACTGCAGCACAGACACAGGGGAGATATACACCGGGGAGGGAGAGAGGGTAGAAAGAGACACAGGGCTGAGAGATGGATGAAAAGAGACAAGGGGGAATAAGGAAAAATAAAATACACAGGGCAAGGAGAGAGGGGGAAACAGACACAGGGGTCAGAGACTGAGGAGAGGCTCCCGATGAGCGCTGAAGGTGATCATTGAGAACCACAAAAGTTGCGGGTTGCCAAGGCCTGCAATGAGCGCAAATCCACTAATTGCGGAGCTTGTGATGAGCGCCGCAGGTGCTGATTGTGAGAGGCCTGTAAAGTAGACAGTGAGAGAGCCTTGCAATGAGCGCCACATTTTGTGGCAAATAGCACTGATAGCATTTACATTTTAATGCTGTCATTTTTGATGGGCACGTAGCTAGTACCAATACATTTATATGCTATAGTTTTCTAAGCAGAGTTAATAAATGACAGTATGATGTTATAATGATATATTTAGTAGTATACTGTTACATTTTGATACAACAAGGACATATCCCACACCTCTCACACACTTACTATTTTGCTCTCTGGGTAACTGAACCATCTAAAAAAGAACAACAATTAATTAAGTAACAAAATGTATATTTTATGGTTCTCATCATGGTTAGATTAATTCTCATTATAGATCAGACTATCTATCCAATGTCCATGAAGTCCAAAGCCTAGCTCATATGAGTGGCTGCTCAAGTAATTTCCGATACCTCAGGGACAGATTAGTTTTGTCTCATGAATATAACTGCTTGTTTAGGGACACATTTTATAAAACAGTTTACTCATTGATTTATCCAAACAACATAATATTAAAACAAATTAAAATAATATTACAACTTTTGAAAGCCCTCTTTTATTTCTCGATTAGGCTATAGATCAGATATTATGAATCCCAACTAGATTCTTCCTTAATTTCTCAGTGCCAGATTTTTGCACTCTCAGTCTGGTCTGATCTTCTTTAACAATTATTTACATAGGGAACATAGAAACTGCATATGGTATAAGATAAACAGGTGCCACAGAGAGAGACAAATCAGCTTTGGGGTACGTCATGTGCCATCCAGTTTTAGGAGGATCCCAATTGAGGGTATAGGGCACTGATAAGGCTCTTGTCTGAATGAAAGCTACAGAAATTAACATTGAAAGTAGCTTTACTGCATAAATGTTGAGATATAACGATTTTGTTAAATCGAACACGTGAGACTGTTACATTGTGGATGGACAAGACATATTACTTGAGAAATACACAACACAACATTTTTGATTGAATAAGGATATTGAAATGACAACATTACCTACTTTCAATCCAGTAAAAATGCTTCTCAAGCTATTATTTAAAGAAAAGGCTTGTAGAAAGTTCCAATTTAAATATAAAGTATTTACTTCTTTGATATTTCTTATAAGTCCTTAACTATATGTGAAATAACAAAACATGACAAACCTTGAGACTTATTGATAAGTCTCTATTTTATATATAAGATATTAAGTGTACGATTTAATTGCAAGCCTGCATCTCGCAAGATACAGGCCGTTTGTCTGCGACCGTGCTGCGGGCTTGCAGTCTGCTACAATTCTGGTGCTACTCAAATGAAACAAGCCCGCAAGTTATGGGCTGAAAGCCGAAACCATAAACCATGCACTTGCAGTTCAGGGCGGGAATATGATAAATTAAGCAAGACCGTAACCTCCCATTTAGAAAAAGCCAAAAGAAAATGAGACCGTCATTATGAGGTCAGTAAAACATAGAGGTTAAATGTCAATCAATTAGTGATTAGGGGTCCCATATGTGATCAGACTCGCAAAACCACAAAATACAAAACAATAAAAGGGAATGCTGATACTGTTCTAGTCCATGTGGGTGGCCATATGTGGGTGGTCATATGTATTAACTTATTGATTCCTGAGATCGACATAACCCCGATATGACATATAATAAAATTAATTTTCCATCACTGATTTGTAAGCTTGAGACTGTTGTGCAATTTAATTTCATGTCTGGGGGGGGGGGGGGGGGGGGGGGAGGCTCACAATGAGCACCAAAGGCGCTCTTCGCGGGGCTCACTAAGGGGCGTCAAAAGGTGCGCAAACAGCATTGCTGGCCGGCCTTACAATTTTATTCCTGGGCAATTTTCTAGTAATATATAGTAATGAACTTAAATATTACATTTACATTCTTTACTAGCCTCTTACTTTTACTTAAACATCTAATAAGATATATATAACATTAGGTACATCCTTTTAATCGAAGATTTCCAACCACAAAAACAAATTGAAAATTCATTCTGAAAATTAGAGTAGTGACTGTCCAATAATACAGATGAAAAATAAAGCCTATTGCAGTATACACTGATGCGATTTATATTGGACATTTTTATTTAGGTATACACTGCTCTATTCTTAAGTCTAAAGCATCACTTGTGGCATCTTACATGTTACCAGGTGCATACGCCACAGTCAGGGCAGGCGCATACGCCTCAGTCAGGGCAGGCGCATACGCCTCAGTCAGGGCAGCTCTAAACCCCACCGTCAGGGCAGGCTCATGCCACAGTCAGGGCAGGGTCATGCCAGGCTCATGCCACAGCCAGGGCAGGCTCATGCCACAGCCAGGGCAGATTTTTTTATTTGCATTTACAGTGCTATGGACAGGGGTTAAACCCCCTTGCGGGTGCGCGTCCTCCATCACTCATAGGATTTTCTCCTACATTTGCCTTTTATGGGCGTGAAAACAATTGCGGGCTTGACGAATTGTAGCAATTGAATAGTAATTTGTGATTTTAGTGATCGTAACTCTTGCGGACGTAAAAGATCAAAGGCTTCAGGAGGCTGTAAGTTCCGGGTTTAACAACTGCAAGAATTTCAAGGCCATAATCCGTAACCCGTTCCGAGGCAACAGAAAAATAACAATTTAATAGCAAAATAACTTATGGCCTCACTTATGGGCTCCAGTAACTTGTGATTGCTCAATTGAATCAGGCTCTATGTCTCTAACAATATGTCCTAATAGGCATAATAGAGTATCAGTAAATGTCACCTGTTTATCTTATATATATGCAGCTTATAATATCACCGTTTGGATGAATCAATGAATAAACTGTTTAGTAAATGTTGTCACTAAACAAGCAATTGTTAATGTATATTTAGTGGTAAGCACTTTAGGGAATATTATTCCTGAAACAATTCTCTATTCATGTACGTAATGGAGAATTATGGAGAAGTTATTAATACAATTAGAAAGTTAATGAAGTTTAAAATATAGACAAGAACCATACCTTTTCAACTAACCAATCTGTTGTCTGCAAGAAAGAAGAGAAATAAAATATTTATTATAGCAAACACAACAGATGCCAGTACAAATACACTATGCTATATCTATACAGCAATGAATGTGTTTGACACACAACTCTACACAGACACACACCTCCTACATTAAAAATAACTATAATTACATAGGTTTAAATGAACATAAAATACTTACTTTGTTTGTGCTAATGCTGTTGTTATTTCTAAAAATAATACAAAGAGAATAAAAGTAATGATACTTACAATTATTTAAGTGTGAAATATTATAGGGTGTAATTGCATGATGAGAAATTATCAGGTTTTACCATGATACAGGCCAATTTTGGGAAATTTTGGTTGATAGCTATATATTTCATCTATAATGAATTTATTAGCTGCCTACGATATCCAAGAGCTTGTAAATATCCCATAAGGGAGAAAAGGAGGGAAGGAATTTCAATAAAGTTTTTTAGATAGATAGATACTCACAATGATTCTTCATAAATGTTGCTGTGAAAAGAGTAGAACAAGAGTGAGAGACTACAGACAAGGAATCGTATTGTCATGGTGGATGGAGGGGCAGGTGTGAGACTGGCTGTGCACAGGCAAACCATGAGGATAGGTCTGTGACAGTGAAGATTATGGGGAACCTATGTATAGATTGAGGAGCCTATATGATAATTACAATGGTGGAAATGTTTTATTTACAGTCAGATGAGGGATGGAGAGTTACACGTTAGTGGATGTACAGTTGGTTCTGATCTTTATATATTTGAGGGGAGGGGGGCGTTTTTTCAACTCACCATGCCTCGTTAATATGGGTGTTAACTGAATTAAAAGAAGAATTGTATTAAATACATTTCACAAAAATGAGATTACTTAGATTACTTATATAATTATATTGCTGCTCAAGGCCAAATACATTTTTTTTTGTTGTAAAGAGCCTTCTGTCATCATTGAAATAGTAATTTTACTCCTCCTACAGATTAAATAACCATTTCATTTAACTTATTTTGGTTCAACTCTATGTATATTTTTTTCTGTTTTCATTAAGCTGTGCCTATAATTGTAATTTTAAAACTTTTCCCAATGCTCAAAATGATTCTATACTATACTATACACCATCCTACTCCATACTACAAATCATATATCCTCTTCCAGTATTACTTCATACAGTAGATATCACTGAAACTAGATTACTCCAATTAACATTTAATAGCTGCTCTTATTGACTGTAAAAACTATATTTCTATATAATTATTACATATCATATCTCCATATAAACTGTCCCCTACAGTTCCATATAATCACTTACCTAATGTTTGCTGCTCTATACAGTTTCACATATAACTCATCTTATTTCTTGACATAATTACTTTTTAAAACTCCTCCAAGTCCTTTAACTGTCCATATGACTCTACCATATAGCTTTCTGGCAAAAAATCTTAGTTGCAGTCTAGATACTTACTACATACACGCGTCCTCGCCATCCACAACTCCTAAAAAATAAAGAAAACAGAAATAGTTAAACTTTAATGAGTCATAATCAGTCATTATAGAAAATGTCCATCATATGTTCAATGAGGCGCAATCTCAGGGGATTTATACTTCACCCTATAGCTGTTGTGTTTCCCACTCACTATTCTTTCTTTTCTCCATTACTGATCTATTTCAGCAATTCCCTCTCTAGCTTTCAAGCTCTCTCGACTTACTCACATTCCCTTTATTCTCTTCCTCAGATTTCCACATGCCTTATTCCTTTCTATTATTTTCTCAGGTGTTCTCTTGCCTTAATCCATCTCCGTTTTCCTTACTCTCATCTTTTTTACTTCACAATGTTCCTCTCGCCTTGTTTCTCTCTTCCTCCCATTCCTTTTTCTCCACATTCTTTAGCTATGCCTACTATTCCCTTTGTAGCACTCTCCTTTCCTATCGTTTATTATTTTTTTTATCTTTCTCCTTCACTATCTTTTTCAACCTTGTCTCTATTTTTATTTCCTTCCCCCAATTATCCATCTCTCTATATCTTCCCCCAATTATCCATCTCTCTATATCTTCCCCCAATTATCCATCTCTCTATATCTTCCCCCAATTACGCATCTCTCTATATCTTCCCCCAAGTATCCATCTCTTTATATCTTCCTCCATGCTACTCATATGCCTCTGAAGTGCTATTACTGCATTATTGTGAATTGAGGTCTTTAGATTACACCAATGTCTCTTGTAGATCATAAGGGGTTTCAGCTCTTCTCCTGTCCTCAAGAGAACATCCCCTTTATTTCCAAGAAGTGGTCTGATGGCTCAGGATCCTTCTTACCATCTTTGAACATTGTAACTGAAGACGGAGGGGGTTTGATTTTTTAGTCTTCAGGAAACTATAAATAAACACACAAAACATTTTAGAGAGCTTGGCACAGATATATAGTAAAATATATTCATGATAATATGTTTGTTTAAAGGATGGGAAGATCCTCCGGACATGGTTTGAGATTATACTGTGTGTAGCATTAAAGACAAAGGCGACACTAGATAGTATGTATTGTAGTAATAGTGCTCCAAAGAGATAGTGTATAAAAGTAGAGAAGGAGCAGTGTGCTTCCGAGAGACGCTATGAGCTTTCAAGATACAGTTATTTACATGATCCATAGAGGGTACAGATCACTGATCCAGAGAGGATACAAGTATACAGCTGAACCATAGAGGATACACTTATAAAGCTCATCAATATAGGATAGAGATGAATAGCTGGTGAATTGTAGGAGGCTTTATAGAGTCATTGGGGTAAATTAATTTATGGAAATAAGTGGGATTAAAAATAAGTGGACTTAAATATCCTTATTTCCTGTTTATAAAAACAGACTTAAATTTTATGTTTTAGCCCCAAAAACCCAGTTCATATGTATATCCTATTGTGTCACATAGTGAGTTAGTGACAGGCTGTGTGTGCTATATAGTGGGGTAAAGGGGCAATACTAGTTACAATTTAGTGTACAATTTATTGAGTTCAGGGGAAGGGATATTTATTTACTTGAGATGAAAATATTACATTAACTTGGGCTTTTAATTATATCTTAAAAACATTTTTTGAAACTACTCACCATGCATTATTTTTAAGGTCTGCAAATTACAAAAAAAAATAAAATTAGTTTCAATATCAGCCTTCCATCCACCTGCAAGCCCCAAATACTCTAGGGCCCCTCTTCAACTGAACAAATTGTAGTTATGGGAGCCTGTAAAGTAGCCCGTAAAATAATTTGCTTTTAGCGAGCCGCAATCGATTTTCAGGTTACAGGCTGAAAATCCCAGCTGTTGTTAAAATCATAACTCTGAACCATCTTTTGATCTTTCCAGCCCGTAAGTGTTACCATCGTAAATCTCTATTAAATTACTACAATTCCTCAAGCCCTCAATTGCCTTCAAACCAGTAAATGTCTCAATCTCTGTAATCAAGGAGTTAATACATATCAGGCCACCCATATGGACTAGAACAGTATCACTATTCACTTTTATTATTTTGTGCCAGATTGTGAAACTGATCGCATATCAGGCTTCTAAATGCGAATTAATTTATGCTTAACCTCCATGTTTTACTGACGTCCTAATGACAGGCTCATTTTCTATTAGTTGGCTCTGCTTGAGCTGTAACTTATGTGTTTTGGCTCGGTCTACGCTGTAACTTATGTGTGGTTCACGGTTTTGGCTTTCGCCCATGTAGTTGCGGCCTTGTTCAACTGAATTGATCCATAACTGTTGTAAATTTCAAGCCCGCAATTGAATGAAGGCCCAGGTCTCCTTGATCATGACCATTTAATCCATTAAAAGTGTCATTATCATTAAATCATTCATGTAAATTCTAGACACATCTTTAAACTAGTCTTATAAATAAAACAATGTGTGCGTGTCCTTCCTCAGTAATAAACAAAAATAAGTATTTTAATGAGTGTCTGATGCTTTTATGGCAACATGTCCTATTAACCTATTAATTGCCCCACTCTGAGTAAGTGAGTGAATAACCATTATATACATAAACTACTGAATATAAGAGGGACAGACTCAGCACCGCGTAACCCAGAGTCACTTACTTTTGAATTCATGCTGTAATTTCTCCAACTGAAAAAAGAAAAACAATCCAATAATTAGTGGAATACAGATAGAGACAGTAACTGACATTGAAAATAAATATTTAAAGGGGCACAACAAAGGAAAGTATGTAAATAAATAATTACATTTAGTTATTAGAAACATTCAATGGTAGTGTAAAGTGATTGAGCTTTAAAGTTAGGCATTTCAATTTCCTGAAAACTCCCTCCTCCTCTGCTACTACCCTAATCTAGGGAAGTTAAGCTAAAAAGCAGGAAGAGCATGCCCAGTTTATGAATAACAATAATGTTATAAGTTTAAGAATGCATACATCTCAGTGATTATGCTGATATAAAACTACAAGGTCTGCTATTTATTTATCACTCCCTCTATGAAAATTAATGAATCACCTTAGATAAAGAAACGACAGGGAGGTAGGACCTTTTCAGAATAAGATTTATTCCTAAAGGACCACTATAATGACCTAAAAAGGTTAATTTGTATTTATTGTGCAGTAATCAATAATAACATTTACATATAGTGATATTCAATAGTAAATTCATTAGATTAGAAGGATTAGAGGAGTGATTTGCAAACCGGTCCTCAAGTAGCACCAACAGGCCAGAGTTTGTGGATTTCCCTGCCTATGTGCTGATATGTTATCTAACAACTTAATAATTTTGATTCAAGCACCTGTGCTTAAGTGAGGATATCTACAAAACATGACCTGTTGGTGGTCCCAGAGGACTGATCTGGGAACCACTGGATTAAAGTATCAATCTTTAGTTAAGCTGATTGTTTACACCCTGAGAAGGTAATCACGCTGAAGGGGTGTTTAGCTGTGACAAGTCTAAAGGGTTAAAGAGTTTCAATTAAGTTAGAGACCAACTAAACATTCATATTCTGACCCCCAATCAAATGATTGTTGCTAAAGAAAACCACTTAAACACAGCACATCTCCAGCCAATGAAGATACCTGAGATGATATAACTTTGTGGCTCCAAATTTAGCACTGCCTGCTAGACAACACAGCTTACTCACTGACTTTAGAGCAGGTGAAGCCAACAGCAGATGAGTTTGATCTTTCAAAGGCAATTTAATGATTAATATTGCTATTTTTAATGAATTGAATATGCAAGATATTATCAAGGACCAATTAAATGTCTAACTCTATATATTAGAACATAACAGGGCCCTTTAAACTGTGAAGCTCAGTTATTGGCACAAACATTGAAAGTTTAATTTAAACTAAATACAGTTATATTTATTTATAGGTGTTCTTTTGATTTCTGCAAAAGCAGGGACCTTTGCTGTGTCCACTGAAAGGGCAGCTGTAGTTCAAGAGAAAGGGCAATAAACGAACAATATTCCACCTGTGTAAGTCGTGGAAATGAAACATTTTTGAGTATGAGTTTTTGAAAACTCTTTTCATGAATAAATGAATAAAAATGTCTGTTGTATCACATGCTGAGAACTGGTTCATGAGGGTGTGTTTATTTAACTATCAATTGAAGGAGAGGTTAGAGGGGAGTTGCTGGTAATATTGGCTAAATAATGTGTAAACTGATATTGACACCACACACTTTCCCCCTCATAGGCCCAGATATAGGAAGTTTTCGTCAATAAATGTAGTTTTTGCAAATGTCCCTCTCTCTAACAAACATACATGTACATACACTAACTTCCAGCAGAATATCATGGTGACCTCTGGGGTCCAGGAGAGACATCAATCTTGATATTTATGGCTGGATATTAGTATTTGTGATTATTTTAACAAAAAAACAAGACTTGTACCTCTTCATCAAAAGTCAGTTGGTCAGTCAGCTGAAAGAGAAGAAGGCATGAGAAATATTATTTATTACAGTAAATACAATTGTTAAGAGTTACGATCGCAAAATCGCAAAACGCTATTCAATTGCCCCGATTCCCCTCGCTAACTAAGCTGCCAAGGCCGCAAATGGCAAAAGTCGGAACACAAGTTACGGGTTCCAAGGATGACTTGAAAGAGGCTTAAAGACGTGTACGGAGCACTGTGAATGCAAATATAAAATCAATACTGCACTGTAAATGATGGGGAACACAATGTAAGACATTAGAATTAATTGCACAACAGTCTCAAGCTCGTAAATCTGGAATATAAAATACAATTTGTAATGTGTCATTACGGGCTTATATCAAAATCGGTAATTAATAAGTTCATACATATCAGGCCACCCAAATGGACTAGAACATTGGCTTCAATCATTTTTATTAATATGTACATTTAGGGTTTCCCGGGCGATCGCATATTGGATCCCCGAATCACTAGTTGATTGACATGTCACCTCCATGTTTTACTGATGTAGTGATGACAGGCTAGGTTTCTATTGGCTTTTTCTGTATCTGGAGTTACGTGCTTGCTTAATTGATCATGTTCATGCCCCGAAATGCTACATACGATGACATGGTTTATGATGTGTGATATCGTTCCGGGACTGGTGGACTTGGCCAATTGAATAGCACTGTAAGCCTATCACCCTACATCCTGCAACTTGCGGCCTCCAAATTGAATGAGGCTCTATGTATATAAAATAATGCATATTTCACACTACTTACTAAATCTGTACATATGTATATACAGCAATGCGTATGTCACACTACTTACCGCATCTGCACATTACGTATATACAGCAATGAATACATCACACATCATTATACACAAAGTGAGTAAAATAAAGACTTAGGTCAGATGGAAATTACTTTTAGGTCCCACTTCTGGTTCGCTACCTTGTCATGGTGAAGGGGCTTATGTACTTCGATGAAGCTGTGAGCTATACCATGTAGGGTCAGCCAAGATGGGCAGGTCATGGCAGAGAGGTCAGACAAATCACAATCTACTGGATAAGGAATTAGCATGGCAGTATCTTTGCTAAGAAAACTTTATGGACAGGCACAACCAGAGACATAACAATATGGTACCAGAAGATAAGCCCCTAAGGTCAGAAGGTGACTGAGGAAGAGCAGAGGGCTAGTACAAGAAATACCATATCTAATGAATAGCACATTTAATATCACAGTAATCAAAGTCTATGCTCCAACCACGGATGAAGAGGCTGAAGTTGTCCAGTTCTACAAAGACTTTCAACACGTCATAGTTATAACACCAAGAAAAGATGTTACTATCATCATAGGAGATTGGAATGCTAAAGTAGAGAACTAAAGGACAACTGGAATAACTGGCACATTTGGCCTTGGAGTACAAAACGAAGCAGGTCAGAGATTAGTAGAATTTTGTCAATATAATTTTCTGGTTGTAGCCAAAACACTCTTCCAACAGCCTCTGAGACGACTCTACACATAGACATCACCAGACGGACAACATAGAAATCAGATTGACTATGTACTTTGCAGCCAAAGATGGAGGAGATCTTTACAGTCAGCAAAAACAAAACCTGGAGCTGACTGCAGCTCAGACCATGAGCTTCTTATTGCAAAGTTAAAAATTAAACTGAACAAAAGAGGAAGAACCATCAGACTAAGTAGATACAAAATAAAATGATATCCATTGTGAATATGCAGTGGAAGTAAAGAATAGATTTAAGGGACTAGACATGAAAGACAGAATGCCTGAAGAACTTTGGACCAAAGTTTGCAACATTATCCAGGAAAAAGCAACAAAGAATATCCCTAAAAGAAATCAAAGTAAGAAGTCAAACTGGATGTCTGATGAGACTTTGAAAGTAGCCCAGGAAAGAAGGAAATGAAAGGTAGTGGAGATAAGAAAATATTTGTCCAACTGAATGCAGAATTACAGAAAATAGCAAGAAGAAACAAGGAGACATTGTACAGTGAGTGATGTAAAGATATTGAAGAAGGTAACCTTATGGGTAAATCAAGAGATCTCTTCACGAAAATTGGGAATGTAAAGGCATCTTTCATGCCAAAGTGGGCGTGATAAAAGACAACTTAAGAAAACAAGACCAGATAATGAAGAGGTGGTATACACAGAATATCTATAGTGGAAGGACCTTAACAGCAGGGATGACCTCAATAATTTGTCCAATGAGTTGGAGACAGACATCTTGGAGAGAGAAATTAGATGGGCCCTAGGATGTCTTCCTGATAATAAGGTTGCAGGAGGTGATGGAATCCCAATTGAACTATTCAAAATTCTACAGGATGTTGCTGTGAAAGTGTTACTTGCCTTATGCCAACACATTTGGAAAACTCAACAATGGCCAATAGCCTGGAAAAGGTAAGTCTACATCCCCATCCCAAAAAAAGTCAGTGCCAAAAAGTGCTCTTATTATCAAACAATTGCACTTGTTTCAAATTCCAGCAAAGGTAATGCTTAAGATTTTACAAGCTTGACTTCCAGGTATATAAGTCGGGTTCCACTGAGGAGGAGGCACAAGAGATCAAATTGCCAATGTTTGCTGGATAAAAGAGAAAGCAAGAGAGTTCCAAAAAAACATTTACTTCTGCTTCATAGACTATTCTAAAGCCTTTGACTGTGTGGATCACAACCAAGTGTGGCATGTCCTTAAAGACGTGGGAGTACAAGATCATCTTATGCTCCTCCTAAAGAATCTGTATGTCGACCAAGAAGCCATGGTCAGAACCGAACATGGGACAACAGAATGGTTGAAAATCGGAAAAGGAATGCGACAAGGTTATTATTATTATTTATTATTATCTTTATTTATATCGCGCCAACATATTCCGTAGCGCTGTACAGGGGTTGAGTACATGTAAGAAAACAAATTAAACACCTTGTAAAGAATGGAGGGCCCTGTTTTGAGCATAAAATCAAATGTTCATAGAGCTTGTTTCCAAGGCCTGACACAAGAATGAAAACTCGCAAACTTACAATCTAAGGGTTTAGGTGTGATACAAGAGGGTGACAAATACAATTGAAAGCAATTGGTTCAGTAAAGTGGAGGTGTCTGTGTGTTGTACTGTAGATTGTGGGTGTGAGTGTTATTAAGCTGTGGAATGTTCAGTTGTACATGTTAAGGCTGAAGATGATAAGATTTTTTAAACAGGTGTGTTTTTAATAATTTCTTAAAGGTTTTGAGGCAGGAAGATAATCTAATGGAGCGGGGCAAGGAGTTCCAAATGGATGGGGAAGCACGAGAAAAGTCTTGAAGACGGGAGTGAGAGGAGGTGATGAGAGAGGAGGAAAGAAGAAGGTCGTTAGCAGAACGAAGGGGCCGGTTGGGAGAGTATTTTGAAACAAGAGCAGAGATATAAGGGGGTGCACTGTTGTTGAGGGCTTTATGTGTTAGGGTCATGATTTTAAATTTGATTCGGGAAGCTATGGGAAGCCAGTGGAGTGATTGACAGAGAGGGGCTGCAGACACTGATCGTTTGGTATTGAAGATGAGTCTAGCGGAGGCATTCATTATGGATTGGAGGGGAGACAGACGAGAGATGGGGAGGCCAGCAAGGAGGGAATTGCAGTAGTCGAGTCGAGAGATGATGAGAGAGTGAATTAGAATTTTAGCTGTGTCTTCTGTAAGATAATGACGAATTTTGGAGATGTTTTTTAGGTGAAACTGACATGATTTTGTTATTGCTTGGATGTGAGGAATAAAAGAGAGGGCGGGATCCAGTAGAACCCCAAGACAACGGGCCTGGGAGGTAGGGGCGATGATGGTGTTGTCAACAGTGAGAGATATTTGAGGTGTGGAAGCTGTAGTAGAGGGTGGAAAGATTAGAAGTTCAGTTTTAGACATGTTGAGTTTGAGGTTGTATATTGTCACCTTTTTATTTAAGACTCTGATGCTGGGAAAGATTGAAGGCACAAGAAGAAAGGGACGACAGAGGCAGAGATGGATAGACGAGATCACTGAAGCAATGAACATGAACTTGATGGAGCTCAGAGTGGCAGTGACTAAGAGGTGCACCTGGCGTGTTGTGGTCCATAGAGTCACGGAGAGTCGGACGCGACTGAATGACTAAACAACAACTTTACAGATCAGGAATCCACGGCTGCAAGCAGTTAAGGTTAGTGGGATTTCGCCAAGCTAGTCATGGGATGACATGGGAACTAAGGGGTTAAGGCGGGAAAGCTGGTAGGAGGGGTTATGACATCAGGGTAGGGGTATATAGTGCAAGGTCAGCCATTTTAGGCAGTTGATCTTCAGTCTGTATCACTCCCCTCCCACACTTCCTTAGGTTTTAGGGATGAGGTATTAGTTCAATTGGGAGGAGGTTTTGTCACAGCTAGTCGATTGGCAGGGGTGCTTGCCGATAGTGGGTTATAACAGCAAGATAAGGTATTGTGGTAGGAGGAATCAGGGGGCACGGGGTTCCCTTGGCCATTTGGTGGTGAGTCATGCAAGCACCTCTTTTTTTTTTGGTTATTATTTTATTGGTTATGCTATTGGTTTTTAAGTTATTTATTAAGTTATTTGTTAAAACATTTAAGGATGTGGTCAATAAAGAAGCTGTGGTCGTTTTACCAGAAACTCAGTGTGTAGTGTCTTTATTGCAGGGTTACATTACTGGGAATCCATATTGACTATGCTTAGGTCATGTACATCATGTATATACTGCAATGCGTATGTCACACTACTTACCAGATCACTTATAAACTTTGAAATACTCATTCTCTTCTCACGATAATTCTGAAAATAACACAAAGAGCAATCCAACCCAGTATAAATCAGAGAAAATAATAAATAGGTTATATGACATGAATGAGAAAATTATTTATAGCCTATTTTTTAAAATATAAAATAGCTTTCCACCATAATTGTGCTTATATATTTTATATACATATATATATATATATATATATATATATATATATATATATATATATATATATATATGTATATATATATATATATATATATATATATATATATATGTCTATAACTTATTTTTCCGTGTATTTTTTCCGTGTATTTTTTTCCAAAATTCTGAAGTTTAAAATAGGAGGGTCGTCTTATACACGAAATACAGTACAGCAGAGCCAGCAGCAATACTGGAAGTGGCCGCTAGATGGCACTGTTGCTGTTTAAACTGTGCAGCCATTACTGTAACAGAAGTGGAAGAGGACGTGAAGGAAGGGTGCAGGCAGGAGGAGAGCAGTGACAAGGGGCCAGGAAAGAGTGTGTTCATTATGTGAGTGTACTTCATATACACCATTTAGGTATGTGTCCATGTGCATGCATATGCAGAGCTACGTCTAATACATGTGTGCATGTGCTTTATTTATACACCATCTAGGTATGTGAGTCCATGTAAATGCATGTGAAGAGGTACATCTGATAATACATGTGTGATATTTGATGAAGCTGCATATACAGTAGGTATACCTTTTGGATAAGAGTGCAGATACCTTTACAGTAAAAAACATACAAAACATACCTGGTATATGTGTGATACATTTTAATGCTACTGATAAGAAATGTTAAAATACACTGCATTAACAGTTTTTTGAGCAATAGCCCATAAAAATGTCAGAAAATTATTACTTAAAACGCTTATATGAAACTATTTTTCCCTAAAGAGTCCACCATGATTGCATATTTATTTCTTAATTTTGGGCTAAAAAAATAGGGGTTGTCTTATACATGGGGGCATCTTGTACACAGAAAAATGCGGTGTATATATATATATATATATATATAAAGAGTGAGGCAGCCGTAAATGTCCAGTAATCCAGTTCAATAAGTCAAAAAGCGATACTGATACAAGTGTGAACTAAAAACAGTAAACAGAAAGAGATGGGGGAAAAAAATTGGAAAAACAAGAAAGACAAAATTTATTGGCCAGAGTTAAGCGAGAAAAAGACCAGCATTATGAATAATGTCCTGATAGGTCAGTAAGTAAGTCTATAGATCAGGTTGTAGATAATAACACAGCAGAGTAAAATAAAGAGCAATACATTTCAGCATAGCATGTAGCTTACAAAAGCCGTACTAGAAGGGGGGAGGTAAGTGGAATATGTTAGCTATAAGACATTAAGATAGTGGTCCAGAAAGCCTAAGTCAACGTTAAAAAATGTAATCATATTAAATTTAAAAGTTTTCCGCTGTTGAATAACTCTGAAATTTCCTCTGAGTACTTTTATTTTGAGGTTCTGGATGGAGTGAATCTCCTGGGTAAAATGGTGTCCAACTGGAGTATAGTAACTGTCTTCATGATGGTTTTTGATGGAGCTTCGGTGGAGGTTCATTCACATGTGTCGTTTCTGGCTGGTTTCCCCAATGTAGCACCCCCTTTCACATACAGTACATTGTATCATGTGCACTACATTTGATGATGTACATAAATATGAGCTTCTGATGTTGTGCGTGGCTGTGTCTGCTTTGCAGATGTGTCGGCATAGTTTGCCTCAACTTTTATTGCAGTTTTTTTTGCCATTTTCTCTGTTATGCTGTTCATTTGGTAAGAGGACACAGCAACTCACAACAGCAAGACCCGCAACATCAGAGGCTCATACTCATATACATCATCAAATGTAGTGTACATGACACAATGTACTGTATGTGAAAGGGTGTGCTACATTGGGGAAACCAGCCAGTTAACTACACATGCGAATGAACCTCCACCGAAGCTCCATCAAAAAGTACCATGAAGACAGCTATTGTACTCCAGTTGGATACCATTTCACCCAGGAGAATCACTCCATCCAGAACCTCAAAATAAAAGTACTCACAGGGAATTTCAGAACCATCCAACAGCAGAAAACTTTTGAATTACAAAGGATTACATTTTTTAATACAAAGGATTTGGGCATTGACATCGACTTAGGCTTTCTGGCCCACTATCTTAATGTCTTATAGCACATACATTCCACATCCCCCCCCTTCTATATATATGTAAATGTATATACTGTGTATATATATATATATATATATATATATATATATATATATATATATATAAAAGCCAGTGTCCATAACGCATGAAAATGGTGCTTCACACTAACATGATATGAGCATTATCAAAAACACATCCAATCATGTCTGTGGGTGGTGGGTGGGTGTAATTTATTAGTATTCTTATGCCCAAGTTTAAGCCAGGGGATTTAAAGTGTAATTAAGATGAGTTAAGAACTCGTCATATCGCATCCACTATCCAGTGGCAGTGACAAGTTATCTCATCTTTAATAGTGGGATGGTTAAAGACACAAAATGTTAAGTTCACTAAAATGTGACAATAATGCAGAGGAGAAGGAATCATAATTCTTCTAAATAACAGCTAATAAAACATGAATTAGGTAAAAATGTATTACGTAGACTAGCATTGTTGTGTCCCTACCACATCTACAAGATGGATGTTCAATGTATATTCTACCCTTTTAGACAGATGGACTGTTGAAAATAACCTTAAATCTAGCCTTTATTCTACACTTATCATATAATTCCATTTATCTCTAAGATTTCCCCAATTTGTTTTAATTAATGATATATAAGAGAGGAAAACACATAACTCACCTATTTCTAGAATGATCACAGAGACAGTGATCCTGCAACCAGGTGATGCTTTCAGCAGCCAATCAATGACGCTGTCACAATGCCTATTATGATATCACTGGACCAATGGCCAGGATGTGGAACCTAATGAACACCTTATTACCCATAAGTATCTATACAGAACCCATAGAAAAATAATTAAACACATTAATTACCATGAGGGTCCTCAAAGTTATAAAAACATGACACTAACCTAATAAAATAAAACTAATAAATAAAATTAAAATAATTAAAATAAAAACTCAAATAATTACTAAAACAATAAATATAATTTATTACTAACAATAAAAAAGTATTTATTTACTAAATAAATAAACCTAATGAATTATTTTTAAAATAAACCTAATGAATTATTAAGTAAATAAAGTTAATTAATTCCTGAAAATAAATAAACCTAATTAATGAAACAAATAAAAAATAACCGCCCTAAAATATATATAAAAAAAATAATAAATTCCAAAAAATAATAAGCCCCCTAGATTATAAAAAATAATAAACCCCCTAAATTACAAAAAATAATAAAATCTAAATCACAATAATAAAAAAGCTAAGTACAAATAAATTACAGTAAAAAAATAAAATAAAACTTACCAATAAAATTTATCAAAATAAAATATACTATATCCTAAAAAAGGAAATTGGAGTACAGTAACAGTCTTCATGGTGCTTTTTGATGGAGCTTCGGTAGAGGTTCATTCACATGTGTAGTTTCTGGCTGGTTTCCCCAATGTAGCACCCCCTTTCACATACAGTACATTGTATCGTGTACACTACATTTGATGATGTACATGAATATGAGCCTCTGATGTTGTGGGTCTTGTTGTTGTGCATGGCTATCAAAGGTATCATATCATTTCATTTATCTCTAAGATTTCCCCAATTTGTTTTAATTAATGATATATAAGAGAGGAAGACACATTACTCACCTATTTCTAGAATGATCACAGAGACAGTGATCCTGCAACCAGGTGATGCTTTCAGCAGCCAATCAATGACGCTGTCACAATGCCTATTATGATATCACTGGACCAATGGCCAGGATGTGGAACCTAATGAACACCTTATTACCCATAAGTATCTATACAGAACCCATAGAAAAATAATTAAACACATTAATTACCACGAGGGTCCTCAAAGTTATAAAAACATGACACTAACCTAATAAAATAAAACTAATAAATAAAATTAAAATAATTAAAATAAAAACTCAAATAATTACTAAAACAATAAATATAATTTATTACTAACAATAAAAAAGTATTTATTTACTAAATAAATAAACCTAATGAATTATTTTTAAAATAAACCTAATGAATTATTAAGGGCCTCATTCTATTAGCGGCCGCAGCCGTTGCGGGGCCGCAAGGACCGGCCGCAAGCTATTCTGCTATTCTATTCCCTTACGGCCGGAGGCTCCGGCAGGCTTGCGGCCGGTGCCTTGCTATCTCTTGCGGCCGCTCGCGCCAGAGGAAAGCCTTTGATCTAAAACGGCAGCAAGAGTTTCGGCCGTAAGAAATTCCTATTTGCAATTCAATTGCTCCGGGAAACCTCTCTGCAAGGCTAAAAACGAGCCGCTGCTTACTTGCAGGAAAAAGGTCCCGCTAGCACCAATTAAGCACATAAAATAGCTCAAATAAAGCCATCCTGCACTTTGAGAAGACTATAAAGGGATTTTAGGTGTTAGAAAAAATAGCACATAATTATCCTATACTCAAATCCGTAAAATATTTTGTTTTTAATATCCGTAAAATATCCATGTAAAAAGTCCAGAGTGCTTGGAGCACCTCAGACATGCCCACGCCGCAGCCGGAAAATAAACAGTTAATTTGAACTTGGGTTTGGGCTGATGTGCAAGCTTGAGAGTGGGTTCCTTTTAATCCTCATGTCCCCCAATATGATCCCTAGCATTTACAGAGCTGTACAGTGCAGGCTTGAATTTATTTTTGAGTTTTTATATTTCACAGCTTAGGGCCGGTTCCAAGATATGCGGCCGGCCGTAAAAGGAGATCCTTGCGGGGCCGTATAATAGAATCGCGAGTTAACTGAACCCCCGCAAGGAAACGCAGCCTTACGGACGATTTACGGCCGCTAATAGAATGAGGCCCTAAGTAAATAAAGTTAATTAATTCCTGAAAATAAATAAACCTAATTAATGAAACAAATAAAAAATAACCGCCCTAAAATATATATAAAAAAATAATAAATTCCAAAAAATAATAAGCCCCCTAGATTATAAAAAATAATAAACCCCCTAAATTACAAAAAATAATAAAATCTAAATCACAATAATAAAAAAGCTAAGTACAAATAAATTACAGTAAAAAAATAAAATAAAACTTACCAATAAAATGTATCAAAATAAAATATACTATATCCTAAAAAAGGAAATTGGAGTACAGTAACTGTCTTCATGGTGCTTTTTGATGGAGCTTCGGTGGAGGTTCATTCACATGTGTAGTTTCTGGCTGGTTTCCCCAATGTAGCACCCCCTTTCACATACAGTACATTGTATCGTGTACACTACATTTGATGATGTACATGAATATGAGCCTCTGATGTTGTGGGTCTTGTTGTTGTGCATGGCTATCAAAGGTATCATATCATTTCATTTATCTCTAAGATTTCCCCAATTTGTTTTAATTAATGATATATAAGAGAGGAAGACACATTACTCACCTATTTCTAGAATGATCACAGAGACAGTGATCCTGCAACCAGGTGATGCTTTCAGCAGCCAATCAATGATGATGTCACAATGCCTATTATGATATCACTGGACCAATGGCCAGGATGTGGTATCTAATGAACCCCCTATTACCCATAAGTATCTATACAGATCCCATAGAAAAAGATTTAAACACATTAAGTACCATGAGGGTCCTCAAAGTTTTAAAAACATGACACTAACCTAATAAAATAAAATAAATAAATAAAATTTAAATAATTAAAATAAAAACTCAAATAATTACTAAAACAATAAATATAATTTATTACTAACAATAAAAAAAGTATTTATTTACTAAATAAATAAACCTAATGAATTATTTTAAAAATAAACCTAATGAATTATTAAGTAAATAAAGGTAATTAATTCCTAAAAAAAATAAACCTAATTAATGAAACAAACAAAAAATAACCCCCTAAAATATATATAAAAAAATAATAAATTCCCAAAAATAATAAGCCCCCTAGATTATAAAAAATAATAAACCCCTAAATTACAAAAAATACTAAAATCTAAATCACAAAAATAAAAAAGCTATATTACAAAAAAATACAGTAAAAAAAAAAAAGACTTACCAATAAAATTATAAAATATATCAAAATAAAATATACTATATCCTAAAAAAGGAATTTTTTTTTAGTGAAGATGCTGTACAAAATGATGCTCATATAGTAGAACATGTTTATCTAGATAGGGTAACCATTGCAAAATATATACTATCAATCTTTACATGACCCCTATGCAGGTGAACCTTGTTACTGAATGATTCAATTTCTTTTGTTTTGTATTTCACTGGCAGTTTATTGTATATTGCCGCATCATCTGTATGTTGACATCTTTACTGATTAATAAAACTGATTGGAAAAAAAAGGGACAATCTGTAAAATAAACATTAATTAACAATACCTACCCCAAATAATCATCCAGCGATGATCATTGTCGCCCTGGACTAGGTGTGATATCCATCTTGATTGAAGGGGGCGTCCAGTCCTCTTCTTTCTTGATTAAAGTCCATGCTCCTCCTAGGTTGGACGTAATTAATATTTAAATACCAAAGGGGTTCCAATGATAGTATGCAGTGGTGGAGCTAGTGCATGGACGGCCCAGATTGTATGAAAATATGTTTTCTTATGTTCAAACGGTTGGAGCTGCCATTCTGGTCCTTTGACTCAACACTGGGAAAGCATTTAATAAAGGCAGCTACAAATTCCTTAACTATGAGCTTCATTAAAATCCTGAATGTTGAAGGTTTACAAGTCAAAGTGACTCGTAAATCACTACCAACCTCTTTCAAAGAGTTAACAAAACTAGCCCTGCAAGAGGTGCCTGTAAAAAAACAAAAAAACATTCAATGTACGTGCAGCTGTCCCATTAAAATTTTCTTTAAGCCCATCAGATTGTTCAAAAATCCAACATGTACTGAGACACACCCATAGAGGCATAAAATATGCCTCTCAGACGCAAACAAGCATCAGATCTGACACTAATATCAACCAAACATCTTAAGTGAATTGGATATTAGGCTTGATTAAGGGGCTAACAGTAGTGATGTCGCGAACATCAAATTTTCGGTTCGCGAACCGCGGACGCGAGTTCCATCAAATGTTTGTGAACGGGCGAACATCGGCGAACCGCCATAGACTTCAATGGGCAGGCGAATTTCAAAACCCACAGGGACTCTTTCTGGCCACAATAGTGATGGGAAAGTTGTTTCAACGGGACTAACACCTGGACTGTGGCATGCCGGAGGGGGATCCATGGCAAAACTCCCACGGAAAATTACATAGTTGATGCAGAGTCTGGTTTTAAGCCATAAAGGGCATAAATCACCTAACATTCCTAAATTCCATTCCTAAATTGTTTGGAATAATATGCTTTAAAACATCAGGTATGATGTTGTATCGATCAGGTAGTGTAAGGGTTACACACGCTTCACAGTAACAGACCAATATCCCCGTTTAATGCACCGCAAACAACCGCAAACAGTCCCTTTGCACAACCGCAAACTTCCCATTTGCACAAGGTTGGATACCAGGCTAGCCATGTCCCGTTCCTTGTCCTCACTGATGTCATTGAATGTCTCTTCCTCCACCCAGCCTCCAAGGGTCCCCGAAAGGGACAACAAGCCCCATGGGACGCCTGCTGTGTTTGGTCTTCCACCTCCTCAAAGCCACCTTCCTCCTCTGACTCCTCTTCTTCAGACTCATGAGCACAACATCACAACACTGGTGGAGGTCAAGGAAACTAGATAGACTGGCAGACTGGTAAGTAAAGGGCCAGATGCTCACCTATGAGGAACTGAGGGACATGCATGAGCTACCGCTGTCAGAACATTACAATTACTGTAGGCTGAGGCATTTCACACAATCCCTGACCCAGAAACAGGGGACACCGGTCTTAAATCGGTTCTCCAAAATTTGTAAAGATAAACCTCTATCAAGGGGGATCATTGGGTCGCTTTACAAATATAAAACATTTGTTACTGGTTGAAGCGACACTGGGGGAAGGACCCGAGTGGGGGAGCCCTGGAGACCCTTCAGAAGCAACCGGCGGCAAAATCATCCCAGGAAAGGAGAGGTCGCCTACTGAAGCCTGCCCTAGGGTAACCCAAGGGTGATTGCCCAGGTTAGATATTGTAAATAATAAGCTAATACTGCTGGAGGGATGATAGCTAATAGGACTTCGGTGTTTCCTGCAGATATACTCTTTACTATTTTCTGTTTTACCATGTTTTAGGTATCTCTTAAATTGCAATCACAGTAAAAAATAAGAAAAATTATAACTCTAAAAAGTAAAAATAAGAAGGAATAGCCAGCTAACTTTCACAAAATGTTTCTTTTGTAAATATGTATTTTTGCACAACTGTTATGCAAGACTGTTCAAAAATGCTTTATTTTTCCTTACATGCTGTACGCCTTCTAAAATAAAATTTAAATGCAAAAATTAGGTATTGTTGCAGCGACCAGAAAAATTGATGTTAGTTTGCCAGGCAGAAAGTGCCCTAAAACATTGCGTCTTGAACCCTAGTTGGTGGCGTATAAGTCACGCAAGTCATCCAGCATTCAGGGATAAAATACAGCAGCGTGTGGACCATTATTAGCTCAAGGCAGCTCATCTATCAGGGCTTTTTTATTCAAATGTATCGCCCACTGTCAGTCCCTTCGGGATCCATCCCTCATTCATCTTAATAAAGGTGAGGTAATCTAGACTTTTTTGACCTAGGCGACTTCTCTTATCAGTGACAAAATCTCCTGCTGCACTGAAGGTCCTTTCTGACAGAACACTTGAAGCGGGGCAGGACAGAAGTTCTATGGCAAATTGGGATAGCTCAGGCCACAGGGCAAGCGTGCACACCCAGTAGTCAAGGGGTTCATTGCACCTCATAGTGTCGATATCTGTAGTTATGGCGAGGTAGTCTGATACCTGACGGTCGAGTCGTTCTCTGAGGGTGGACCCCGAAGGGCTGTGGCGATGCATAGGACTTAAAAAGCTCTGCATGTCCTCCATCAACAACACGTCTGTAAAGCGTCCTCTCGTTGCCGGCGTGGTCGTGGGAGGAGGAGGATTATGTTCACCTCTTCCGCTGATAGATTGCCTTTGTGCTGTGACATCACCCTTAAACGCTGTGTAAAGCATACTTTTTAATTTATTTTGGTAGTGCTGCATCCTTTCCGACTTGTGGTAATTCGGTAACATTTCAGGCACTTTCTGCTTATACCGGGGGTCTAGTAGCGTGGACACCCAGTACAGGTCGATCTCCTTCATCCTTTTTATATGAGGGTCCCTCAACAGGCACGACAGCATGAAAGACCCCATTTGCACAAGGTTGGATGCCGAGCTAGTCATGTCCCGTTCCTCGTCCTCAGTGATCTCACTGAAGGTATGTTCTTCCCCCCAGCCACGTACAACACCACTGGTACCAGATAGGTGACAACGAGCACCCTGGGATGCCTGTTGTGGTTGGTCTTCCTCCTCCTCCTCAAAGCCACATTCCTCCTCTGACTCCTCCTCACAATCCTCTTTCAGCGTTGCCGCAGGTACAGCAAGCGATGCTGATAAGGCTGTTTCTGGCGGTGATGGTGACCACAACTCTTCCTCTTAAAGCTCATCTTCGCAGGGCATGCTCCAGGAAGAAAACAAATGGTATGATGTCGCTGATGGTGCACTGGGTGCGACTGACCAGGTTTGTCACCTCCTCAAAAGGACGCATAAGCCTACAGGCAATGCGCATGAGCATCCAGTAACGTGGCAAAAAAATCCACAGCTCCGCAGAGGCTGTCCTAGCATCCCTGTCATACAAATACTGGTTAACGGCCTTTTCTTGTTGGAGCAGGCTGTCGAACATTAGGAGTGTTGTCTAAAATCAAGCGCCTCGCTGGCATGTTGTTTCGCCGCTGGATAACTGTAAAGTGCGCCATGGCCGTGTAGGAACGCCTGAAATGGGCACACACCTTCCTGGCCTGCTTCAGGACGTCCTGTAAGCCTGGGTGCTTATGCACAAAGCGTTGTACAATCAGATTACACACATGTGCCAACTTGCCCAAATTCAATGCCGCCAACAAATTTCTTCCGTTGTCACAAACCCCTTTGCCGATCTCCAGTTGGTGCGGAGTCAGACACTGATCCACCTGTGCGTTCAGGGCGGACAGGAGTGCTGGTCCGGTGTGACTCTCTGCTTTCAGGGAAGTCAACCCCAAGACGGCGTGACACTGCCGCATCCGGGATGTGGAATAGTACCTGTGGAGCTGGGGGGGGTGCCGTTGATGTGGAGCAAGACATAGCAGCAGCAAAAGAGGACTCAGCCGAGGAGGTTATGGAAGAGGATGGAGTAGGAGGAGTAGAGGAGGTGGCAGCAGGCCTGCCTGCAAGTCGTGGCGGTGTCACCAACTCCTCTGCAGAGCCACGTATTCCATGCTTGGCAGCCGTCACCAGGTTTACCCAATGCGCAGTGTAGGTGATATACCTGCCCTGACCATGCATTGCAGACCAGGTATCCGTGGTCAGATGGACCCTTGCCCCAACACTGTGTGCCAGAGATGCCATTACTTCCTTTTGCACAATCGAGTACAGGTTGGGGATTGCCTTTTGTGCAAAGAAATTTCGGCCGGGTACCTTCCACTGCGGTGTCCCAATAGCTACACATTTTTTGAACGCCTCAGACTCCACCAGCTTGTTTGGTAAAAGCTGGCGGGCTAAGAGTTCAGACAAGCCAGCTGTCAGTTTCCAGGCATGGGGGTGACTTTGTGACATTGGCTTCTTACGCTCAAACATGTCCTTGACAGACACCTGACTGTGGGCAGATGAGCAGGGACTGCTCAGGGCGAGACACGGAGTGGCGGATGGTTGAGAGGGGGCAAGCAGGGCAGCAGTGGTTGACGTGGCTGAAGATGCTGGACCAGGAGGAGGATAGCGGCTTTGACCTTGTGTGCTGCTTGTACTGATGTGTTGATCCCATAGGTGTTTGTGATGTGACATCATGTGCCTTCGCAAATAAGTTGTTCATAGGTGGGTGTTGGACTTCCCACGACTCCGTTTCTTTTCGCACAGGTTGCAAATGGCATCACTGTTGTCACAGGCAGACACACGAAAAAATTGCCACACTGCTGAGCTCTGCAATGACGGCATTCTGGTGGTGGCAAAAGCATGCGTTGACTGGCGTGCTGTCTGGCTGACCCCGGGTGCCGATGCATGCTGTCTGACTGTGCCACTAGCTACTTTCGACGACCTCCCACTGCTTCCAACTCGTCTCCTCCTCCTCTCTGTCTCCCCATCTGAACTTTCCTCCTGTTCTTCTCTTATAGCGGGCACCCAAGTGACATCCACGGACGCATCGTCATCATCAACCGCTTCACTTGTATCTGACAACTCAACAAAGGAAGCAGCACCGGGTACAGCAACATCATCATCATCAGACCATACGTCCATGTGTGTAATGCTGCCTGACTGGGACATATCCCTGTTATCTACATCCTCTGGCACTAATAATTGTTCATCACTCATTTCTTCCAACGGATCTGTAAATAACTCTGCTGACGGATCAAGTGAAGCGGCTGTGTTGCTAGTGTTGGTGGTGGCGGAAGCCGCGCAAGTGGTAACTGGAGAGGTGCCCGAAGCTAAGCTGGAGGAGGATGGTGCGCCTAGGTTCTGAGCGGAAGCTGTAGAAGACTGGGTGTCCTGTGTTAGCCAGTCAACCATGTCCCCAGAACTGTTCAAGTTCAGGGTACGTTGCCTCTGAAAACTGGGCATTATTCTAGGGCCAAAGGGAATCACAGCACCACAACCACGACGGCCCCTTCGGGTGGCCTGCCTCTGCCTGTCATTTTAGTGGTACTATTCGTGCAAGCTACTGTGACACCAGATATGAGTGTCACTGGGCACTGGCAAAAGTTGGCAGACTAGATGTAAGAGGCCTCACACACACGCCTTTAGGCAGGCTACTGATATTGAATCGATTACAGTAAAAAAGGGTTGTTTTATTTCACTGCAAACTACGGTGGCACTAGATATGAGTGTCACTGGGCACTGGCAAAAGTTGGCAGACTAGATGCAATAGGCCTCACACACACGCCTGTAGGCAGGCTACTGATATTCAATCGATTACAGTAAAAAAAAGGTTGTTTTATTTCACTGCAAGCTACTGTGACACCAGATATGAGTGTCACTGAGCACTGGCAAAAGTTGGCAGACTAGATGCAATAGGCCTTACACACAGGCCTGTAGGCAGGCTACTGATATTCAATCGATTACAGTAAAAAAAGGGTTGTTTTATTTCACTGCAAGCTACTGTGACACCAGATATGAGTGTCACTGCGTACTGGCAAAAGTTGGCAGACTAGATGCAATAGGCCTCACACACACACGCCTTTAGGCAGGCTACTGATATTCAAACGATTACAGTAAAAAAAGGGT